>PVLD010000113.1:0-392035 GCA_004027595.1 Dinomys branickii | reverse complement strand
AAAAAAAAAAAAAAAAAAAAAAAAAAAAAAAAAAAAAAAAAAAAAAAAAAAAAAAAAAAAAAAAAAAAAAAAAAAAAAAAAAAAAAAAAAAAAAAAAAAAAAAAAAAAAAAAAAAAAAAATATATATATATATATATATATATACAATATGAAAAACAAAGAACGTATTTCAGGGAGGAACAATCAGCAATTTATATCATATAGGGTTAATATTTCAAAACTTATTTTATACATTATTAAAATCTCTGACATACAAAGAGATTCTAAAAAAAAAGGACATCCAAAATAAACAGACACTTCTCAAATGAAGAAATGCAATTGGCCAGTGAATATATGGAACAACCTCACTGACCACTAGAGAAATGCAAACTAAAACAGCATTATAGCCGGGTGCGGTGGTGCACGCCTATCCTGTAATCCTAGCACTTGGGAGGCTGAGGCAGAAGGATCATTGTGAGTTTGAGACCAGCCTGGGCTACAAAGTGAGCTCAAGGCCAGTCTGAATTGCATAGCGAGACCCTGTCTCAAAAAGACAAAAAAAAAACAGCATTAAGATTCCACCTCAACTCAGAAAGAATGGCTACCATTAAGAAATCAACCAATGACAAATTCTGGGGAGGCTGTCAGGGAAAAGGAACTCTTCTTTATTGCTGGCAGGTGTACAAACTGATACAACCACAATGAAAATTAGTATAGAAATTCCTCAAAAAACAAAAAATAAAAATTCCAGTTGACCCAACTATTCTCTTCTTTGATATCTTTCCCAAAAAACTAAAGCATCATACATGTTAGTACATATGCACCTATGTTTATAGCAGCACAATTTATAAGGTAGAGTTTTTATCTTGGATGGCAAAAATGAAGATTTTCCTGTTTTCAGAAATGTATAGATCAAATATTCTGTTAAAAGAATAAATAAAAAGAGACTAGCAATACGAGCAGATTGTTCACAAGAGATAAAATCAACTTGCTTTCATCCGTGTAGAGGATGTTTAACCTCACTCACTATAAAACAAATGCCAATAAAAGCCACAATAGGATACCATTTCTCACTTTGCTTTTGACAAAAATGCAAACATTTGGCAACATGTTTTGGAGAATTTATAGCAAAACTCAATTATCTTGCTGACTGGAATACAAAATGCCACAACCCCAATGGAAGGAAATTTTTTAATATCAAGCAAAAGTACATATTAATGTATTTCTTGATTCAACAGCATCAGATTTTCCTGAATTTGTCCCAAATATGCATTGTCAAAAATATGAAAAAGTAATATAGGTACAAGGCCATTCATTCCCCTATTTGTAATAGTAAATTTGGGACCAATCTGAATGTGCACTGATAGACGGACTAAATGAAGGGAACAGCCACACACAGTGGATCACTATGCAGCTGAGAAGAGGGATGGAGACTTTCTGCAGTCAGATATATTATGTGGGAAAAAAGTACAAATATATATATTTCTATTTATCTAAAAAAGAAGAGGAAATACAAACATAGTTTTGTATTTGCTTGACTAAAAACAACAAAATATGGAAGGAAAACCATAAATAAATATAACCTTTTCTAGAAGAAAGGCAAAGAACAGAAGCTCGGGGATAGCATCTAGACTTGTCTCACCCTAACTGTACCTTGTTTATCTATTTGACTTTGTAATCTGGAAAATATTTCACAGATAATGAAACAAAGTCATATCAAAAATGTAAAGGAAACCCAGAAACTTAATTGCAAAGCAAAAGAAATAAACTTGTGCACCAACTTTGTGAACTAACCAGGCAGAGTAAAAAATATTTCAAATTACTTTAAAGACAGTAATTTCACTGCACATCACTGGAGATATATAACCTATATTGAGTAGGGGAGAATCTCACAAAAGTCCTAAACTTTTCTTAGTAATCTTATTGTTAGTTTGATTATTCAAGAACTGCTCCACCTAGAAGAGAAAGTAAGAAATCATATCAAAGTCTGAGGAGCCAGGATTTCTAGAGGAAGAAGAGAAACTGACATGAAAACTAAGTCTAATAAACCTGTATAAACCCAAAGTTTTAGCACTGAACACCAGTGAAGAACTCACACTATATCCCCTTTTAGCAATGGATATGCAGTATTTCCTAACTCCTCCTACTGGAAAGGCTGACCACTAACTCTGCAAGTGCCTCCACACAGTCAGGCTGTGGCCTCTAAAAGTGCTGTCTCCCTTAAAGAAGTCAAGGCTCCCTAAAGGTCTGCAACAGGGATAATACAAAATGTGCTTGAACAGTTTGTTATTAAGAAAGTAAAGAATCTATCACAGACTATGGAGGTCATGTCCAATGGTTGTCTTGAAGATATTTCCTTTGGCCAAAGATGAAAATAAACAAGAATACTTACTGCAGTGGATTGGAAATACTTTAAATATGTTAAAATCTATTAGTCCATGATGTTAAAAAAAACTCATTGGTTACCCTTAGAAGATTCTAAGAAACTGTAGAGAAAGAACATTTTTCCTACTCTTTCACACTCAAATTAAACTGACAAAAGACTGATAAACAAGAGAAAAGGTATACAGATTTTATTTGCCGTTTGTATATTAATAGATGTAGAAATGGGTTTTACGGAAAAGCAAGAAAAAATTGAAAGCTGATAGGCCTGAGAGTCTATATTCCATTTCAACAAAGACCTAGAAGACAGGAGCAGGGCACATGCTTGTTTGAAACCCTAGGTTAGATCCCTAGTATGGAAGGAAGGAAAGAAGAAAAGGACAGACTTGTGGACAAGTGACATGACAAAGAAAAGATTTCTAGGGAGAGTGAAATGTGGGCTGCAAAAACACGGGGACGCTACGGGAAGAAAAAGGTTGTTTCAGTGAGATTTTGTTCATGTCCACTTTGCTAATGCTGTGACCAGTCCGGAGTCATCTCTCCTCTGGTATGGGACAGGGGTATCCCCATATTCACACAGAAAAGGGAAAAGTAAAGGAATTTCCCAGGTCTGCAGTTTTGTAATTGCCTTCAGCCCAAAATCATTCTCATGCTAAAGTGAGATATTTTCAAGTAGCGTATTCTGACCCTCTTCAGAATCAACTTATCATTCTTAAATCTTCTAAATAAAGGGACAAGGAATCAAGTCCTCAACCTGCACTTCTGTATTTGATACAGTACATCGCTCAAGTGCCCCTCAGATCTGCAGTGTTCACTAGGCCTCTGGGGGTTGTTCCTATAAGAAATGCACCTCAGGTCAAAGAAGAGTTGAAAAGGTAAAGAGCGCTTTGAGGATAGATAGAAGAAGGGTATAATTAGGATGACATCATTTTTACAATTTCTAGTTAAATTATGGATCTAGGCGATGGCCCTGTGTGGGTAATATTACAAAAAGAGTACCTGGTTATGATGTGCCTCCCGGAAGAAGTAGGGACCACTGCCCATGAGATTTTCTTTTTTTTTTTTTTTTTTTTTTTTTTGGCGGTACTGGGGATCGAACTCAGGACCCTGCACTTGCTAGGCAGGCGCTTATTCCACTGAGCTATATCCCCAGCCCCTGCCCATGAGATTTTCCCGCCAAGCATTTTAACCTGAATCGGGAAAGATTATCTCCAGATCCAATTACTAGCTTATAAGAATACATACACAAAGGGGATATACGCAGAAAAAGCCAGAAAGTAGGAGGCTTGAGTAGACCACCGACTTTCTTTAACAAGTAGTTTACAAGGAAAAGGAGGGGCTGACAAATTATAGAAAAAGGAACTTACTTAGTTTCTGGCTTTTAAGAAAATGTAAGACTTGTGAAACAATTAGAGAAGTCTGAAACTTCATTATGTATTAGATAACATTAAAATACTGTTAAATTTAAGGCGTGAGTACAGCATGATAGATATTTTTAAAGATCTTTGTATAGAAAAATATATTTAAACATTTACTGATAAAAGATTTGCTCTAAAAATATAGTGATAATGAGGAGGAAAAACAGGTGAGGGACCAGATAAACAAGTGTGGCCACAGATGATAATAGCTGAAACTGGCTGATAACACATGCAGGTTCGTAATCTTTCTTCTACTGTTGTATGTATTTGAAATATTTTATGAAAAGTAAAATAAATACAGTTCTGTGAAGAGCCAAACAGAATAAACAAAATGCAATCCTCAGGGTTTTCCATTGTGTTGAGTGGTAATTTGTCTGCAAGTAATGCATAGTATTGACTATTAATAGGCCATTGTGATAGAAGTCCCTACTGATTTAAAGTTAAGACAAGAAAATCCCAAGAAAGACCCAAACTAATTAAAAAGGTAAATTAAACCTTACTGTCCTATGTAAAGAGTGAAAGAGAATGGCTATTTTGACAGGAAATGTAATTTTAAAGAGAGAGTGATAATATTCAACTCATTTAAAGAACAGTGCTAAAAAATAAATATTTCTATGCATTGAACATTGTATTTTTCACTGTGGAATAAACAGAGCTGAGGGAAAACAAGGGACTTTCCAATGAGTGTTGCTAGGTATAATACAGGGCATCCAGTTAAGCTTGAACGTCAGATGAACAATGAATAATGTCTTAGTGTGCAACCCAAATATTTCTATTTTCTAGATTGATAACTCTACATTAACTCTTTAGCTCATTTTTCTAGTTAATCGTTTTCTTCTAGTTAATCGTTTTCTCTTTCTTATCACTGTTTGACTACAGTGTTATTCATATGGCACTTCTTTAAGGGAGACATTATGTAAAGCCTCTCATATTAAGAAGGCAAGGGTGATTTCTAGCATTGTCACCTTGGGGATGACAGTCCTGGCACAGGTATTTAATTTTGAGATCTCAAAATACCAGCAGAAAAATTGTCCCCTAGAGAATGAGGAATCTGGAAAGTGTTTTTGACGGATCTACCACATTCTGACGCGGGGAGCAGTGACTATATTCCTTCTCCTCCCCTTGCCCCTAGAATAACACAGGAACCGTGTCAATCAGCCGCGTAATGGCGGTGGTGAGTGGGCGGCCGATGAGGGGCTCCCTTCAGCTGACTGTGTGAAAGGTGGGAAAAATGAGAACCAGAATGCAATGCTGCAGCCCCAAGCACAGCCATTTAAAGATGTTCCCAGATCGTCTATGTCTCCATTGAAGGGACTCATATTTGTCCTGTTTTCAAGGCTTTTTCTTGCTACTCAGAAAAGCTCTGGGGTTGATGAAGTTAAATAACTGGAAAAAATCCACACACTCAGATGAACTGAGAATCTCAGGTACCAGCATTGGGAGAGGCTTGAGCTTTGGAACGAGCCACTCCACACCAGTGCTCCTGGGACTGATCACAGGTCCAGTCCCAGGTTGGATCCTTCTAAAGTCAGCTTCTGTGGCTCTTCCCAAGATCCCAAGCTCAGTTCTGATTCAATGCCACCTCTGGTCCTAACTTTGGCTTGATTTTATTTCCAAAAAGCTATTTTCATCCTCTTTCCTCACCAGTATCTCCTATGGGAAATGACGTGAGACAGTGGCCATTCCTGCTAAGAGAGCCTGAAAGTGAAGCAGTGGTGAAAAGGAGCTTGTCTGTACACTTCTTGGCCCTCTCTGAGGCCCTACTTCACTCACAAAAACCTTCCCAAAGGCCTGCCCACACCCTGGATGACTGGAGAAAGCTACTATGTGATAATCAAGATTGATTTGACTTTTTCATGGACCAAAGGAACAGTCCTAAAGTGGCAATGGCAGATGTACTACATTCTTCTAATGATGCATGGTTACCCCCGGCCTGCCCAATCATTTCTACGACAAAAGCTGTCCATAGAAACCATAGAAACATACCAAATTTTTCTTTGACATAAGTTCTTGCATGATTTAGCAAGTTTCTCAGAACTGAATTTTTAAACTTATATTATTTCCATTTTCCTCATTCTTCTGAGTTAGGTAGGTATGAGCATATTGTGTCTACCAAACATATTTTACCATATTATAACTAAAAATATTTTTTAACATTTTTGTGATAATAAAGTTAGTATAATGTTCATTAAACACAATTCAGAAAATCCTTAAAATTCTATATAAATGAAAAGGTAAAAAGGTGGTTGTATCACACCATTTTGAATTATCACCTGAAGATAATAAAATTAATATTTGGATGTTTTTATATGCATGAAAGTATATTTAATAAAATTGGTAAAGTTCAATAAATATCATTTCTAAGTTATACCTTTTCACTAAACACTATATTGTGAATTTCTATCATACTGCTAACAATTTTCAAAAGTATAATTTTTAATGTGGACAGTATTCTAGCACATAAATATTATACAATTTATTTCTCTGTTGTTGGACCTTCAGGCTTTTTTTCCTCATTTTTTGCTGTCATAAATATTAAAAGCTAACCTTCTTATGCACACTTTACTTTTGGGAAACCTGACTTAGAGAGTTTAAATGGCTTGCTGTAGGGCTGGGGCTGAAATAAAAATTCCATGCTCTCGTTTAATTCCCTTTCTCATAAACTGCAAATATTAATGTGTTGTAACACCATCAGTCCATGCTTAAACTATACTTGCCACTTCAATACGTTTTATTTCCTAGCCTTCTCTTTAAAAGTAAATATTACCCACAGAATGAGAGGATGGGAGTGAGATTGACATATAGCCCCCAGTGGGAGCGGAGAGGGTAGTTCAGATCTCTTGTAAGTCCTGTCTGCTTTTGTACCCCTTCTCGCTCTTCCAGCATCACGGACTGAAAGCCCCAGCACTGAAGACATGATGACGTCACTTCCCGGTCTCATTGATAGAAGAAGATAAAGCTTCTCTGCTGCTCAGCATCCCCACCAAGAAAGACTCTCTCTCTCTCCTCTCTCTCCCCCTTGCCCCACCACTGTCACTCTCACACTCTCACATGCACACACCTCAGCACACAGTCTGGCCAGCACTTTCTTTTTAGTAGAAAAATATTGGTACTTGCAGCTTTGTTGTATCACACAAGTAAAAAGATGTATAAAAGCTATCCAGTAGCTTTCCCTCTTTCATATTATTCGAAGTTACACTTTAAAGGAATTCAGCATCCAGTTATGGAAAGAATTTAAGGCTCAGAACATACAAGCTCAACTTCCAAGGTTTAGGGTAGGGCTATGTTACATATGCAGTCTAACCTTGACCAAGTTGCTTATCTCTATGGTCACATCCCATCTTTACTAGATGATATGGAAGTCTCTTTCCAGTTCTGACATGGCATATTTTTGACAGTCTCATATCAGATGCTCTTTTAGAGTCCCCTCTTAAAATACAGCTTGTTTAAGGGTCACTTATTTCTGATTATCGAGTCTCTATGCTTCCATTCCTTCCTTCCAGGAGGTAATAGAAAAGCTCCTTCCCAGAGATTTTTTGCTCTTTAACCAGTCTTGATCCTAGTCCTGTGCATTAGAAAAACCCTACTCGGGAACCCTTCTCATTCTTCTCAGGTGGGTGTGAGTGGCCAAGAGGACTGGTCCGTGTGGAACCTGTGTCTCTCATACAGGCCACGTTCCCTTTCCAATAAACCCTAAATTCCTTCCAGGATCTGTCTGGGATCCTCTTCCTCTGTATTCTTTTAAGAGCACATTATACCACCTAAAGAGTGATCAAGGAGTAGCTGTTTTTGGAATATGTATCTGGAGTTGTGAGCGGGCCTTAGATATGTGGGACAGAGTCCCACAGGTATAGTTTAGGCTTTGATTGATGGTGTTACAACACATAAAGACTGACAAGATATTCATGCACAAGGTCTTTTATTCATATATGTTTGTGTGTGTGTATATTTAGAAAAGCATATGCATATTTCTGTGAATCATCACCATAACTGCCACTGTAAAAAGAAAAAAATTAGAGAAATTAACTTATAACAACCTATTTAAGCAAAGAATGATTCATGAATTGGGTATCACTCAGGACAGAAAGAAGTTCAGAGAGCTACACAGAAGAGTTACATCCAGCAGAACTAGCAAAATCCACCATCACCCTCCTCTCCTTAAGGTAAGTGTGGACTTAAGAATGATGATGCATCAGACAAAGGCAGGAGACAGCCCTTTGCATATTCTCCTTAAACTCACGGATGTGAGAATGGGCCTGTGTGTGGGATACTTTTACAAGAAGATGCATAAAGCAGTAATGAAATAGAAGTTTGAAACTTTTATTTTGCCCCCTCTGAAACTCTATGAGTTACTTGTGACCACATAGGATGTCTCTATGTGAAGTGAGTGGGCAGCAGAAAGAGGACAGAGAAGTCACAGGCTTGTCCAATTTCATTTTACACCTTAAGATAATTTATAATTACTGGTCTGGACCTCATACTGGGAAATACAGTTATTGATGGTGTGGGCATAAAGTGTCACATTATATTAACAGTAATAATAGTGACAATGGATTATTGAACCTAACCAGATTCTCATGCTCACATTATTTCTGTTTGTGTCGTTCTGTTTTCTTTTAAATCTCCCAGAAAAGGTCACAAGGTAAAGCAAAGCAATATCTTTGGACTTAGCTAGCCAATGCTCAATTAATGAGTGCATCTGAGACCAGAGCTGCCATAAGTGTTCCATTTAAAAGCATGCTAATAACAGATATCACTTAACCATTTTTCACATCACAGAGTATTTCAGGATTAGAAGTGGTGAGTTTGTGAGTTTGGTTCTGTAAATTATATCATTGTAATATTTACAAAACACCAGTACGGAAAAGTATGTGCCATTTCATATTTTTTTACAGTTCTACCCAAGTTAAAAAAAAGTTTGGGAAAATTCTACCCAGTCTACAAATTATCTGGATGACATTGAACAAGTTATTTACCCTTTTAGGGACTCAATTTCATTAACTGTAAAAGTTAAGAGGTTGGATTATGTAGTCTCTAAGTTTTCTTCCACATCTAAAGTTTTATAATTGTCTCTGATTTGATAAACAGTTATTCCTACAGCTATTTATCAGAGAGAACTGCAGAATGAAAAAACCTGTAGGTCTTGGCAAAGAAAGAAAAGACCATTCATCAGAAAACTGGGTCAAGTTAGAGAGCAAAGAGTGTAGTTGCCTGAGCAACTCAACTTTAAAAAGAAATTCTTACAGATTAAACACAAGCCTTTCCAGGCTAAGGAGAAAGGAAAGAATCAAAAGTTCTGTATTTTTCTATTGCTGTTCTGGAATAGGAATCATAAACAAACTTTCTATATCTTTGTGAACCAAAATGAAGCCTAAAATAACAAAAACACATAAAGTACCTGGTTATTTCTTAGCTATAGTAGTTGTTTCAGATGGTGTCTTTCCTCTGCTTTTTAATCAAAGTCTGAAAGCTTGAAAACCAACTATCCAAAGTAGTTCAGTGGCTTCCAATAGCATGCTCATTTTCTCTCCCTCTTTTCAGCATCGGAAAGCCCTGTCTTAGTTCTTTTGGGCGCTACAAGAAAAGACATAAACTAGATGGCTTATCAACAGCAGAAATGTATCTCTTACAGCTCTGGAGACTGAAAAGTCCAAGATCAATGTGTTGACAGATTCGGTGTCTGGGGATGCCCACTTTCTTCACATGGTAGAGGAGAGGAGGTTCTCTGTTATAACACCAATCCCACTCAGTACGACTCTGCCACCTCCCCACACCCTATCCACCATCCACATGGGGAGGAGGACTTACACATGATTTTACAGGGACACAAACCTTTAGATCATAACATAGCCCTGAAGGTCTAGAAATGTGATCTATGCTGAAGCTGAGGTTGAAAGCTAGTGTCAAGGCATTCAACTTTATTGTGAAACTCAATCACAATACAGCAACCGAACTACTTGGTGAAAGTGTTCAACTGGGGGCTCCAGACAAACTACTCCGAGAAAATGTAAGGTCCAGAACGAGTGAGTCTTCAGTTCTTTCGTCTTTCCACAAACAAGGAGGTAAAGAACTACTCAGTGTGCCCCGGAAACAGCCCCACTTCTGCGTTCATATGCCTTGTCACTGATCGAAATGCAAGACATGGCAGGCATGGGGCGGAAAAGAAACAGTAACTAAAGTCTGGTAAAATCTCAGGTCTGGTTAATCAGCTCTTGAGTAAACGAAAATTGACTGTATTTCTAATAGTTGTAACATTAAAGTTTGAAAACACAGGATGTAAATATATATATTAATGAATTTTCTACTATTTTTATGTCCAAAAAGTCAGAAATTCCTGAGAACTGTAATTATATTTCTGAAAGCTGACTCAATTTTTTTCTTTGATATGATTTTCCAAGTCTCATCTTGTTAGAATAGTTTGTCGAACACAAAGATGTTGAGAAACTGACACTCAATGTCTAGGCTTTTTCTGTGTAACCTAAAATAAAATATTAATTCTCATGAGAAAAAAAACTCACACAAGAATGACATCTGTTTTTGTATATCTTTATCATACAGGCATGTTTGGACATAAATAGGAAAAGTCTAAAGGAACACATACACACCTCTTAAAACTGGTTACATCTGGAAAATGTGCAGAAGGTGAGGAGTAATAAAAAAGTAACTAAAATTACTTCATACACTTCTACTTGCCTGTAGGAGGTAAGATTCACCAACTGTATATGAATTAACATACAAGCAAGCATATGGAAACTATTCAACAACTGGACAGAGAGTAAGAAATCAGTAGTTATAAATAAAGTATGTGAAATTTTGACAAACTCACTCAAGAAATATATTAATCACTTTGCTACCCGTCTAAGATTGTGCCTAAGTCATTGTTAGTTTTATCAGATTGCTATTTTGCTAATGCTATGAATTTGGGAGTTTTACTTTCATTAAAATTTAAAGAGGAGGAAGAATATCTTCCACAGACTGACGAGATATTCATGCACAGGTCTTTTTTTCATATATGTTTGTGTGTGTGTATCTAGAAACTCATACACGTTTCTGTGAATCATCACCATAACTGCCACTGTAAAAGGAAAAAAAATAGAGAAATTAATTTATAACAACCTATTCAAGCAAAGAATGAATTGGGTATCACTCAGGACAGAAAAAAGTTCAGAGAGCTACACAGAAGAGTTGCATCCAGCACAATCAACAATGAGCTTTTATAGGCCAAACATAGAAACAAAGTAAAAACAAAAGTCTTATCATCTACAGCTGAGTGGCTACTTTATTTGGGCATGGTCTGATCAGTTTGTTGCTTACTTCTTGTGATTGGCTGAAGCTTAGCTGTTTGTTACAAAGCATACTCCTAGCTAAGATTTTCCTTTTTTTTTTTTTCTTATATTTTGTCTGAATTACTGGGGATTGAGCCCAGGACCTTGTACTTGCTATAACTGCAGAGCATCCCAAACCATTTTATTTCATTTCATTTTATTCTAGTCTAGTCTAGTATATTTGTTTATTTAAAGTAATTTTTTTTGAGACAGGGTCTCTCTAAGCTACCCAGGCTGGCCTCCCCACTGCCTCAGCTTCCCCAGGTTTTATGCTAAGTGAGGTTGCAGCTTCTTACACAAACACTAAAGGTATGGAGAGTCTCGGGCCAATAGCTTCCTGCTTATTTAAGGACACCGATCAAGTGGCAGTGTGGTACATAATAAAAACAACATGACCCAGAGTTAGAAAAACGGTTAAGTTTCAATTATTGATTCTTTGGGTGACTGTTGCTGCTTAATAACTACAGGTCCCTAATCTTTCTTTTTTTAAATCTACAATTTATAAAAACAAGAAAGTGGCATCCCTCCTGGTAAGCACGTCTCCAATGTTGATGGACCCTTTGTTAAGCCACTTACTACACAGTGCCAAAGATGAAATCTGAAACCGGTTTCAGGGTCCACTCCTTGTTCTTCCATGCTTCCCCTGGTGCTTCCCTTGTCTTCCATTTACTCTGTGGTACCATTAGCGAGACACCAGGGTCAGTCTTTTATATCTCTGCGCTTCCCCTCTTCTGCTCATTCTCCACTCTGAGGTGTGAGAGAAATCCCACACTCGCCCTCACATGTTCTGCTCCCTAGGGGAGTCCCAACCTAACCTGCTTGTTGTAGGTACATAATCTTCCAAAAAACATATCTAACCATATCTATCCTGTAGTACAGTTACCTACCACCTATGACCAAGCCTCAGTCCACCTTCCTGTCTCCTCTTACCTTCTACATTATTCTACTGCCAATTCCTGCCTCACTCTCCACAGGAAAAGTCTTCTGTGCATAGGGATATGTCATGGACCCACAGGGTAGGTCCATGAAGGCTGTATTCTCACAGCAAAAATCCCAGAGTCTAGAGGTATTTCAGGATTCATAATTTTTTAGTGTTTCTATAGGTATCCTCATGCTTGTATATTACACAATCCTTAGCAGGGTCAAGGCATCGACTAATCATTAAATATGCAATAGTTCTGCAGGAAACTCACTATAACCCCATTAGTGTGATAGGCTTGCAATGGCTACAGTGAGTTTAGGTCTAGTTTTCCACAGATCTAGAAATCTCCCCTCAGCCCTTCTAGATCTTTTATCAGCCTTTCTCTACCTGTTCTGTGGTCCTAGAACACTGACCCCACATTTCATCCCCTCCAGGCTTCTGCTGGGATACAGGCAGAGAGTCTGTCAAGCTCTCCAGGAAGGTTGGGGTATTTCCCTTCCCTGAAAAGTTTTGCCCCTCATCTTCTCACAACTCATATTCTTTCTATGTTCCAAGAACTGGTCCTTCATCTCCTTTCCTAGGAGTCAAAACAGCGCTGTGGCTTCTAGTGCCAGGGTATGGTCCCACAGCCACACTGCTATCCCTTCTGGAAGCACCATCCCCCATGCTTTCTCTGCATGCAACCCACACCTTGATAAGCAGTCTCTTTATTAAATCCTGTTTCAAGCAATCACAGTTGGCAAATGCCACCTGTTTCCTGACGGAGCACTGAGAAATGCAGTACACCACTGAGCTCAGACTAAAGCAGTCCTGATTTTCTTATCTAATAAGTAAAGCTTTCAGTGTCGAAAACTTTCAGATTTCAGAGTGACAAAGCATAGTGAATCCATATTGTGTACTGTATTGCTTCTTCATTGTAACATACAATGTTCTCTCCACCTGAACTGCCCTTCTCTCTTGGTCTACGTGGCTAACTTCCGTTTAGCCTTTACATATCACCTATTCAGCAAACTTCAAGGAGGAATTACTGACTAGACTCTGCGCAGAACCCACTACCCAAGTCTTTCACGTGTGTAGTCTCTGGAACAGCCTTGGGAAGATGAACGATGCTATAGCAGGTGGTAAAAGCACACCCAGGGCAGTAATGGTATCGCCACATATCTTAAATACACACTGAATTAAAGATTTAAAACGTTTTCATTCTGCGGTATGATTCAAGAAGATAGTGGGTAGATACACTCACAGGTGACTAGTATTCGGTAGCTTTTAAACTTTTTTGATTATCTCCTTATACCAAAGATTAAACATGAACAAAGTTTCATGAAAAAATATTCACTCTTACAATGTGCACGCTACTTGAGAATTTTCTAGATTATTCTAGTCTACATAACCTTTTGAAAATATTGAACACATCCCAGGAATGAATCATGCCATGCCCCTTGTGGAAGACACCAAACAATATCCACTGAGTAATTCTTCCAAATGTTGCCAAAGACTCAGAATGTTAACTAAAATTCTGAACATAGCTTAATTTTCTTTTGTTGTGTCACTGACAATTACTTTTTTTTCCTATTTTTTTCTTCTCATTTTTGGTGATTTGTTCTCCTGAGCAGGGGCAGGAATTCCTGTCCTGAAGATGGATGACATCTGGCTGGAACCATAAGACGTGTGCAGAGACAGAAACCAGAGCAGCTGGCAACCTGGAGCTGGGACTGTCTTCACCAATTTTAGGTATTTGGTCACCTTATCTGAGATTATGTTAAACTCACATTTTTAGTCTCCCTGAAGGCAGTTTTTATTGTGTAATTTTAAAAGATTTTTTTGTGTTGTTTAATGATGTGAGTTAATTTTAAACAAGGATTTATGAAATGTGAGCTTCTGTCAGAAAAATGTGGATCAATTGTCACTTCCCTAGAGGAAATAGTAATGCTTTTAATAATAGATACTAATAAGGAGTCTATATTTCTTCTAAATTTAAAAAAGTAAATCAAAATATGGGTTGGGTAGGGCTTTTTTGGTGCACATGAAAAGTAAATTGTATGGGTTGAGTAAGAAAAAATTTGTCCTTAACTAGAGTCTTGATTGAAGCAAGTAGATATTCATTTCAATGTCCTTAGGAAAAGTTATTCATTACATAATATGATACCATTTATGAATAACACTTGCTGCATGTGATAGAGATCCAAAACAGTGATGTCTTAAATACCATATATTTATCTCTCTTACAAAAGCCAAGAAGCAGACAAACTAGAGCTGGCCTGTCTGCATGATGGCAAAGAATCAGAACTTTTCTTCCACACATTACTAGGATTTCTACAATGCATATAATATCTAGACACTGAAAGGGAGAAGAAATTGTACTTCCTTTTCCTTTATGAATGTATCCAGAAAATAATACACAGTACTAGCCCTGATATCCCATCAAACAACAAAATCACCCAAGAGCTTTTGTCTATATGTAAGGCAGGCAGTGCAGTTCCTATGCACAGAAGCTGCTGTATGTGTCCAGCTATAACATGGAAGATTTCTTACAAAAGGTGCCAAAAAACAAGTTTGGGGAGAAATGAGCCCTTTCTCTCTCTTCTCTCTCTCTTTTTTTTTTTTTTTTGGTCTTTTTAAGACAGGGTCTCACTGTGCAGTTCAGGCTGGCCTTGAGCTCACAATGATCCTCCTGCCTCAGCCTCCTGAATGCTTGGATTACAAGTATGCACCACTATGCCCAGCAATGAGCTCTTTCTCTTAGACTAGATTAAATAATTATCAATCTCATTTGGAAAATATTTAGGCTTAGTTTTCACAGCCTTGTGCCTGTCTTCTTAAGCCTTATTGGTCTCCAGTTCTTCCTCCTCCTCTTCCACGTCCTCCTCTTCCTCTTCTTTCTCTTCTTTCTATACTTCAGAGTCAAAGGGAATTACAAAAAGAATCAGTCCACTCACCTTTTCAGTTGATTATTTTGTCCCTACAGAACAGAGCCTACTATGCCACAATAGCTCGTGGTTGGCTGCAATCAGAGCCAACTGAGCCCTAAACATGAGGCTGGAAGACAGAATCTACTCAGAAATCAGGAAAAGAGAAATGCTTTGGAGCTGAGGAGGCTCTGAACAAATAGTGTCTAGAGGGAGCTAGTTCTACATTAACACACTCAAATCAAAATTCTTGATTTCTCTCCTAAATTCCGTCTGTAAATATAATACCACCCACTCAGATTTTTAAGCCAAAAATTGTAATCTTTGAGACTTTTCTTACTACTCACGTCCAGTCAGGGCCAGTTACATGATTTGAAGATCCCAATGGAAAATGAAAATGTAGGACCCTTAGTTGCAAAATTATGAGAAAAAATACCCAACAGCCAAAGGTAAAGGAAGAAAAGTTTGTTTCACCTCACAGTTTTTAGAGGTTTCAGTCCATAATCAGCTGACTCCAAGGCAAGGTGGAATTACAGAGAAGAAACAGTCCATGGGCTACAGAAGACAGCAAGGCAGCAAGCAGTGAAATAGCAAAGCAGCAACTGACAACAGCAGCCCTCTTTCTGTCCCTGATACTCTATCCAGGCTACCAGTCATTAGTGAGGTTAGCACGTACTCCCAGGGTAGGGCACCCTTGACCCTAGCATCACTCCATGAATCAATTCCAGCATAACATCCTTACTCCCAGCCTCACACACTCTAGATCCAGCCACTCTCGAAAAGCCTCACCTATGCCTACATAAGGCTTTGGGAAGACATGTAGATACAATCCACAACATCATCCATGAAAGAGAATACAGTGGCAAAAGCTCAGTGGTGATCGGCCTTTTTGTATCCCCCAGTCCTCAGGTTGATGTTAGACCTAAGGTATTCTATGAAAACCTGCTCTATTTCTCATGAGAACTCAACGTGCAGGGCTTAGGGAACAATACTGCATATCTGTCCCAGGACTTTGTAATCAGTAGGTATCATTTACTTCCCCAGCCAGCTTTGCCATACCCTAATCTCCTGTCCCATTTCCTTTTGCCTCCACATATACTGTTTGATTTCCTAAGGAGACTTTACACATATCTCTTTGGGATTCCTTACAATGCATGACAGTAACCTGCTTGGGAAGATAGACTACCTCTAAGAGTTGTAGAATTTCCAACTTGTGTTTTATAGATGATTTCTTGTTAATCATTAAGCTCCTTCTTTCCAGATGACTTCATGGTCATGTAGTACTAGAAAGCATATTTGGCATCTGTATAAATCTAAAGCTTCTTACCTTTTCCTAATATCAGTACCTAAGTAAGAGCTATTTGCTCTGTCTTTTGAGCAGAGGTTCCCAGGGAAAGAGGTTTAGCTTCAGTGACCTGTTCTGAACTGATAACTGCATAACCTGCCTTTTAATCCCCTTCTTGGATAAAACTACTGCCACCAGTGAACCATACCTCCTCAGGATCTTGGGGTACCAGGTCACTGATGTCTCGTCTGCAAGCACTGATTGACAGATTCCTTGTTCACAAGAGTGGCTGACTTCTTGGCCTGTGTGCATTAAAGAGGCAGCATTTAGAGTATTGAAAGCTTTTAAAATAGAGTCAGGAGTGTAGAAGACCATGGTTTGATACTTGGCAAGCCATTCTGCTGTTAAGCACAAGTACCATTTGATCTCAAGATTTGCTCTGACCTGATGGGGAATCAGGATTTCTAGTTTTTGTCCTGAAATCAGTTTTACAACTTCCTCTGTTAGCATACCTGTAGTTGCTACTGCCCTCAGGCAGAGTAGCCATCCAGCAGCCACTCCGTCTAACATTTTGAAAAGTATGCCACTGGTAGAGTTCTTGTCCTAGTCTTTGGATCAAGATACCGAAAGCAATTCCTGTCTTTTCTGACATGCAGCAGAACAAGGGTTTCCTTAAACCAAGTATGCTATTATACCATGCAGTAGGATCTACCTGTTTGTTAATTAGGTCAGGGAGACCTGGAAACATCCCAATTAAATGCTGATATCTTGTACTCAAAGTAACTTATTTGAAGATAATAATATGCAATGCATTAATGGTTGTTACCCTCCCATTATATTGTTTTGGAATTTTGGGTTTTTGTTTTTATGTTTTTGTTTCCTTTTCTTTATAATAATTTTTTTTAAAAAAGGAAATATGGCTGTCCTTGGGTTTTCCCTTCAATGACCTAGATAATTTTAAGCATTTCTAATAGCAACAGCTATAACTTTAGCCTTTTTCTTTTGATCCTCCTCCAGATCCTGATTGTTTAACACAGAAAAGGCCATGTTCAGCAACTAGGTCATAGGTGTTCAGGAGTCCCATCAGAGGGACTTCATTAAACAGATGGGATAGACCCATATCTCCCTGAGAGACAGGTCAGGGACCAAGTCATAGGACAAGAGGGACTCCATTTTCTGTTTTGTAACTCCATATTGAGAGAAATCACTTAAAGTTCACTTAAACTTTAGTTGACCCCCACTCTTCACTCCTTCCCCTTGGTTAGTTATCAACCTGTTTGAAGGAGAGTAAAGACATAAAATAGAAACAGAATAAACAGTACAAATTGGGAAGTATGCTAAAAATTAAACTGTAATTGTCATTTGGAATCTGGCTGTCCAACAACTCCTGAGAAGGTAAATTTTGTGCATTCTTGTAAGATTCTCAAAAATGAGGTAATGGTTACTATGGAGACCTAAAATGTACTTGAACTGAAGGTGAGACACAGATCGGAGCAGACATCTTCTCTGACTCCTGGTTAGAGACTGTCCATCAGCCAGCTCAATAAACCTTTGTTTGTTCCTGCTCTTTTGGTCTCTTGTGAATGTTGTTCTCAGTGAACTCACTTGCTGTATCACAAGAACAGGATTGTCAAAGATATCTCTCTCTTCCTTGAGGGACACTGTAAATACCATAGTTTCTGGGCTTCTCTTGAGATATAGGGTCACAGCATCCTCAACATATGGGATTTCACTCCGTATTCTATGTTTTAAGCAGAAACAGTTTAATTGAAAACTAGTCTCATAATTTAAACTGCCATCCCATACCTATCTCTCACCATTTCCTAGTTCATATTGAACCCAAGCTGTATTGCAATAGAGATAAAGTGTTCATTTTTTAAATTGGCAAGGTCAAACCATTTCTGCTGACCAAGGATACAGCCTGGTGGTGAAGTTGGTGGAATCTTTTGGTGTAGTTCGTGAGGTTTCCCATGGATTGTCCTGGGACTTATAGAGAGAGACAACTAGGTCTGGTGCCCCTAAAATGGTGTCCCATGCAGGAGGGGAAGACACAATGAGCCCACGAAGCATCCCTCGTGAGACTCAAGAGGTCACTGGACAGATGTCCCTGTTGAAGCAAGGACAATGCCAGCTTCTTTCAAAGAAGCACAGAAGAAAGCCCTACTGATGGCTTTCTGTCTCCCTATGGGAGGCCCATCTACCCCTTAGGGAGAAGGAGTTGACCACATGACTGCCCTCCCTAGTGCTTTGAAAGGTCTGTGAGATCAGGGTGGAGTCCCTCCCCACTGGAACTCCCTTAGTCACAGAAGCCACTTTGATGGCTCTGCTTAGCAGGGTGAAGCCACTAGAGGAACAATATATCTTGCATTTCCCTGATAGTAAAACCTTTAGTGTTCTGTTTAAAGCAGTAGAGGTAAAAATCTTCTTTTAAGGAAAAAGAAACTTTTAAAATCCTAAAACCATGATGTCTTACTTTTGACTCACAATTATTTGAGTTAAAGTTTACTGTTTGTTCTTTGGGTCTATTCAGATGGTCAGGCATATGTTAATCAATTACCTGCATTTTATTAGAAGAAACAAAGATGGGATCTAACCTAATTTGAAAGAAAGTGAGAAAATCCACATGTTCCTTGTAATTAGAGGCTTAGCTTCTATCTGCAAGGGTGAGATCTTATGGTGACCATAAGGTCACTTGAAATCAAACATGGCAGAACCCAGGTTGACCCAAATCATGCAGCCAGTCACATGACCCTGATTAAGATAGCATCCTGAGAAAGAACTGGCCATTCAGTGGAAAAGCTCAGATGGTACTTTGAGCACAAAAAGGAGTAAACTGGACTAGGTTGCTATTCAGGCAGGCTACCAACCCACCAATAGCTATTTTTCCCCCCAAGAAGTGAACACTGACCAAAGTATCACAGAGAACAGAAACATTGAGGTCAACAATGCATCACACACAGTACCTACACAATCTGTTCTACAACTAGGTTAATAACAGGGTCTCTGGCTGTTCTGTACTGACTTGTATCCATAATGAGTGAGCAAAATTGGGGAAGAGATGAAAGACAATCGGAGATAAACCTATGAGCCTCTTACTTGCTGGGAAAAACACAGGGGCCATGCATTCCCCTCTACCCTGTGTGCTGGGAAACACAGGAAACATTCCCTGGTGTCACGAGAAGTCTCCCAAGTTCCTCAGTGTAGGGAGGAGAGACAAGGAAAGAAGAAGTAGAAAAAAAACTTCATGGTATTTTTAGAGAGAAACAAACCGAAAAAAGTGTCCAAAGGGCCTTACTTGTTCTCACAGCTGGCTTGTCAAACATGTTACCAGTTTTGGGGTGTTGGAGTCTCCTTCCAAAGATGGTTTCTAGGTATTTTCTGTCCTGAGGAAAGAACTGATCAAAACAAATGCAAATGGTAGCAAATTTGTATTAAAGGTAGGAAAAGAAATTGGCTCTGCAAAGTTCGGGTCAAGTAACAGAATGAGAACAAGTACACCCTAGAGCATGAGGGCGGGCCTACCATGCAGGGGAAAACACAGTGTGGCATAAGCTCAGTGATGGCCATTCCTTTTCTATCTCCCAGCCTTCAGGGTGATGTCAAGTCTTGGTCACTCTATGGAAACTGCTTGAATTCTCAGGAGAAGTCTATGTGCAGAGCTTTGGGAACTATTTTGTGTATGAATCCTGTGATTTTATAATTAAATGGTTACATCTACTTCCCCAGTCGGCATTGCCACATACTAACCTTCTGTCTTAACAAATGTGTACAACGTATAGCTTTAAAATGCCACTGTGCTCCATGGGGTCATTTTGGATCCAAGATCTAATATCTGATTATAAATGTATTATATATTGAAATCTTTGGGTTGTTTTTGTTATTGTTGTTTGTTTTGTTTTACATAACTATAACTAGAAAAGCACATGGTTTTAGACCTCCCTTGTCCCTCTGGCTTGCTAATGTATACCACCTACCTAACAACACCACTACTTTTTTTATATTCAGGTTTTAGATTAAAGATAACCTCCTCAGTGACTTTCCTCCATGACCACATAAAGCAGCTCCCCATGCCTCAATGTTCTCTCACATTACCCTATCGTAATAGTCTTTATTGCCACCAGGAATTATCCTGTTTGGGGCTGGGGATGTATTTTGGTGGCACAGCACCTGCCTAGCATACCAGAGGTGATCAAAACATATAGTGAATGTCCACATTTTTAAAAAATATATTACTATAAAAGACACATTGTCATGAATCCCCCACTGAAAGTTGCCAGCCACTTTGATTCTTACACACAGTTTCTTTGCCTTACCACTGACCAAATCAAAGAAGGACATTTATTTTGCTAAAAATATTCACTGAAATCCAGCTCTGTGGTGATAAAAGGACCCATTTGCCTCAAATCACCATCTCACTTGGTACAGATATATTGGGATCTTTTTTTGCAAGGTACAGTGGGCAAGGGAACACAACCAAACAATAGACATACACGTTCAGGGCTCTTTCATTCTTTCCTGGAGCTTGACCTTTCCCTCCCATTTATGAGGGACCATAACTGGAGTTGAGCTCCCAGGGCCAGTGTCTGCATGTTCTGTCCGTTCATCTGGGCTGAGGAGACGTGGGCACAGCCATTTATGCCCTAGGCCTGAGAAAACTTGGGGAAGTTCCTTGCCTCTAAAGGAAAAAAACTCTAAATTTTAGAGTTCCTTTTGGCATTGCCAGCTACAAAAATATTCACCCTCACTTCTAACATTTTTCTATCATTTTGTTAGTTTGTGAAGCAGTTCTGGAAATCCTCTTTTGTGAGTGTCTTCACAAGGTGTTATAAAATAAATACAATGCTGCTGCTAAGTGTAACCACCAGAAAGGCATGCTCATGAAAGCTGTATGATGTTTTCTCATCCACTTTATTCACTGGATCTGGAACCATGTGACTTTTGCCTTTTTCCCAAAGTAAAAATAATGAAAGGTAAACATTTTAAATCAATTCAATACATCAAGGTAGCCACCATAGCACAACTAAAGATATTAATGAAAGATGACGTCCAGAAGCGCTTCTGAAAGTAGCTACAATGATGGGACACGTGTGTTTGAAATAAGAGGGATCATTTGATGTAGTGTCTTTTGATGTAGTGAATGTTTAATTTAAATACTTACTGCATTTTTCAGTCATATTTTGTAAGCAAGCCCCTGGCTTCATTCTCTAGCACTGCAATAATAAAGAAAGAGGGAAAGGAAGGGAGTGAGGGAAGGAAGAGAAGGGGTAAGGAGGGGAGGGGAGGGGAGGGGAGGGGAAGGGGAGTGAAAAACAATAAATTGCCACTTTGTTGTTTTAGCTCATTTTCTCTTTCCCATCACCATCAATATCAGAATATAGGCTTTATAAGAATAAATAATTTCTCATTGGTCTGGTACATAATAGTGCTCAATAAATATTTGCCAAGGGAATAAATAAAGATGCTTTAAGCTTTTGGTCCTGGTTGACAGGAATTGACTATGGTAACAAGGTTCACTCAGAGGACAAGGGGGCAACCACCCCTTTGCCATAGTCACAGAAGATGGACGGCTGAAGCAGCACCACCACTACCTGTGGTGCTGGGCCCCCTTCACTAGGTGCTGCATCTGCTTTAGACTGAAAGCTATGGAGTGGTAAGAACAGGCTTTGAGAATGAAGAGAGAAATAGGAGATGGCCAAGGCGAGACCTGGGCTTTCCGAGTTAACTAACCTTACAAGGGCTGAAGCTGCTCAAGAATTCTTCCTCGAAGAAATGATACGTGGGAGATGGGTGTGGGATGGGTTCCTAGGGTTCTTGTGCACAACAAGCAAAGTTATATACACGATGGAAAAAACAAAGGCTGCTACATGTATCGAAGCTAGTGGGGAAAGTTGCACTCAGAGCAAGAAGGTTTGTGCCACCAGAAAAAGCCGTGGCATGAATAGGGAGAGAAGTGGTGCTGGGGCAGGGAAGAAGGGAACGAATGTAAGTGGATTTGAAAAGCTGCGCGCACACCTGGGGGCTGCTCACTCGGTTTTCTTGGATGTGTTTGATAAAATGACCGACAGGGTGCTGAGATGTCTCAGTGGTATCCAATGCCCATGACCTTCCCCATACTTCACTCAGTTATAATTACATGCATGATATGTAGCCCATGTGTATCAACCATTAACGAATTTCAAGTGAGGGAGGTTCATTATAGGTCAAGCTACTCTGTAACATGAACATGTTCTGGGCTGGAGCTTTAGGAATTTCCTGGATCTTTAATATCTGCCTCTCACCAGAATGGAGGGAAGGTTGGCTCTGGGGTGATGCCCACATTCAAATGAACAGAGGAGGCGTGGTCCCATGGCCCCAGTTGTGCTGTATATATTAGAAACAGAGCCAGCGAAGAGTTGCCAGCTCACAATGAAGATGAGGAGCTCGTGGACCATCTGGAGAAGTCATTGCTGTGCATGAACTATTGCTTCAGTCCCACAGCAAACTTCCACCAAGGCTTCAGGTGCTTCTGACTCACTGCCCAATATTTAATCAGAGGAATGTTAGGGCCCAGAGCTTGGCTGAAGATGATATGGAATGAAAAACAAATCTCAATAGCACAAGACCTAGTTGAAAAGATTTCACAAATTCTTCACATAAAAGTTGAGCTACTCTGGGGAAATAAGGGCAAATGTGTTTGTTATGTACTGTCCTTCATTGAGATCTAAAAAAGTTATGTTTACTTTGCATAGATCCACTTGTCTTTTATTTTTCTAAGTAAAGTCTATTATGATACAGAGCTTTTCATTCTATAAATACACTCTTAGTTGCCAAAACATGGATTTTGTTTATTCCTAAGGAGACCAGGAGATAAACTATAGGTAGATAAGGGCAGGGGCTGAGCAAACCGGGGTAAACCTTGGGAGACTGGAGCACAAGGAACAAAGGCCTAGTTGAAGTATAAAAGACAAAGGATTAATAAAATCCGTTTCTCTGACAGGAAGCCTGGCAACAGCAGCACATCGAGCACCTACCCTCGTTGTCGTCCGCCCCCAAACTTGTCTGTCAAAGGCTACAGATAGCCGCGAGATTTAGGAGCTCCGTGATGTCACATTCTCCTTGGAACCCCTCTCAGTTACTGTCTGAAAGCCTCATCCTTACAAGGACCTGCAGGAGGAGTAACTTGGCTATATTAAGACATACAGTTAAAATGTGTATACAATATAATATTACTTAGGTTTTTAAAAATAGCATTCAATTTTAAAAGATAGGGAAAAGACCTGGGGAACATAGCTCAGCGATAGCGCACTTGCCTAGCGTGCTGCAAGGCTTAGGTTTGGTCCTGGCATTGCAGAAAGAGAAAAATTAGTAATGGAAAAAGTAGAGCAGACAGCTCAATGCACATCTTTAAAACTAGTGCACTTTACTAT
This sequence comes from Dinomys branickii, assembly GCA_004027595.1. NCBI lineage: Eukaryota > Metazoa > Chordata > Mammalia > Rodentia > Dinomyidae > Dinomys > Dinomys branickii. The sequence continues at coordinate 368,412 of PVLD010000113.1, read as the reverse complement.
AAATCCAAAATGGGATAGAAACTCGTGTTTGTGAAAACTTAGCATTAAAATCTGAGCGATTGTTTCTTCCCCTTTATTCTTAAAGACTCTCAGTGTTGTTATAGAAGAGAAGGTGGCAAAACTGGCTGGGGAAATGGGCAGAACTTGTCAGTTATAAGGTCCCAGGGCAATGTGAGGACCTCATGTGTAGGACTTCTTGATAGCTCACATGAAGACCTAGGCAGCATGAAGGAAGAGCGGCCACTATGGATAGCTTCTAGCTCACAAAAAATTACAGGTGATACTAATCAGTTTTCAGGCTTAGATTTAAAAGATGCATTTTTCTGCATATCCCTGCATCCAGACTCCCAATTTCTGTTTGCATTTGAATGAATAAAATTCCACTTTAAGAGAAAAGCAGCGATGTACTCGGACAGTTCTCTTAGACTTGAGGGACTGAAAGCATAACCAAAGATCCATCCTACAGTATGTAGATGATATTCTAGTGTGTAGCCCAACTCAGAAATTATCTAATTATAACATTGTACAGACTCGACTTTCTAGATAAAAAGGGATATAAAGTTTCCAAAGAAAAGGGTCAGATATCCCTTCAAAGAGTTCAATATCTGGGATATACTATTATACCTGGGAAGGGCAGCTATATACAAACTGGATTCAAGCTATTTGTGACCTTGGGCCTCCTGCCACCACACAATAACTTAGTTTGTTCCTGGGAATGGCAGGCTTTCATAGGATTCTGCTACCTAATTTTGGACTAATGGTGAAGCTTTTATATGCGCCAATAAAAGGCCCCAAGTCTGTACCCTTGGAATGGACAAAAGTAACTGGTAATACCTTCAGGGAGATAAGGGATGTCCTTACTCAGGCTCCAGCTCTAGGAATTTCTGACTTTAAAAAACAAAAACTTTTTTTCTCCCTGTCTTGGTTACTTTTCTCTTGTTGCTGAGACAAAATACCCAACACCAAAAATGGAGGAAGGAAAGGTTTATTTAGCTTACAGTTTGTGGAGGTCTCAGTCCATACTTGGCTGGTTCTAAGGCAGAGTGGCACATGGCAGAGGGCAAACTGTTCAGGGCAGCAGAGCACAGCGAAAACCATAAGCAAAAGGGAGGAATGGTTGCAAGCAGCCTCCTTTTCTCCCCTACATTGTGAACAGCCTACCCCCACCCAAGGGGTGTGAACCTCTCACACAGTCTCCATGCCCTCCTCTTCCACAGGCTCAGGATGTGTACAAAGTAAGCACCCTGGCTTCCTGCTGAATCACATAGTTAACCTTTTAAACTTCCCAAATTAACACAATAAACAACATCCCAGAAGGGTAAGGGCATGTCCTTTCCACCCCAAGATTTACAGCTGCTGAGTTACTTAGCCAAACCTCTAGATTCCCCAAGTTGACACAATGTATCAACTGTAACATCCCCATACCAGAAAAAGGGGAATTGCTTTAGGGGTCTTAACCCAAAGGATGGGAACAGAGCCCTGCCTAGGGCCATACTTTTCAAAGAAATTAAATGGGGTGGCTGCTGAATAGTCACCCTGCCTGAGAGCAGTAGCAGCTACAGTACTAACAGAAGAAGCTACAAAGCTAACTTTGGGTTAGAAACTACAAGTTCTGACTCTCCATAAGGTTGGAGCTGTGTGGGGACAAAGGATACTGGTGTTTAGCAGGGGAATGGCTTATCAAGTATCAGACTATGCTCTTAGACAACCCTGAGAATATTATAAAACCTTGCACTACTATTATCCCTGACTCTTTGATGTCTACAGGTCCTAAGATTAACCACGCTTGTGAATAAGTAACCTCCCAGACCTTTGTGAGCAGGCAAGACATCAGTGATCTGCCCCTCCAAGATCTTCAGGAGATGTGGTTCACTGATGGAAGTAGCTTTGCCTGAGAAGGACATAAAAAAGCAAGTTATGCAATTGTCAGTTCACAAGAGGTCATTGAAGCTAAATCTTTGCCCCCAGGAACCTCTGCTCAGAAGGCAGAGCTGGTGGCTCTTACTCATGCATCGATATTAGGAAAAGACAAAAGATTAAACATCCATAGAGACTCCAAATATGCTTTTCTGGTACTACATGCTCAAGAAACAATCTGAAAGAAAAGAAGCTTACTGGAAAATAAACAATCATCTCTGAAACACAGACAGGAAATTCTACAACTCCTACAGGTAGTCCACCTTTCCAGACAAGTCAGTCATGTACTATAAAGGATATTAGAGAGACATGTCTGAAATCTCCTTGGGAAAACAAAAGACTAATAGGAAGGCAAAGAGGCAGCCCTACAGCCTCTTAAGACTCCAGCCTTATTCCCAGTTTCTGAAGAACCATTAAACCAGCTTGTACCTCCAGGAAAATAAGTGCTGCTTAGAACAAGGAGGATTTAAAAAGGATTCTGCTGGTATTTAGAAAGCAAACTGGTCCTTCCCCATAGAATACAGTAGAAGGCTATAAAAACACTTCATGATTTCTTCCATATAGCAAGAGATGCTATACTGGAAAAAGTCATTCGAGTTTTCATAGCTTAGGAGTAGGGAAAGTCACAGAACAGGTCTGCAAAGCTTGCCTGCTCTGTGCCAACAACACAGGCAAGCCCAAACTGCCCTTTATTAGACCCTGTAGAGAGAAGAGGGACATGCCCTGGAAAGGACTGGCAATTAGACTTTACCCATATGCCAACATGTAGAGGATTTAAACAGATGGTGGTCTTAATTGACATCTTTACAAGCTGGATTCAAGCCTTTCCTACCATTCATAAAAGGTTACAGAGGTAGTAAAAATCCTTTCTAAAGAACTCAACCTTAGATTTGAACTATCCCAGTCTCTCCAGATGACAATGAACTTTCTTTTACCTCCCAAATAACTTAGGGGGTGGCAAAAGCTTTATGAATAAAGCACATTTTATAAATGAGGAAAGTGAGCAGATACAAGATGATGAAGATATACATGGATCTAATTCCTGGTGCTATTTGCAGTTGCAGATACTCACAATACAAGGAGAAAAATATGTGAAACATGTTAAGGCCATTGATTTAAACACAGTATTTCAAGACTACACAGCAGGAGATGGAGGCATCAGTATAGCACAGTAGACACTGTTACAGGGTAGTTCCTTTAGGAGGGTGTAGTGATGGAAAACTGGTCGTTAACTTATAACCCCCAGCTGAACTGAGTGAGCATGGTGCTGGGTTTGGGGGGTCCCCCTGAATATTGTTGCCAGCAGCATAAGAGGCAGAACTGGGAAAGAAGAGGCTAGGCTGTTGGGAACTGAAAGAGGCTATCGGGACCTGAGAGAAGGCTGTTGGGAGCTGGTGGAAGCTGCAAGGAGCTGTTGGTTCTTTTAGAGGAGCTTGTCATGCTGGCTTTCCTGAGGAACTTGGCTGTTTTCATCCTCTGAGGAGCTTGGGACTTTGTTGGCACTGAGAACAACTTCCATTCACTTTGGGGGAGCTCTAGCCCTTACTTTGAGCATCACATCCTGACTCCTGAGGGGAAGATGGTGCACTGCCAGTGTCCTGGGGAAACTTTTCACATTGGCTTTTCTGATGAGAACTTGGCCATCTTTATCACTGAAGGAGCCTGGGACCTCACTGTTGCTAAGAATGGTTGTGGTACCTTTCAGGGAGCTCTGGTTTTTACTTTGAGCATCGCTTCCTGGCTCCAGTTCAGATCCCTCAGCCTGCTCGCACAGATCCTGTATCCCGCTGGCACAGACTTTCTAGGTTCCACCACTGACCTTTGGGCCTTCCCAGCACAGATCCGTGAAACAGGCCTGAATGAGATGTTGTCATGGGCTCTGGGCCTCCAGTTGGATTCATGGGAGGCGTTGTTATGAGCTCTGGGTATTCAGCTGGACTCATGCAGGACATTATTGTGGGATCCAGGCCCTGGGCTAGATTCCTAATCTATAGTGTGTGGACAGATTTCCTGCACTCTTTTGTATATCATTCTTTGGGTCACTATTATAAATAATCTTGTAAAATATGTGTCCTGTATTATATTGTTTCCCTTTGCAAAATATCCCCCAAACCGACACAGAGGGGCTCACCAATCAAATGTGTTCCAGATACTTCTTGCCTTGTACAAAGAATTAGATGAGACAAGCCAATAATGGAGTCAAAAAGTTCATTTGAAAAAATACGAGGTGAGTAGATGTGGGAAAAACTAGCGTTGCAAAGCAGACTTGGGTCAAACAAAGAAAAAAGGGGGCAAGAAAGGAAAATTTAAGTACATGCCACATCTCAGAAATGTGGTACATGCTACCACGCAGACTCATGATAGCAAATTTTCATGGTGGCAGCATATCTAATTATATAGATGGCCTGTATTCTATCTAAAAATCTGTGGAGAGATCCTGAAAATTTTTCCTGGGTACTAGATTTTATTTCAGCTTACTTACAAACTTTACCTATTTTTAAACTTGGGTTTGCTGTGGATATAGTGTAATAGGGAGAGTTTGGATCTGGTTCAAATTTCTGCCTCTACTTAGCTGTACAGCCTTGAACTTACCACCTTAAGTACTATATGTATTCTCACTGTAAAACTGGACTGTCAGGTCAGGAAACGCACATTTGAGTCCTTTTCCTCAGGTGCCTTCATGTTTGTGATGCTGAGCCCTTAAACAATGCTTTCCTCGTAACATAGTATGCTTTTTTGGAGGAAAGGTCGGTATAATCGTGCTGTCTCTGCAATGCAGCACGGTGAGCCTTTGTCAGAGATTGACCAAACAGTCCTCCACCAACCCAGGCACTGAGAGAGTGAATGAGAGGGTGCAAACATAGGAAAGCGTGGAGAAAGAATGGCCCCAGAGAGACCAGGGCTTTATATAAAGGATATAAAACCTACTGTAGTGCACAGGAAGTAAATGATTCTTCTTACTCTTTAGTGATATTTTTACCATCTTCTGCCTGCCTTAAGGACCTTGTTGAATCAACCTATAGACAAGAGTGTTAATAAAATGTTACTACAGGACAGATTACAGAGAAATTGATGGATCACCCAAGTAATATACCAGCGATTATATTCTTCCTTGTAGTGTACAAAAATGAAGTTTTGTTATTGCTTGTGTCTCAGTTGATTAAGTAAATATTGAAGGGCTTAGAGAAAAGATAAAAAATAAATTTAAATTTTCATTAGTGTTCTAGTGCTACCATAATAAAGCAGCACACAATAGGTTTAATAAAACTGCAATTTATTTTCTCATGTTCTAGAAGCTAAAAGTCACAAGCGCAGGGTCCTGAGTTCGATCCCCAGTACCGCAAAAAAAAAAAAAAAAAAAAAAAAAAAAAAAAAAAAAAAAAAAAAAAAAAAAAAAAAAAAAAAAAAAAAAAAAAAAAAGAAGCTAAAAGTCAAAAGTAGATACCAGCAGAGCCATGATTCCGCTGAATGCGCTAAGGAAAAGGCCTTTCGTGCCTCTTCAGCTTTTGGCAACCTAAGGGTTTCTTAGTTTGGAACAGCATAACTCCAACCTTGGCCTCTGTCTTTACATTTCTTTTTCTTATGTTTCTCTGTGTCCTTTCTTGTTCTTACAAGGACACCAGTCATTGGATGACTCCATTTCAAAATCCTTAATTATAATCACAAAAACTATTTCCAACATAAAGTCACATTTACAGCTACCTGAAGTTAGGACTTGAAGGTATAATTTTGAAGTCATAATTTAACTTCTTACCACACTAATTAAAGATTTCTATCACGTTTTCTTCTACTGAGAGAGTGACACAGAATTTGGGACTATATATTAGAACGGTAGTGAACACTATATGCCACATGAAATATGGCATAGGTATTTTTAGGTAATACAGAAAGGAGGATTTTTACATCCTCCTCAAACATCAGAGGTGTCAGTTTGGATTTGAACAATAATTAATTGTTTCTAGGATACAGAATTAGGAATTTACTTGATCTCTAAGCTGCTAATGCATCCTTTGTTTTACCTTGAGGAGCTAAATGGGTAACATTACTTGGAATTATGGCAAATTGCCTATATTTGTAAATCAGGTTTTTGACAATGTAATAGCTGGAAAGAGAAATGACCTTTGCATTTGAATTAAATTTTAAGATGCTTTAGCAACAAACCATTCCATAATATTGTCAGGAAATCATTTAGAGAAGTCAGATTTGTTGGATCAAGTTGCTATAGGACAAATTTAAAACAAAGTATTACAGGACTAACTTAGGACTTTCTGTGAAAAACACTTGAGATATCCTCTCTGTTACTTGTTATTCAGGGGAGGTAGATCACTCAAAGAACTGATTAGAGTTGGAAGTGAATAAACCAGTTTAGCTATGCAGAGCTGGCAACGAGATAAAGTGTAGCGACATGACCAGGTTTCTACCAAAACTTGCAGGTCAAGGGGAACTGGATTCCTTATTCTGGGTGATGATTCACAACCAGAAAAGCTCCGCAGCCTGGAACAAAAGCCATGTGCACTAGACCGTGACTACCTAAGTAGGAAACCAGTATTAAACAGGTGATTTATAGTATTTTATGTATTTACTCCTGACAACATTATTTAAAAACATTGTAAAATATATAAATACCTAGAAATTGAGCAATATCCTCCTGAACAAATAAACAGATCAAGAAGGAAATTCAAAAATTTCTTGAAACATGTGAAAATGAAAACAATAAATTGAAATTTATGGGACAGGCAAAAACAGTACTGAGAGGAATTTATTGCCATCAGTTATGACAACAAAAAAGCAGGCCAAAACCTTGTTCCACTCTACCCTGTGGGAGAAAGTGATACCACAGGTAGATTTTAACACACCTGGAAGAAAGGTCCGGTGTCCTAGCTCAGAGTCGTCGCCTCCTAGGAGGAGCACCTGCTGCTTCCCAGGCCCAGGAGGAAGACGTGAGAAGACAGAAAACAACCCTAATGCTGCTGAAAGGAATATGGAGATCTGAAAGATCGAGAAGTTCATTAAGAGTCTGGCAGCACACATCCACACATCCTAGCACTCTGGGAGGCTGCGGCAGGAGAATGGAAAATTGGAGCCTAGCCTGGACCACTTAATGACTTAAGGAGAGCCTGTACCAAAATAAAAAATGAGCTGTAGCTGTAGCTGTACTAGTCAGCACTTACTAGAGAAATAGATTTAGTGCAAAATATATACATATATAAGGATTTATAAATATTTAAGGATTTATGTTGGCTTACAGTGGTCGCTAGAGTTAGATGTGGAAGAGAGCAAAAGGGTTGATTTCCTAATAGCCATTCTTTTAGGAGCAAGATGGAGTCTCAGTGTTGTTTTAATTTGCATCTCTCAAATGACCAGTGATGTTGAACACTTTTTCACACATTTATTTGATATGTCTACCTCTTCATCTGAGAAGTTTGTATTTGGGTGCCCATTTTTTAATTAGGTCTCTAAATTTGAGGGTATGATTGTTTTTTAATTGTTGCATGTTCTAGATATCAGTTCGTTGAGGAACAACTGACTAAAATTTTTTCCACTCTCTGGGATGTCTTTGCACTCTGTTGGTAATTTCTTTTGATGTACAAAAGTTTTTAGTAAGATGAGATCCAAGTTGTTAATTCGTTGCAGTATTTTTCCATGAAGTTGGGGTTCTGTTCATGAAGTCCTTGTCTATACCTATGTCTTCAGAAGTTCTACCTATTTTATCTTCCAGCAGGTTTAGTGTTTCTGTTTTACCACTTATACCTTTAATTTAGTGTATGGTGATAGATATGGGTCTAGTTTTAGTCTTTGGCATGCGGAAAGCCAGTTTTTACAGCACCATTTATTAAAGAGGCTGCCTTTCTTCCAGTGAACATGTTTGGCCCCTTTGTCAAATATAAGATGGCTGAATGTGCCTGGAGTTGTTTCTGCATCTTGTAATCTCTTTCTTTGGTCCTCAGGTTTTCCCCTCCTTGCCCCCATATCATACTGTTTCTATCACAGTAGCTCATAGCATAATTTCAAGTCAGGGATTATGATGCCCCCTGCTTTGCCTTTGCCTGGAATTGTTCTTGTTATTCTAGGTCTTTTCTGGTTCTAGATGAATCTCAGGAATGTTTCTTCTAGTTCTGTGAGGTATGCTAGTGGTATTTTGATTGGGATTGAGTTAAATCTGTATAACAATTTGGAAGTATGGCCGTTTTCCATAGTTTTCTATGTTCTTCTTACCCAAAAGCAAGGGATAGATTTCTATTTTCTGATATCCTCTTCAATCTCCTTATTTTAGAGTACTGTAGTTTTCAATGTAGAGATCTTTTACTTTGTTTGTTAGATTGATTCCTAGTATTTTATTTTTTGATGCTATTGTGGAAGCAATAATTTCTTAATTTCTCTCTCAGGGAGTTGGTTATTCATGTACAAAAAGGCTATTGATTTCGGGTACTGACTTTGTATCTAGCTAAGCAACTGAATAACAAATGTGGTGGGGATATGGGGAATAAAAGGATCTCCACTGTTTGTGGGAATGTAGAACCGCTATGGAAATCAGTGTGGATAGTTCTCAAAAAACTAAAAGTAGAGGTCCCACTTGACTCAGGTATTTACCTTCTTGGTATCTTCCCAAAAGAATTAAAAGTATCATACCACTGCAATACGTGTACACCCATGATTATAGCAGTATAGTTTGTAATAGCTAAATTTTAAAAACAACACAAATGTCCATCAACCGATGGTTAAAAAGATGTTTTTTATACAATGGAGTACTACTCAGCCACAAAAAATGATAAACTTGAGATATTTATAGCTAAATGGATGGATCTAGGGACAATACTCTTAAGTGAAATAAATTGGGCAAACATGGAAATACCATATTGTCTGTCTGATGTGAAAAACTAAATGTGTAAATAAGAACCAAAATATATCATACATACCTTTTTATGGTACTGGGAATTGAATTCACAACTTCAGGCTTGCCAGACAAGCGCTTATGCCACTGAGCTATATCCCCAGCAACACATTAACTATTTTTTGGGGAGGGGTACTGGGGAATCAAACTCATGACCTCAGGTTTGCCAGACAGACACTTGTGCCACTTAGCTATATCCTGAGACCAAAAGGAACAGTTTCTTTGCTTGCTTTTTCATACCAAAATCAAACTCAGGACCTTGCACTTGCCAGGCCAGTGCTTGTGCCACTGAGCTATATCCCCAGCACTATATTGTGAAACAGGAAGAAATTATTCAAAAGGAAAGGGAACGCTGGGCATGGTGGTGTGTGCCTGTCATCCCAGCATTTGGGAGGTTGAGGCAGAATGATCATTGTGAGTTCAAGACCTGCTTGGGCTACAAAGTGAGCTCAAGGCTAGCCTGAAGTGGATAGCAAGACTTGGTCTCAAAAAAAGACCAATAAATAAATAAGTCAAAGGAAAGGGGCACTAGGGGAGGAGAAGAAAAGGAAAAGAAAAAAATGAGAAAAGCAGGATAAAATGGAAACAAAGCTCTGGAAGTAAGGAGGGGCAAAGGGTTAAAAGAAGGGGAGAGTAATGGGGAAGTAAGAGGACCCCAAATATATCATGTACAAGCACAAATTCCTTGTAATGAAAGTGATCGTTAAGTACATCTAAATGTCACCAATAAACTTAGCAACAATGATGATCATGATGATGACGACAGGAGGGCAAAAGGAATGTCGGCATATAGCAGGTCTTAAAGATCAAGTCAAAGGTCAAAGGCCTGGACCTCATTGTAGTATCGCGTGTGAGACCGAAGGTGAAAGGCTGGAAGGCTGAAGGCTCTGTGCTGGAGGCTGGAAGGATCATCAGAAGGGTTGGTCCTGAAGAGGAAGGCATTTAACCTAGTGATATGTTTGATCTCTGGCACAGTTGCCAACATCAACCAGAAATCAGTGTTTTCAACTACAATCAGTCAATATAAGAGGGGCCTAATTTTTTATACTATGAACAAATATGTACCAGTTGGGAGAAAGAAGGTTTTGATTCTGCCTCTTTCAAAATCTTTGCTAATCTTTGAAAAGTCAAAAATCCCAGTGGTGACTTGTTGACCCTATAATTCCAGTTTATCTTTTAATGTACCCACTTTATTTGTCAGCCTGAACAAGGTTCTCCCAGTGACAGAATGAATGTGTGGAGCAGGTTGAATATGTCATATGACTGATCAAGTTTTGAAACACATTCTATAGCAATGAAATGTGCATCCATTTGTGACTGATTTCTCAAGCACTCCGGCCATCTCACTTTTGCATATAAGAGAAGACATATATGCTGTGTATCTATCTCGCAGAGTTATACAAACAGATGTTACTTAGGGGCATGTACTTTAATGTTGATAATTTTAATCACATATTGCAAAAAATCTTTAAGTTTAGTTGACATTTTCTGGTTAGATAGAATTTCTGTATGGAGAGCACAGTGTATATTCTCCTATTCAGACATAACCTCTTTGAAGCCCTTTATTCCTATTTTTTTGGGATTTTTAGCATGAATGAATATTGGATTTTGTCAAATACTTTTTCTGCATCTATTAAAACAAATATGATTTTTTTCCTTGCTTCTATTCATGTGGCATGTATACTTATTGATTTGCATATGTTGAACCATCCTACTTGGTCTTGGTGTATAATCTTCTTCATGCTTTACTGCATCCTGTTTGCCAGTGTCTTATCGAGGATTCTTGCATCTGTGTACATTAAAGAGATGGGTATGTAGTTCTCTTTTTTGGGTGGGAAATGCTTACTTCCAGGAATGATTTTGGGAGTACCACTTCTCTTTGATTTCCGTAAAGAGTTTAAAAGGTATTGGCATTAGATTTTCTCTAGAGTTCTTGTAGAATTTGCAAGTGAATCGGTCAAAGCTAGACTTTTCTTCATTCATGATTTTTATTACTTCTTCAATTTCACTGACCGATACTGCATTGTTCAGGATGTTCATACCTTCTTGGTTCAGCCTTGGTAATGATATATCCAGAAATCTATCTATTTCTTCTGAATTTTTGTTATGGTTGATACATTGTGTCAACATGGGGAGTCTAAAGGTTTGGCTGAATGATTCAGCCGGAAGCCAGGGTGCTTACTTTGTACACATCCTGAGCCTGTGGAAGAGGAGGGCGTGGACCTTGTGTGAAAGCTACACACCCCCTGGGTGGGGGTAGGCTGTTTACAATGTAAAGGAAGGAAAGAGGCTGCTTGCAGCCATTCCTCTCTTTTGCTCTGGTTGTTTTTGCTGTGCTCTGCTGCCATAAACAGTTTGCCCTCAGCCATGTGCCACTCTGCCTCTGAACCAGCCAAGTATGGAGTGAGACCTCCAAGAACTGTAAGCTAAATAAACCTTTCCTTCCTTCATTTTGGGTGTTGGGTATTTTGTCTCAGCAACGAGAAAAAGGTAACCAAGACAATTTTAATTGTCTTAGAAGGCATATTCTCAAAGCATTTACCAACGATCTTCTGGATTTGGGCAGGATCCATTGTGATTTTGCCTTGAAAAGAAAATTTAATTGCATGGATTTGGGTATTTTCTTTCCTAATTCTAGTAAGACTGACTAACAGGTTGGCTACTTTGTTTATTCTTTCAAAGAACCAACTCTATGATTCATTGATTCTTTGGGTTGTAGAATTAATAAAATTGAAACTCAAAACACAATCCAAAGAATCAATAAATTATAGTTGTTTCCTTGAAAGAATAAACAAAAGACAAAGAAACAAAAATACTTAAAACTTAAAACAAACAGCTGTGTACTATGCTTACCCTCAAAGAAGAAACTCACAACTATGATGTAATAATTAAAGCAATTCAGATTTGACTTATAGTTAATATATACTGCTAATATTTAGCTGTGACTGCTAAATCTCTACTACTGATAGAAAATTACTTAATAGTAATTACTTAATACTAATTACTAATACTAATTACTTAATACTAATAGTAATTACTTAATAGTAATTTTATAGAGTTAACTATCAAGTGATTAACAAAGCTTTATGATTGTAATATTAAAGATATAGGGTTTGATGGTGGCAGGCTACAAGAGAAAAACTTTGGAAACTTAAACTATATGGTATGAGGAGAGAGAATTGATACAAAGGATCTCACTGGGGAGCAGTTTCTTTGTTTTTCTTAATTTTTTTCTTTTTTTGTGTGCTAGGGATCGAACCCAGGGTCTCTCCCACATGCTTCTCAAGTGCTCTACCACTGAGGTGCAGCACCAGCTCCCTCACTGGACAGTTGAAAGATGTTTATAAAATTAGGTAAAGGTTAGGTGAAATAAATCGAACCCACATGTGTAATCATGGTGTAAGAACCTGGAAGAGTAAATAAAACCCAAAACATACAATAGATATTATGAAAGGGAAAGAAGTTGCTCAAAAGAAGGAACAACTGGGATGAGGGAAAAAAGAGAAAGAAAGGGATAATTGTACTGCTGATGCCTAATGGCTTATTGAAAGGAGCAGTTAATGCTTAATTTTTTGATCAGTTTTGCATGCTTACATCTAGTAATCTGAACAGTTAAGTTGAAGACAACAATATACACTATAACAACCACTGGTGAATTCCTATCATCTTTTTTAGTGAAGCTCTGTATTGTTTCTAATGTTTTTTATTATTTTTTATTCCCTTGAATTGTTTGATCAATCTTTCATTCTTACATCTGGTAATCTGAGCAACTTTGTTGAAGATAACAATATGTACTATAACAACCACTGTTAATCCCTATCATTTTGTTTTAAAACCCTGTATCATTTTTATTGTTTGTGCTTTGGTTTGTTATTGTTATTTTTTTGTTGTCTAAAATGTAAAAAAAGGGCTGGGGATATAGCTCAGTGGAATAAGCGCCTGCCTAGCAAGCGCAGGGTCCTGAGTTCAATCCCCAGTACCGCAAAAAAAAAAAAAAGTAAAAAAAAATTTAAGTAGGTAGAGGTAAGAGGAACTAGATGAGAAGTAGAAGGTAGAAGAAAAAGTGGCAGAAAAAAGAAATCACGTAAGCCATGAAAGTAAGAGGAAAAATTAAACATAGAAAAATTAAAAGGGAAAAGAGAAAAAAATGAAGAAAAAAGAGATAAGAAATGAGGAGGAAGGACAACAGGAAATTAACCATGCCCCAGTAAACTGGTGAAGAAAGGATAAAAGCAAAGAATAAGAAAAGAACAAAACCAACAAAAAAGAGCACAAAAGTAATTACATATTCACAAAAAAACAAAACAAAAAAAGCAGCCAAACAAAACAAGAAAAAAAGAAAATTCTCCATGATTTCAAACTTGTGGATTTCTCCTGGAATCTACAGTTTTGGGGCACTTTTTAAGCCAAGGTTTCTTTGCTCATGCTGGTAGATGAAGAAGCAGTCAGAACATAAATCTGTGCTAGATGCAGGCACCAGCAGGCAGTAAGATCGGGGCAAGGGTGCTAAGGCCATACCTTTGAAATTCAAAGCAATTCAGGCGTAAGCCTAGAGTCTGGCTAAGGGTGTGGGGCCTGTGTCCTTTAGTTTAAACCCCCCAGGGGTTCTCCTTGCAGGCTGACTGTGGCTCACTGCCCACCGCTGGGCTGTCTTTCATTCAGACACTGTGGGAACCTAACACTGGAGGTTCCAAGGTGAAGCCATCCCTTGGCTGCTCTGAGTCCCAGTTTTAATCACGTCTTCCCCAGAATGTCATTGACCAAGGATTCTCTTCAGGGGATACAGGAGGAGCTTGGGCTGGAATCACTTACAAACTGTTGCTTATTGAAGGACTCACATGGGAGCAGAATCCTGTCCTCTCCCTACAGCTCACAGCACCTACACTTGTCCTTCCCGCTGCTGCATTTTTCCCTGAAGTACCCTGGAGTCTCAGCTTTCACTTTATCTCTGTATATTTGATGTCCCTTTTCTGTGAGCCTCAAGCTGGGAAACGGAGAAAGGGCAGATTGTTCCTTCTCTTATCTGCATTATGTTCTGTCTCTTCAACTTCTTGGTTTTACAAGGTTTTACTTTTCCTGTCAGATCTTTCCTGGCTCCCAGGGATCTCACTCTCTCTCCCCTCTCTCTCTCTGTCTGTCTGTCTCTCTCTCTCTCTCCTTCCCCAAGTTGTTATTTTCCAGTGTTTCAATTGTGATCTCATCTCAGACAGTTTGAATTACTGTTGCTTACTGCTCCATTTACCCAGAAGTCTCCTCCCCTATTTCATCAATTCTTCTAGTTATGGTGCTAGCTGAAAGAACACAGCCTTTCCTAACAGTTTATGACCAATGTCTTTGCCAGCTGGCAGATTCATCTCTTCACCAATGGTAAAGGGGTTCTTACCTTTAGCAATGCAATTAGGTGCTAAGATGGATGCTTTCAGTGCAGACACATTTGGTAAAGTAGTGGCCCTTGATATTTGCTTCCGTTCTTCATATGTATGGATTTTATTTTTTTAAAGGCTTGTCTTTTAATGCAGAATATTTGATGATGTTGGTGTCTCCCCCGCCAGGTAAGTATAATGCAGGATATTTGGTCTCCATGTGACAAAGTAGTTTTGAAAGTTTCATTGATTCATTGAATAGCTGATTGCCACAATATTATGCGAATCAGAATTGAAGAATATGAATCACCCATTGCAATGAACCTGTAATTCAAGTAGGACTCTTGATATTTTACTCTCGTTGGCCTCTTAGAATGTTCTCCTGTCCCCACACTGGGTCTTCCCCCTTTTCAAGGAAACTCTCCAGTGATACTTGTTTTTTACTCATTTTAGCTAGAGTCAGTTGGTAGGTCTTTAAAGACTGTGATTGAGACAACTGTACATGTGGGAAAGACATACAGATAGCAGTGACAAGTAAAATAAAGGACAAGCCATAAATAGAATAAAATGAGGCCTAATTCTTACTTAGAGTCTGCCACCAGATGCACCTTAATTGTCACTGCCAATCACTGATAGGGTTTTGTATGAATCTGCAAGCAATTGATTTATTCTGATCTCTGTGAATCAAATCTCTTTACTAATCTTAACCCTTTTCTGCAGCTACTCCCCAGTGCTAACATCACCACCCCAGCTCTATGTCAGGTCATCAGGTACAGGATTCTCATAAGGTGCATACAATCTAGATACCTCACATATGCAGTTCAAAACAGGCTTCCTGTTGTAGGCAGCTGAGTTAGGGAGAAATATTATTGACCAATCAGACATGGCTAGGCCCTCAAAGGAGCTAGTATGAAAGACAAGATACCTTGCAACTGTGGGAGAGACAGGCATTCCTACTGTGGGCCAGACCTCAAGACCCAAGATAAAACAAATGTACTCACATACCTCCCTAAGAATAAACAGCAGGGATTGGTATTTTAAGTAGGTCTCTATCACCTTGAGAAACTCAGAAAAAGTCATTAACTCATCCCTCTACATGAAAAGCCCCTGTTCTATATTCTTGCCCTCTTGCTACGTTACTTGCTTCCATTTGATACTGATATAAAAAATTTTACCTGGGGAATTATGCTTGTAATCTTATTGGCTGACCACAGTTTTGTCCCACTTCATGCCCACCTTGTGATTTCCCATTTTTTCTTACCTTGGACCCACCTTACCTTGTGGTTTTGCTCTATAAAATCCCTTAAAAAGACAGGTTCTGCTGCAACCCACTCAGGCCCTCGTCTGTCCCTCTCTTAGAAGAATATATTCTGTTCTTAGCCTCCATTGTTCCTAAAATTCACTCTTCAGTTTTAGAGAACACAAACTCACCCTAGACATCTATCAGGTTGGGAGTTTCTCTCCCCTGTATCATTCCCATTCCTATGGGAATACAAGGTTGTTGCTCATCCTATAGGAAACAGAACTCAAGGAATAATTCAAGCGATGGGAGTGCCCATGAACACTGATGAAGTGTCATTCACTTGCTCACTACTCAGCCCTATCCCTGCACGCAGTTTAACAGGTACCCAAGTAGCACCCTGTTATGGTTGATACATTGTGTCAACTTGGGGAGTCTAGAGGTTTGGCTAAGTCAGCAATTGTAAACCTTGGGGTAAAAAGGACATGCCCTTACCCTTCTGGGATGTAATTTATTATGTTAATTTGGGAAGTTTGAAAGGTTAAATATGTAACTCAGAAGGAAGCTGGGGTGATTATTTGTATTCATCCTGAGCCTGTGGAAGAGGAAGGCATGGAGATTGTGTGAGAGCCACAAGCCCCTTGGATGGGGGTAGCTTGTTTACAATATAAGGGAAGAGAAGAGGCTGCTAGCAGCCAGTCCTCCCTTTTGCTGGTTGTTTTTACTGTGCTCTGCTGCTATGAACATTTGCCCTCTTCCATGTGCCACTGTGTCTCTGAGCCAGCCAAGTATTGACTGAGACCTCCACAAACTGTAAGCTAAAAATAAACCTTTCCTTCATTCATTTTCGGTGTTGGGTATTTTGTCTTAGCAACAAGAGAAAAGTAACCAAGACACACCCTGACATAGAAATTCAAACAACTCAGTGGGAAGAAACAAAATTTTAAAATCCACATAAATAATTCCATTAAAATGAACAAAATTTTAAAATCCACGTAAATTATTCAATTAAAATGTGCACAATACTTCTTTTGAACTGTTTCACAAAAGAAATGTACAAGTGGCCAACAGGTGCATGAAACATGCTCAACATCACTAACATGAGGAAATACAAATCAAAACTCCAAGGAGTTATTTTACACCAATTAGATTATTATAAGAAACAGAATATCACAATTGGGGTGAGAAAGTGGAGAACAGGGAACACTTATAGATTATTAGTACGAATTTAAATTATTCTAGAAATGATGGAACATAAAACAGAAGTTAAAAAAAAGATCTACTGTCTGGCCCAGCGATCTCACCACTGGGTAAATATCCACTGAAACTGAAATAGGCATGTTGGAGAGACAGCTGCGCTGCCATGATTACTGCAGCACCCTTCACAAAGAGCGGAAAACGGAAATAAGTGAAGTACCCGCCCACTGAGGAATAAACACAGAAAATTTAGTAGACGTATTATGGGATAAGTCCCCCACGAGTTATGTAGGAAAACGTACAAGGTGGTGGAAAAATGTCCTGCAAATATTTTGTCTTGAGTAAGTATATGATGGAAGGAGAGGGCTTATTTCCCAAAAAATCCTCTAAGAAAGGAATAGTTTACTGGAAAGTTTCTTTGATTGCTGGAGCATAGACACTGACATCTAATGGGTCCAGATTTTGATAGACTGTCTGCAGGAGCAAGGACATGACCTTATTTTGTTGCCCCATAAGGGGAGGTGGAAGAGGAGAGAGAAAAACTAGAGAAGTCGGACGGAGCCAGGTGCTCCCTCTCTGCCAGGCCTCTCTTCAGGGAAGAGGGAGCTCTAACAAGATGAAAACTCAACTTCACAAATTCTGCCTTTATGCTATTCCAAAATGTATGTAAAAGGAGGTACTAAATGTAGACTGCTTCCAAGTGTAATTATCTTTCATAATAGATAAATATTTTTTATTATAGAGAAAAAATAGAAAGAATAGAAGAATGGCACTGTATATGAAGCCTTTCCTACCTTTTGTGAACAGCCTGGTGAATTTGTTCCACTTACTGGCCCCGTAGTAAGTAACTCTTCTTCTACCCCTTACTCTCCTGAGCAGTGCTTCATGCTTCAGCAGTTCTGAATTACTGTTTCCTATCCATCATGCTCTCTCTCACTGAGTCATCGCTGTGAAAAATTATCTTCCTATCTTCCTTCCCCACTCTTTGTTTACTGGCAATGAGAAACATTCCCAGACCCCTTTCTCCTACTGCCTCCCATTGGCAGGACCAGATCTCTTGAATCCATCAGATTGCAAGTGAAAAGTCTCAAAGTAAAGCCATCTCTGACCATCTGTAATGGCAGCAAATCTCCATGGTTCATTTCCATGGTTTATCTTTTCTCCTCAACTCAATACTTAACATAGCATGTACTTTATTCACTGTCTGTCTCTCCCATTAGGATATAAATTCTACTAAGACAGAGACATTTAAAATTTTGCAATTTGTTTACCATGCTTCCTCCAGTGCCTATAATAGGATTTGACACACACAAAAAATGCTGGATAAAATATATGAAGGAGGCCTGGGGATATAGTTCAGTGGCACAAGCACCTGCCTGGCAAGTACGAGGTCCTAAGTTTGATTCCTGGCACCAAAAACATAAAATAAAATAAACAAAATATATGTAGGAGGATGGATGCATGATTAGATGGGCTCAGAGCCCATCCTTACCTGAAGCCCTCGGGCGGATTCAGACGTTTCCTGGCCCATACAACCCTGCACATGTTGTCTCTGATACTGCACTAGTTTGTATCTTCTCTTGTCTGAACTGAAACTACTTTAAGGTCAAAGGCCTTGCCGCCTCATCTTTGAATCCTTGGTGTTTGGTATAGCTATGATTTAATAAATGAATGCTTATGTCCCCGTTTAACAGATGAGGAAATTGAGGCTCAAAAAGTCCAAAGAATGTCTAAGGACACAAGTAGCAGGTAGAAGAAGCTACCAGTGCAAACATGTATCATGCCTTTCCTTTTATATTTTCTTGGCAAATTACCTTTTTTCCATCCTATACCTTTGCTTCCATGTTCTGTCCTGTCCCCATATTTTCTATGTATCCATATGCTGCTCGCAAGTTCATATCTCCCATTCAAGGAAACTTTCCTGCATGACTCTTATTTAAATTAATATCTTTCTTTTCGCAGGAAGCTCCTAAGATTGCTGTCAGGGCAAATGGGAAAGGATATCATGGGAAGTGTGTGGTTGTGGAAAATAGCTTATCCAAGTTCTAACTGCATTCCACAACCTAAACTTGGGCTCTTGGTGGAAAAGTCTATTTGTTTTCCAGGTAATGAATAACAAACTAATCTCACCCTCCACTGGTCTGCAATTTTGGGTACTCTTCTCTCAGAATTTGGGTTTCTCGCTTAAGGATTTATGTGGCTGGTGATGGATGCAACTGTCTGCATGATTTGACTGAGCTGAAGTGACAGTGAAACAAGTCTATCTTGGGACTAGCATTCAGGATGCTTGAAATTTGTGTCTCTTTCCTTCTTCACGTGAGTTTTGAGTGGAACAAGTGACTTCAGCCCTTCTCAACTCTGACTTCTCTGGGGTTCCTACATGAGAAGCAAAAGGTTATTCCCTATGAGCCATTTTCTCCTGTTTCCACGTCCAAAGTAGAGACTTCACTTTTACTGGACCTCACTTGTGTCCACATAAAATGTAAAAATATCTGTAATTTGGGAGGCAGTAATGGGTTGAAAGCGCATGTCTGGTTTTAAGAGTACTTGGGTTCAAATCCTACCCTTAATTTTATCAGTTGTGTGACCTTAGGTTCCTTAACATCCTTAAGCTTCACTTTCCCCGTCTTAAAATAGGATCCTGTTCAAAACGTTGCTGTATTTAATTTCCTAAAAAACAGTAATTGTAAGTGGTAACAGCTCTTTGATGGCCTATTATGCATGCGTGATTACGTTGAGCACTGTACATGCATTTGTCAGAGCAGCCTGAAGAAATTCAGAAGTAGCGCACAGGGCTTTGTACAGTAGTTTGTAGACATCCAAACTATATGAACGAATGAGGCAGAGCAAGGTTTCTGCAGTGCCTGTCCCCAAGGACCCACAGGCTTCACGGAGGCGACCACGGCCCTGAGATGCCAGGAAGTTGTTTCTAGTCGGACCCTATTCCCGGGGCTCCCAAGCGCCGCGCCTGCGCGCACAGCCAGTCGCCGCGCCGACGCTGCGGACGAGCTTGATCTCTGCACGGCTGCGTGGCCCTGAGATGTGCGGCGGGCCGGCCTTGCCAGCTGCAGGTGCATGCGGAAGCCTTCAGGAACCTGAGTGCGAGGTGGAGTGACCTCCAGGGAGAGTCAGGTCGGCTTCGATCGCGCTGAGGTGCCGGGGAACCCGGGACAGGGGTGCCACGACCTCAGCTCCTCTTAGCATTTTTTTTCGTTCCCATCCACTTGCCAGTATCTGGCGTGTCTCGCGGGGAGCAGGGATCTCTTAAGAAGACAGAAAGAAAGCTTTTCTTCCACTGTGGGTCTTACAATACTGACGGCTTTTTTTTTCTCTTTTAATTACCGTCAAAGGAGTTCACCTGGTGTAGGATGTTGTGGTCTCCAGACTCTGCTCCACCCCGTAGGTATTCATTAATGGTGAGCTGTTAGGCCAGGCACTAGTTGTCTGATGTCAGGGTCCTTTGTTTACTGTTGGGGGGCCGAGAGTGGGCCAAGGGCACTGGGCAGAACAAGCTGAGAACAGGCAAAGGCTGTGGTAAATGCATCGGAGATTATTCCCCAACTGGGAGTTGTCTATGCTTCTGTCAGGTCTAGTTACTTTGTAGATATTCCCCCATCTTTTTGGTGGTGTTAGGTAAGACAGAAGTCAGGGTTTCAACCTTTGAGCGACACTGGATTTTATTGAGGTCAGGTTTATTTTTATTTCAGTTTAACATAAAAATTATCCAGCCTTAGTTTGCTTTTTAAAAATTGTTGTCCACCAAAAAAACTCAGTGGGGAGAACAGAAAAGTCATTTGTAGTGGGATGTAGAGCCTTGTGTGCACGCCTGTATAAGAACATTGGGGATTACACTTGGAGTGTGGAAATTCCTGACCTTTCGCTTATAAATAGGAGATGAGATCACCACTTGCTACCAATGATTCTAACAGTATAGGACTCCCAGGAAGTGTTTTCCTACTAATAGGGAGGCAGATGACAATAGAATTCAGCCTTAGTCCTGGTGATGGGTGATCAATCACAGATCTATTTTGGCCTAAGAGCCTGTAGCCTCCCTGAGTTATAATCAGAGATTGTCTTGTGTGGTTCTAGTGTGGGTTTTTTGTGTGGGAGCATGGTCCCCCAGAACAGTTATAAAGGGGAGGGAGAAGTATACAAAAGAATTGAGAAGCCCAGCTCAGTCGAAAATCCTATGGCCTGCCCTTAATTACTAGGCTTTGCCTGCCTGGCCTTATGGAGGAAGCTCCCTCCCCTACCAGACTTGGTGCATGGCCAGGCCGCTGCAGTTTTCTGGAGGGAGTTGCAGTCAGACTCCTCTCTCTTGTTGCTAGCCATGCTCACACTGTAACTTGTTTCCTGGCCCAGTTGTCTCATTTGGAGTGCCTCCTGCCAGCACCCTAGTTTTAGCACTTTTCTCCATTTGTAACTCAGGTTCTTTTTACCCATAACCCTTCACCCTCCCTCTTCTGGCCCACAGGGGACAGAGGGTCCCTAAAGGGTAGGAGCCTTGTGTTAGGAGCTCCTTGGCAAGAAGATTCCCTCCTGTGCACACTGCATCCACTTAGCCCTCACCTAGTGCCTTGTTTAGTGGACCACGGGGGAGTCAGCCAGTGAATCTTTTTGCTACTTTCTTACTCCGTTACATAAGTAAATAAAAGAATGATTATTACTTTCAGTTTGGCTCATTGTTCTGATTGCACCTTGACACCTAATTGCTTAACAGGAATTAAATAAACTGTCCAGCAAGAATTAGATAAACTACTGAGTTCTTAGATTCTCACTGCATTTTTTATTTAATCCTAATCCTCATGACTTTTGCCCTGTGCAGCATATCTAGGCTTTTTAGGGTCTGTTCACTTGTAATTCTGGCATTCTCTAGTACAGTGTAGTGAAAATGGGCATTCATGGCAGTAATGGCTAATTGTTACTATGGTTGTTGATTGTTGCTGTATTATATGTTGTGTTTCATAAATTAATACAGTGGCTTCTGGTCATATTTTGCATGTATCTGTGTGGTACATTTTCCATTTGGCCTCTATGATTTTTAAATAAATATTTTGGAGTAATATGACTACTAAAAAGCTAGACACAGATGTCCATGGTCCTTATTACCTGATAGATTGTTTGACCACTGTAAATAGGTAATTGAGTTTATTGTAGATTCCTCTGTGTCAAGAGGTGTGTTAAGAATAGCTTTCACAAAATATTTTCAACTTTTTTTTTCTAAACAAGTCTCATAAAACAGTATTTACCCTTACTATATGGTATGTGTTCTGACGTTTTCAACTTTATTAAACAAAATGCTGTGCATGATCCACTAAGTTTCAACTTAATAGTTCAATAATAAATAATAACCTGCAGTTTAAAAGGCACTACAATAAAGCAACTAGTAAAAAATACTTGCTTAACTTTTTTCTGTTTGTAACTCAGTTTGTTGAAGAAAACCACAATACATGTACAGTACAGTATTTGATTTTGTGTTTAAGGGATCTTCTAGGAGAAGACAGATACTAAGATAATGTGCTAGTTGTTTGCTAAATCAGCTGCCAGAGAACTCTGAGTTTCTAGTTATCAATTGTTTTTATTTATTTATTTTTTTAATCTCAACTAGAAGATACGCTTGAAGGAGAGGGCTGGTCTGGCTGTCCTTTTTCTTTTTAAATGTCTGCCTTATTTGAGGGCAGTTCAATAGAAGAAAGAGGAGAAAAATCAACTCTTTAAAAAAAAAGAACATAGTTCATGAGATGGTTGTGTAAGTACCTGTTAAACTTTTGTGTGTGTCTTACAGAGGCATATAGAGGTTATTTTTATCTTTATGTTAATGTCTAATACCAAAATGAACCTTTTATTATGTTGCCTGAAAAATATATCACACTCAACATATTCATAAATAAGTATGCAATTGTCAACCTCATTTTTCTCCACTTGTTGGTGTTTTTCCTCGAGAAGTCCACACACACACATACACACACAACACACACAACACTACAACGAAGTGGAAAGGAAAAATAAAAAGAACTTTAGTCAGTAGATTTGTCTCTTAAAAATCCTAAATATATAATTAAACAGGAATAAAATTTTAGATTTGATTATAGTGTTTAGCTAAATAACGCCTTACATTGTACAGACTGTCTCACAGTCTCCAAACAATGTATAAATATAAGCTTATTTAAATGCAGTATCTCTGTTGATTTGCACAGCAACTCTGTAATAGCCAGTCCAAATGACATTCTCCCCTCTTTATTGCTGAGGAATCTGTATTTCTTTCTTCCCACCACCAAGATTATGTGGTGATAAATCTAGGACTAAAACCCAGGGCTTTGGAAATTTCTTCTAGTTGACTTTGTTCACATAAGGAAGTAATTGAGAATAAATAGTGTTATTGTAGCAAAGAGACCTAACTTGGATAAGTAAAACATCCCATTCTCAGAGATGTCTACAATCTATGCTATAATTGAATGCATATACATCTTATTTTTCATATATTTCAATTCTTAACACATTTCACTTTTCTAGCCTATTTTTTAAAAAAATGACGAAGCAAGTAAATATTGACAAATCTAATGAACTAGAAAAGCTGGAATCAAAAAGTCTCTTTAATGTTAGGAAATTTAACTCAGTCCCCTTTAATGTAGCTCCTCAGGTAGAAAAATAGCTTAAAATTATATAAATTTTTAGGTGTCTGCTATACTCATCATACCTCTATATATGAAATTAGTTTCATGGTTCTCATGAATTGATCTAAAACGATTGTTAGTTTACTTCGAAAGAGAATTGTCCAGAGTCTCCATTAACTTTAAATATCTTCAGCCAAAGGACAGCTTAATTTCTTTTCATATGAATAATTTGTAAATTAATACTTCTTTTTAATTTTTAGATATCTCTGGAATTTAAAGACACTATGGAGCTCATCAAAGTGTATCACTGAAGAATATGATGGCTGAAAACAATTTTAAAATGCTAAAGATTCAGCAGCATGTAGTAGCCAGTAAACTACCTAGAAATAGGCCATATATTTGCAATATTTGCTTCAAGCACTTTGAAACACCATCAAAATTAGCCAGGCATTATCTCATTCATACTGGTCAAAAACCGTTTGAATGTGATGTGTGCCATAAAACCTTTAGACAACTAGTTCATCTGGAGAGGCATCAACTAACTCATAGTCTGCCTTTTAAATGCAGTATTTGTCAACGCCACTTTAAAAATCTGAAGACATTTGTGAAACACCAGCAATTTCACAATGAATCCTATCAGAATGATGTTAAGCAAGTCAGAAGACTGCTGGAGGCCAAACAAGAAAAGCCCGTGCATGGAGTGTATAATACTTTTACTACAGAGGAGAGGTGGGCATTACACCCGTGCTCGAAGTCTGATCCCACGTATGGCACTACGAAGAGAAAGAATATTCATGCATGTACAATCTGTGGCAAGATGTTTCCGTCACAATCAAAACTTGACAGGCATTCCCTTATTCACACTGGCCAGAGGCCTTTTAAATGTGTCCTGTGCAGTAAATCTTTCCGACAGTCAACTCATTTAAAAATCCACCAACTCACACATTCAGAAGAAAGACCTTTTCAATGTTGTTTTTGTCAAAAAGGATTTAAGATTCAAAGCAAACTTCTGAAGCATAAACAAATCCATACTAGGAATAAGACTTTTCAGACTCTTTCATTAAAGGTGAAGAGTCCAGAATCATGCCCTTTGCCTAATAAATTAAATGCAAAGCAGGATGGTTTTGAAAATGGTGATATGGATAAATCTGAGGAGAATAATCCACTTGATGTCCACTCCATTTATATTGTCCCTTTTCAGTGTTCAGAGTGTGAAGAATGTTTTGAATCAGAGGAAATTCTCAATGGACACAAGTGTTTTCCTGCCAGAGGAGGCAAAATTCCAAGCAGACTAAAAAGAAGCTACAACTATAAAACTATTGTTAAAAAGATCTTGGCCAAGCTTAAACGTGCTGGGGGCAAAAAATTAGATAACTTTCGCTCAGAAAAAAAAGTACATAAACATAGTTTCGTGAAAACTTGTGATCTTATTTCTAGCGAGCAGAACTCCGAGCAAACTCAGAGAAGATTTATGGGTTCTCTTGGCAAACATGGAACATACAAGATGGCTGGCAATAAAAAAAAGAAAACATTAACTTTGCCATTTTCTTGGCAAAAGCAATTACAGACCCAAAATACGGGAACGAACTTGAAAGGTATCCTTACAGCGGAAAGCATATTAAGTATAGATAGCTCAGTGAATAATAAAGACTTGTCAATCTTTGGTTCATCCACCGAGGAATTCTTAAATAACTGTGAAGTGCTTCAGTGTGATTTTCCAGTTCCAAGTGAAAACATACATACTGGACATAAAATGTGTCCCTGTGATAAATGTGAGAAAGTATTTCCTTCTATATCCAAACTACAAAGACACTATTTAATTCATACTGGACAAAGGCCTTTTGGCTGTAATGTTTGTGGGAAATCTTTTAGACAGTCAGCTCACTTAAAAAGACATAAACTAACTCATATTGAAAAGATTCCTTATAGAAGATCTCTTTGCCAAGTAGAATTTGGAAATGTGAACAAACTTTGCATTCATCCAAGTGATAATGCCTCCCAACAATGTCAGGCTCTTGCTTTTCAAAAATATGATTCAGAGTCAGATCAACCATCAGAAATAGAAGTTAAGACAGAAGCTGAGGATTTTATTCTTGGTACCTACTATAGAAATCGGCAGCCCTATCTCTCTGATGTACTTTTGGAATCAGATCAGAGCCATCATTGTTTCAGTTATTCAGGGGATCCTGAGAGAAATGATGGCCTCCTTTACCAGTGCAGTGTTTGCTGTAAAAACTTCCGATCTCCATCTAAATTGGAAAGACACTATCTAATCCATGCAGGTCAAAAACCATTTGAATGCTCAGTTTGTGGCAAAACATTCAGACAGGCTCCTCACTGGAAGAGGCACCAACTTACTCACTTTAAAGAACAACCACGAGGCAAGGTAGTTGTATTAGATTCGGTTGTGTAACTGTCAGAACCACTAATATTTGTAGTCTCTGATGGTCTTGTATCATTTAAACATTTTTATGGCCTGCATTAGATTGAATCATTCATGGGAAATTGCTTGTCCTGTGGTGAGATACAAAGGAAATTAATACAATGTTTTAGGAGCAGCCAAATTAATTTGTGGAAGGAAGAGCATAACTTTGTACCATAAACTGAGCAATTGTTTTGGCTATATTAAAAGTTACAACTCCATGATCCTGTGCTGGCAGTTCAGATACATTTTTAAAAGAAATTATTCCTTGAGCTATGCCATCTCTTTAGATACACATAATTAAAAGACAGGAAAATAGTTGCCCTTTTGCTGTAGTAAATAGCATTTATAGTTCATTTACATTAAAACATAATTTGTCCAATGTGGCTCAAATTTTATTGTAAGATATTTTTCTTGCAATTTTAAAAAATAACAAGTATGGATATGAATGGAAAGTTATGATATTATTTTCATTGGTCTTACCAAAACCATTTTTAGGATTATGTGGTAATTTTACCTTCAGTTGCTCAGATGATGAAGATTTTATTTTTGACCTAGGATACTATTGATTTCCCCAGATGCAACTAAATACATTTGTGTTCACTTATCAGGAATATTTTTAAAGTACTGTAATCTTATCATATTTGCAATTTCATCTTTTCAAAGAGATGAAGGCAATTCATTTATTGTTAATACAGTAGGTGACACCAGTAGTCATTAAAAAGATTCAGCTTGAAGAATATTTCCATAGGACATTTACTTTAGTAAGACTTTGTTTTAATGCCTCTTTCAGTGGTCCTTCAACTTAAGGTTGATGAAATGCCAATAACCATATGTAGTTTTAATTTTTATTCCTATATGGTTCTGTGGTATGTGAATGCTAATGAACGTTACTTTGATCTTTTAAAATTTTAACTAGTAAAATAATCATTGCTGTATAGAAATAAGATACCTACAGAGTTGAAAGTATATCTAGACAGAATTGTGGTAATTTGGGAAAGGTGTAATCCTAAATTATGAGGGACATAATAATCATACATTGTCCTTCATATTTGGCATTATTTGTAGAATCTTTAGGAATGACATTTTGTAGCACTAAAAGAAGTGAATCATTGTGTTTCTAAGGTATAAAGAAAAGCAGATGGGTATTTATCTTCGCACATTTAAATATGGTGCAAAGCCCTCTACTGAGAATGTGGGTAAATGAATAATTGTAAGTTTGCATCATATTATAAGATCTGTCATGGGGGAGGGCGGGGGTTTGGTTGTCTTGCTTTTATCACAAGTGAGTTTTAAGTAACTTGAGTTTAATTTATAGAGATGAAATATGACAGTATGAGTAAAATACCCAATGATGTGTAAATGTGCCTGTATTTTAAGGAGAGACATCCAGCTGAAGCAGAAGATAATTACATGCTTTAGAGCATACTTTGAAGTATGTTTCTCCAGTGTAAGCAAGATATGATTTACAGAATTTGCTTTACTCAAAACTTCAAGAACACATCTGTTACATAAAAGTAAGGAGTAACTAGCTTATTATTTTCTTAGAATAAAAGTTCAAGAGTTACTTTATTAGCATGGCTGAAATTATGGATTTTGATATTTCCCTAAGTTATTATAAAATTTTACTGGGAGGAAATATTTCACATACTCCTTTTGCAACTGAAACAGGGAGAGTTCTGAGTGTTGTGCTTGTATGACTCTATTTGCCTAAGTGATACTACTATACTTTTTTTTTTGGTCCATGCCTTTTTAAGCTGTTTCATATTGAAAGTTGGTATACTGTAGAAAATTTTGTCAAAAATGTACTGTAGTGCTATTTGAAGTACCTGTAACAAATACTTATTTACCTTTATTATCTTTGCAAGCTTCTTATGGAAACTTTATAGAAGTGAAAATAAAATATAAATCCATGATAAAAAGAGTAAACAAATGTTAAAAGATGGTTTGCTGCATGCTAGACCTGTTAGTGTTGTTGAATCAGTTACTTTGGTTTTCTGGAAAAATAAACTTTATAAATATAATTGAGGAGAGGTGGAATTTTTTGTTTGGGTGATTCTAGGCTGTAGGAAAATTATTTACTGGAGGAGTTTGATTAGCTGAGTTAATAGAATTACTGGTTTTTGTTCTGTACTGCAATAGGGCAGAAAAATTTTAAGATAAAAATGTAGGTGCTGATGGGAAGTGGATGGTGGATAAAATTCTTAAAAAACAAAGTCTCAGTGCATTACTTTGAAAAAGTTTCAGGTTACACAGTTGGTACCTTTTTTTTTTTAAAACAAAGTCACATTATTGCAACAAGGTGGTGACTGATTGTCCAACACTTCCACAGGCCCAGTCCGGTACACCTTTCACACTGAACTTGCAGGGATACTGAAAATTTTACTTCCTTATTTACATTTACTTGATAGTGACTTGTCACCTACCAAAGAGTGTGTTAACTCCGTTTCATATCACATGATCAGTGTATTTGTCCTTTAACCCATCCTTCCCTGTGGCCTTGCCCTCAGATTTGTACCAAAGAAATATAGAACAGGGGGCTGGGGATATAGCTCAGTGGAATAAGCACCTGTCTGGCAAGCGCAAGGTCCTGAGTTCAATCCCCAGTACCGCAAAAAAAAATGGAATTTGTTTCTTCAAAAGTATGTTCTTGTTAAATGTTTTTGGTTTCTTATATTCCTAGTATTATTTGAAATTAGACACAGACATTCTACTCAAAGAAAATACTTAGCTGAGTCAGTCTATTCACTGTATGAAGGAAGAAATTAACATATGAAGTAATTATACACCCTTTACATTATTTTGAATTTGCTCTTTATATTTTTAAAAAAAGCACTATAGAAAAGACCAACACAATACAGGCAGCACAGATGTCTAGAATAAGCCTAAAAATCATTGCAAAATAAAAATCAAGATGTCTTCACACACTATATATTTATGTTTGGATAATGGCACAAAATGGCTGGGGATACAGTTGTGGGTGAGCAAAGATGGCTGACCTGTGGAGTGCACCTAGGGAATATTCTTACCTCCCTAACTATTCAGGAATAAGTAACCCACGTTTGAGCCAGACAAACTGGCTCAGGGGTAAAAACTGACTAAGCTGAGATGATGAGAGTGAAACTTACACTTACTTCAGTGATGGCTTTAGGCAAAATGATATGGTGGAATCACTCTGCCCTTTAGTACCGTGAGGCATGCCGGTCTGACGGAGCCACATGCACCAAGGGAGTGAGCGAGGGGCAAAGCCTTCCTCCCCGCAGGAAGTCAGGGGTGGAGCTGGGAACTTACCCAACTGCCTGAAACCCAACTTGTCGCTTCGCTTTATGTATTTACATCTATAGATTTTATTTTGTCAAGCTTAATGTTTTTTTTCTTAAAATACCCTACATAATAATGGTCACCAATGATCTAATTTCCAAAATTATGATCTTTATGAAATTTTTATCCTTTTAGATTTCTTTGAAGTGTTTGATACCATTGATAGTCTTACCATTTCCCCCTTGACTCCTCAGTTTTTTAGCTTTCTAGACAAAACATTATAGAGAGCTTGTAAAATAAATGAAAAACTACAAAATGCACATCATAATTTTAAAATGTCTAATATCAACAGCCAAAAACTTAGCTAAGAGAATTGACAAGAAGATAAATAGATGTAGACATACAGATCACCATATGCATTTTGTCATAAATCTGCTAGGTATTATAAATTAGAGATTCTCATAGAGCACTAGAAGGCTATGTATGGTCTGTAGTTCATGGTCTTAACCATAAGATCAAGAGATAAATTATGAATTTAATAAATATGTAAATTGGAAAATACACTTTGTCACCATCTGGACATTGTCCTGTTTCCTCTCTTTCCTCCATATAATGGAATTATTTTCCCCTCAAAACCTACTCTGTCGCCTCTCTTTTCCATGTAGTTTGGACTGGGTATGTAGCTCAGTGGCACAAGCTTCTGCCTAGCGAGCAAAAGGTCCTGAGTTTCATTCCCAATACTAAAAAAACCAAACCAAGACAGAAAAAACTAGTCACTTCTTTCATATGCTTTTAGGGTTCCACTGTTCCAATTTAGGAATATCTCATTTTATCTCTCTAGGTTGTTCCATATTTATTTTAATTTTTACTGCCAGAACCCAAATTTGAGACTTTTAACACTGGTTTTAAATTTTCAGTTGTTTCCCGGCTTGGATTCCCATCCTCATGCCACCTACTCTAACCTCTAAATCCCACCGAAAATTCATTTTCTAAAAGTACTTTTTCCTCAGTGGTTTCCCATTGTGTTTTACAATAAAGACAGTTTCTGTTCCCCGGCTTTCAAGGCTTTCAGCACCTCAGCCCTCACTTTCTACTAACTTTTCACCAGCATGACCAGCTTCCAAACCTTCATCCTATCAATAGCACAGATTAGAAATGCAATCGTTGCAGTTTCTCCTTGTCAAAGTATGTTCATGTGTCAAGAGTTCTCATTAAAACTGTTAGAAAATCTTGTTTTACTGTTTATAGATTCTATGTTTGGAAAGAAAATGCTAATACTTATATATTTCAAAAAACATTTTTTTTTGGTACCTGGAATCAAATTCAGGACCTTGTGCTTACCAGGCAGGCGCTCGTGCTACTGAGCTATATCCCTGGCTAGTTATATATGCAAAATCTGTTACATTTAAAATTGTGATCATACAATTTTTTGGTCCTACAAATTTTTATCTCTAGCCCTATAAACAAGCTTTTACAAATTTTATTAGTGCACGTTCTCAGTACATGAAGTTTGCATTCACCTTGGAAAGCAGGTACATGTACGTAATACAGCTTTTCATTAGTCCCCTTTCCTCTCCCACCCAGTCTCCTTGCTCCCTCTCTAAATAACCTTTCTCCATTTTATTCTTGTCATTCTCAGCTCATGTTTAGAACAGTGTTTATATCCCTGAGACTGTTAGGCTCCTGTACATGGCAGATCTTACGTCTCACATTCCCTTCTCTTCCCCTTCCCCTCACCCTTGGGCCACTGGACCTCTTCCCATTTGCAGAGCTCCATCCCCTCGTTTCCTTCTGTCCACCCTTTATTATGCTTTTTGTATTTTGCTTCCTCAAATGAGAGACACTATACAGTATTTAAGCTTATGGGTTTTATGTATTTCACTCAACATATTTTCCAGGTGCATCTGTTTTTCCACAAACTTATCAAAGTTATCCTCTTTATAGCCAAATAGTATTACCTAGTGTATAGATAACACATTTTCTTTATCCATCTGTTGATGAGTGTACAGACCCTAGGATTTAGCTATTATGAATTGTGCTATAATAAGCATTGGTATACATGTGTCACTGTAGTATGATGTGTTTAGCTCTTTAGGAAAGATAGCTAGAAGGGGAATGGCTGGGTCACATGGAATTTCTAATTTTAGTTCTTCGAGAAATCTCCATACTGATTTCTATAATGGTTATACTAGTTTACATCCTCCCTCCACATTGTAGGAAGGTCCCTTTGCACTAGAGTTCTACCAGTATTTGTTATTCTTTGACTTCTTGATGATTGCCAGTCTTTCTGATATGAGATGGAATCTAAGAGTTTTAATTTGCATTTTAATGCCCTTGTATAATATAATATCTCTATACTGTACTGTATACTATCTCTTATTTTTAAAAGTTCTTTATATATTCTAGATA
Source organism: Dinomys branickii (assembly GCA_004027595.1). NCBI lineage: Eukaryota > Metazoa > Chordata > Mammalia > Rodentia > Dinomyidae > Dinomys > Dinomys branickii. The sequence goes on along the minus strand of PVLD010000113.1, from coordinate 337,097 downwards.
TTAGTCCTCTGAGGAATAGCTGGCAAAAATTCTTTTCCCATTCTGTAGGTTTTCTCTTTATGGATTCCTTTGCTGTGCAGAAGCTTTTCAATTTGATGTAATCCCACTTGTTGATTCTGCTTTTGTCTTGTGTAATTGGGGTTTTATTTAGAAAATGCTTTCCTACATCTATGACTTCATATGTTTTACCTGTTTTATGTTCCAGTAGGCTCAATGTTTCTGTCTTAATGTTAGATCTTTGACTCATTTTGATTTTAGTTTAGAACATATTGAAAGATATGGGTGGAGCTTTAATCTTCCGCAAACAGATACCAGTTTTCCCAGCACCACTTGTTGAACAGACTATCAATATATGCTTTTGGCCCCTTCGTCAAAGATAAATAGCTGAATGCGACTGAGGATGTTTCTGTATCTTCTATTCTGTTCCACTGAGCCACATGTCCATTCTATACACAAACTGTGTACAACAGAACATAGAGGGAAAAGGACTGCATTTATAATCTCCAGGCCTATAGACACGTTGTTTCTTCTTTCACATTGTTTTTGATTGAGCATAATATATATTATAAAAATATATCCAATACATACATACAAAATTATGTACAAGGAGCCGTCTTCACTCTTGTTTTCTCCTCTGTGCTCCTCCTCCTGCTTATAGTTTGTTAGGAAGCATTTGGTAGCGATGCTTAATCTATATATCAATTTGTGAGCAGTAAGGGCATGCATTCAATTGAGGGAAAAATAAGCAATCCAATTTAGAAACAAGCAAATAAACATGAAGATACTTCTCTAAAGAAGATATATGAACCAAAAAAGCACACAAAAAGACAGTCAGCATTTTTAGTCGTTAGACAAATTAAATTAAGCTACAATGAGATACATCACATATTATGAAAATGGCTAAAATTTCAAAAACTGACATATTGTTGGGGAGGATGAGAAAAACTACATTTTTCATCTGTTGCTGACGTACAATTACTTTGGAAATCTGTCAGGCTCTTAAAAAGTTAAACATGCACCTGTCATATCACATAGTCATTTCACTTCTAGGAATTTACTTAATGTATCCACATAAATACTTATACAGAAATGCTCATAGAAGCCTTATTTGCAATGACCAAGACCTAGGAAGAACATGAATGTCCATTAAGAAACTATGGTATGTCTAAAAATTGGATACTAGTCAGCCATAAAATGAATGAATGAATGAATGAATGATACATGCAAAATTATGGACAAATCTCAAAATTATTTTGGTGGGTGAAAGAAGAAAGGTACATATTGTGATATTTCATTTATATAAAGTTCTGTAGAAATCAGGTTAATCTAGAGCAACAGAAAGGATGGGGTGTAGGTATGATGAAGGGCACGTGAAAACATTATTTTTTATTTTTTTTTACGTGGAAACTTCTAGTGGCTTGGTTATGATCATTATTATTTTAGTGCTAAGTTTCATGGATGTATAATTATGTCACAACGATCAAATTTTACACTAAATATGTGTTTATATCAGTTGTACCTCCATAACGCTGTTAAAGGGTTAAAAGAATGCCTCGGATTCCTAGTGATTTTTTCTAACACCACTGTTTCCTTTAGAGTTGAAAGAAAGTACAAACCTCATTCCTCCGGGCCCCACCTCTCACCAACCACAAGAAGTCCTAGGCCAATGCACCGTCAGCCTGGCCCTCGCCTGCGACCCTGATGCTGTGCTGAGTGTTTTCTTTCGGCTAACCGGCAGGGGGCGAGCAAGGGAGGAGGATGAAGCCCTGGGCCTGCTAGCTCAGCCTCAGGCTCTGCAGTAACTTCCGGCCCCGCTCTGTTCCGCTTCCGGGGGACGAGACGCGCGTAAGGGTGCACTGGTAGTTGGTGGGATTGTGAAGGCCTTGGGATCTCGGTACCTCGGCGCGGACGCTGTACTTAGGAGGGCACTGGGTCCCCGCTGCCCTGCTGTGCTTTCGTTTTCCCCCGGAGCAGAAGGAGAGTGCGGCGATGGCGGCCCCTGCGCAGCCCAAGAAAATCGTGGCGCCCACAGTGTCCCAGATCAACGCGGAGTTCGTAACACAGGCAAGCGCGGCGTGTGTGTGTGTGTGTGTGTGTGTGTGTGTGTGTAAAATCTCGGGATGTGTGTGCAAGCTTGGTGTGTGTGTGTGTGTGTGTGTGTAAGTAGGGACGTCGAGGTCCCGAGGCTTGGAGTGGGATATTCTGCATTGGGAGAATGTAGGAGGCATTTGTTGCCTGTTTCATTCACTTGTTTTTACTGGTATCTGTATGTGCTGGCCACTGTGCTAGGTGCTGGGAATAACACCGTGCAAGAAATTGCCCAGCTTGGAGGAGTTCACTGTCCAGGAAAGATACACACAGAGCAAACTCCTTACGTAGTTTTGCTGTTTGGGAGTTTGTCGAAGGAGTGGATTCAGAGAGAACGGAATGGCTCCGTCTCTGAGATTAACAAGAAAGCCGATCTTGCAAGAGAAATAGTCTTTTTCCTGACTGGACTAACCTAGGTTTTCAAGCAGAATGGTACTTGACAGGATGCACTTGGAAGATCCAGCTATGAAGCGATGTCTTTCTGTCTTGCCCTGTGAGCCACAGTTGGCTTTGAATGGAGAAGCACAATCTTGTAGCCCGCAGCAACATTCCTAACTCTTAGTAGTGTGGTAGTAATTTGGAGGGAGTGTAAGTGCCTCAGTTGTTTCTTTCTCTGTGTTTCGGGTCTCAGATTTGTCGAGGCGGAGCCAAGGGATCATTCTGAGTTCCCGCTCCTCTGTATTTCAGTATCTCCGAAGACCTTGTGGTTTTCTAGACTTTTGTAACCTTGTGCCAGGTTGTTTCTCCCTGGACCACTATGTGGTCTTTTTTCCCCCTCTTGTTCTCCAGCCCGTGCTTCTTGCTATTTCTGAGTTAACAGAAACGCAAATTGATCATGTCACTTGTGTTCTTAAAACTCTCCAGACATCTGAGTGCCCTTAGCATAATGACTGGAATCCTTCAAAGTATTGTGTCACCTGGTTTGTGTTTCCACCTTCGGTTTCTTCTGCCCCTCCCTTCTAATGTTGTCCCTTAACTATTCTGAGCTGCAATTCTTTGAATATACCATGTCTTATTTCACTTCCTAAATTTTGAACCATTATTTCCTGTGTGAAATCCTTACTTTAGGCGTTCTCACTTTATTTTCCTACTTTCTTTTGTACTACTTTAGAGAGGCTTTTAAAAAAGTTTTGTTTGTTTTTTGAGACAGGATCTTGCTATACAGCCCATGCTGGCCTCCCCCCCACAGCAGTCCTCCAGCCTCAGCCCCGCAAGTGCTGGAATTACCTGCGCGTGCCATCCCATCCAGATGAGGAGGGCTTTTTTGAGGACATCTTAAACTACACCAGCGTTCCCTTTACCCGTGTATCTGTATTTGCATGGTAAAACTAATTTATTAGTTGGCTGCTCTACTGGGGCTCACATGTTCAGAAGGAAGAGCCAGGTTATAGTCTCAGAGATGATTATTATTAGGTGCTCCAAGGAAAGGAAAGAGATTGCCATGACAGTGGCCCGGATAGAGTGTATGAGAAGTAGTCAGGAAAGTGTTCTCTCCGATGCCATGTGACCTCAGATCTGGACACAAAGAAGGAGCGAGTTTTAGGAAGAACAAGGAAACAAACAGTCCAGAGAGTATTAAGTGTGAATGACTCGAGGTGTAGAGAAGGCGCGGGTGGCTGCAACGTAAGAAGTGAGGAGACCGCGTGGGGGCGCACGTCTGTGATCTCAGCACTCCCCCGCAATCGGAAGGCTGAGGCCGAAGGGTCACCACATGGTCAGGGCCAGCCTGCACTAAATAGCCAGAGCCTGTGTCACAAAACCAGAAAAAAATACCCCCAAACAAAAAAAGTGGAGAAGGGTATGAGATGAGGATAGAACGATCTGTAGGGACCAGATTGTATATACAGTTTGGAGGCTAAGAAGTGTGGGTTTTATTCTAGATACAATAGATTTTAACTATAATCAGGTGGTAGTATTTTTGAACGTTCTCTGTGAGTAAAATTTAGAAGTTGGACGGGGCTGAGGGAGCAGCAGCAGTAGTAGGGACCGCAAGGAGCCTGGTGCGGAGAGGACGTGGAGCCCCCACTGTGAAAGATGAAGTGGGCTGGTTATGTTGGGAAACGAGAGGCAGTAGGGCTCGATGGTCATGTGTGGTGAAGGAGGAGAGGGAAGAATTAAGGATCGTTGAAACAGCTGGGTAAATGGTGCAGACATTCTGTAAAATGAGGAGGGCCGGGCAAGGAGGTTTAGTGGAGAGTATCAGAAATTTTGTTTTGCCTACCAGACACTTAATTGAAAGTATTGGAAGCCAGCTGAATGTGTGAGGCTAGAAAGTACTGACAAGATGTGGTCCTGAACATAAGGTTGGGAATTACTGACAAAAGATAATACATGAACTGTAGAACTGAATGTGAGACAGCCTAGAGAACATGGAACGTAACCGTATTTTATGTTGTTTTGTGTTAGATTGTGAGAGCTGAGCCAGGGAGCAAGGCTGTTATTCTCCGTGTCCCCCCAGCACTTGGTATTGAACTACATACACATTGTATAACGCTTGTTTGTTGAATGAATGGATGAGTGAATTAGTGAACAGATGTACTACAGTTGAAAATGCAGTGGAGCAAACGAACGTTCTTGGCAGCCTTGGGCCACAGGAGCCAACATTAACATTGGATATTTGCCAGATAATGTTTGGGTGCTTCTAAGCTGCAAAGGAAATAGTCCTTTTCTTCAGGGTGTTCACATACTTGGTGAGAGAGTTTTAAGAGATACGAAGAACTGCCAGTGTTTATTATGAGAAATGACAGAATAGAAATGTGAGAGAAGTACTTTGAGAACAGAATTAGAGAAGGTGCTTTTAATTACTTATTGAACAAATGAGATTCCTAAGTTAAAATTGAAAGAACAAAAAATTGGACTTTGTGACCTCACATTTTTTATGCTACTGTATTTTTATTTAGAGGGTTTTTTTTTATATATCTTTCAGTAGGGACTATTTAGAATAATCTCTGCTGTGGTAGCTGTACTGAAGGGAGAATGTAAAGTTTTTGGTTTATATGAGACTGAAGAGTTTAGAGCCAGGCAGGATGTCCTTTCAGGTTGTGGTATGTGAAAGATGGGTTAGACCCCAAGGACTAGGTGAAACTCAGAAAAGAGAAATGAGATGCGTTTAATAAACATTTGCTAGATTGTTACTCAAGATAGATTTACAGTAAGCAGTGTAGGAAAGTAAGGCTTACCTTTTTCTTTGTGACTTGCTGAATTTATCAAATGAGACTTGGTTCTAGAGGCATCACGTGAGAAGACGGGCTGAGGTGTGAGGCTTAGAGAGAGTAGCGTAAGGAAACGAGGGTCCCGCAGAAAGATGGGGTGAGGCACCCAGTAAGCGTTGGGTGGAGTGTCTGTGAGTGTGGGCAAGTGTCATGTGCGTAGGCTCCTTTTAGAGGCCTTTCCTGAGGGCCTGTGTCTTAACCATTGGAGGGGCTCTTTAAGGACTCAGCAGCTGACTATGTTAGGAGCCCAGCTCTACAAGTAAAGAAGACGTAGCCTCGTTTCTTAGATGTTCCTTTTAGGTAAGGAAGGAAGACAAGTAAACATTCAGGTAATTCTAACACAGAAATGTAAGACCGTAATGCATAGTGAAGAGAAGGAAGAAGCAGTTATCATTATGGAATATGATTGAGGAAGGCTTCATGGATGCAGAGAAATTTCAGATTTTACTTCATTTCACCATCCTTTATCCATGTGTTTTTCCTTCATCAGACATTATTGGAGTGTCGTCAATATGGCAGACACTTGTGTTGAGTCACTCTTTTATAAATACATAAATATCTTGTGTTTGCCAGAGTTGTCTATTTTTTAAAAGATTGTAATTTAGTTTTTAAGCCGGGTGTGGTGGCGCACGCCTGTAATCCCAGCACTTGGGAGGCTGAGGCAGGAGGATCGTTGTGAGTTCGAGGCCAGCCTGGGCTACAAAGTGAGCTCAAGGCCAGCCTGAACTGCTAGCGAGACCCTGTCTCATAAAGAAAAAATAATAATAATAATAATTTAGTTTTTTAAAAAGTCAGTAAAAATATTTCTTGACTGTTACACTTCACATGTAAATATCTGGAGAGATTGTGTGTGTGTGTGTGCGCGCACGTGCACACGCACGTGCTTATTTTCCTTTTTTGGTACTGGAAATTGAACTCAGGACCTAGTGCTTGCCAGGCAGGCACTGTGCCCCTGAGCTACGTCCCCGACATTGTGTGTGCGTATTTAAATTTACAGGTGAGGCAGAGTTTGCTGAAATACGGCGATTCCTTTATTCTCTGTAATAGTATCAGTTCATAGACTACAGTGTTTTAAAGATTTTGTGTATGTGCATCTAGGCCTGGGTGTCCTTACCACTGTGCTGAAGACATTTGATTTTGTGCTTACCCTAGAGATTGTTGGAGAGATTTTTTTGTTCGTTTGTTTTGTTTTTTGAACCACAGTGGCAAATTGAGTGCACAGCCCCACTGACGCTTAGGGATTGAGGCTGCAGATCTAACTGGCCCCTCCTAGCATAGACCAATAGATTCTCTGTCACCCTATACTAGTATCCATCTTAAAAACAGCTCTTCCTTCAGTGGTTTGAGCTTTGCAGCTCTGTGGTGGTGTGAATCTGTAACTTACCGCTTCTCCTGTTTACTTCTACAGTTAGCGTGTAAATACTGGGCTCCTCACATCAAGAAAAAATCTCCTTTTGATATAAAAGTAAGTATTTTTGGTTTACAACATACTTTGTGAATAATTATGTTCCTTGTATCACTTTTAAGGATTAATTCAACAAACTTTCCATAATTTTTAAAGAATTTATGACAGATTTTGATTATCAAACTAAAGTTACAAGTAAGAGAATAAGAATCACTATCCAGGTATCACTTGTGTAATTGTTTTAAGCTTTTTAAAAATGTATATATGTAATTTATGTAATCTTTTTAGGTTCCTAGATTATTAAAATTCATTATTACTGTAAATTACCATGTGGTGGATATCTTAGTAAATATACAGACATTTTTGTACAAGTGTTTTGTCAGGTCTTTTAGGATAGATTTGGTTACTTTTATTTTTAGTTTGAGAGAAGTGAGTCTGTGATAATGGTGGAAGAGTTGTCTAGTGTAGAAGAATAGATGTCTAAGGACCAGTAATGTTAAATAAAGGTATGGCCCTGTGGTCCAACTGAAATAGTTTAATATAAATGAAAACATTCTTAAATATATGGTTACTTTTTAGTTTGTTTTTGTTTTTGTTTTTGTTTTTTTTGAGCCATGATCTTGCTTTGTAGTTCAGGCTGGTCTTCAACTCACTATGTAGCCCAGGATGGCCTCAAACACATAGCAGTCCTCTTGCCCCAGCCTCCCAGGTGCTGGGATTATAGGTGTTTACCACCACTCTCATGTATGGTTATTTTCACTGGAATAACACCTCAGAAAGACATCTTTACATGAAGTAGGTGTGTTAATATTGCATACCATTAAATAAGAAGATTGAAACCTCAAAGTATACCATTTTAAACCTGAATTTTGTTGTTTTAGACACCCTAGGTAAAATTGAACTAATTTAAAATTTCTTACACTAAGTTTAAGTATTTCATTTATAAATATATTTTTGTTTTACCTGTAATCCTATTTCATTCATGAGGATGGTATTCATAAAAATGGCATATTGTTACTGGTAAATATCAGCATATATTTATTATTAATATATGATATTTGTATATGTTTTGTATTTGTATATGTTGAGGCCAGGGGTCCTTACAGTAATGTTTCGTAAGATAACAGAAATATGCTGATGTTACTAGAGGGAGTTGAACCCCTCTTAAAGTATTAAGAATTTTAGAAATTCAGCTCATCTAGATCGAATGCTACATTAATTCTAGATGAAGCTATCTATGAATGTCTTCAGCAGTTTATTACAGGTTAGTATTTAAACATGATTAGATCCTTTGTTTTATTATCTAGTTTGAATTTTGATAAAAAGAAAAGCAGTAATAGGATTTCATCTGGGTTGACTTAAGATGCGCCTGCTTCATCACATCCCTCCTTCTGCCCTCAAATATTTATCTGATAAGTGTACTTTGAGTAGTGTCTTAGTTACTTTTTCCTCATTGCTGAGACAAAATACCCAATGCAAAAAGTTAAAGGAGAAAAGGTTTATTTAATTTAGCTCACAGTTTGTAGAGGTTTCATTTTGTAGTCGGCGGGCTCCAAGGCAGGGTGGCAGGGCCAACTGTGCATCACAGAGGAGAAACGGTCCATGGTGGGTAGAAGGCAGCAAAGGGAGCAAGTAAAGCAACTGGCAGTTCAAGCCTCTTTCTGTCCCTTATATCTTATCTGGGCTACTTGAGCTCTGGGTGGATTGCACTGACCCTTAATCCTAGTGCCTTTAATCCTAGCATTGCGCCGAGTCAATCCCATACTCACATAGTCTACATCCAGCCACCCCTGAAAAGCTTCACCTATGTCCACATGAGGCTTTAGGGAGGACTTCTAGACACAAGGTGTAGCAAGCAGATTAAAGGCATTATAGTTACCCTGTGTTAAAGTATCATTGACATCATTTTGCAGGTTTTTTCTCTATGAACACTATAGCGTTGCGATTGCCCCTCCTGCTGGTGACTTACTGAAGGTTCATCTTGTGCCAGGGTTTGCGCTAATGCTTGATGCACCCTGTCTTACAGCAGCCCTGTGGGGTGTTTTGTATTTTGGGATCCCTTACATGGATAAGGAAGCAGAGGAGGGAATCAGACACCTGCCCCAGGATCACGTACATCACTAGTGCTGGTGAATAGTTTGAATCAGGCTTTCAACTCTAGAGTCTGCGTTTTGTCCAGTCTAACACAAGTGGATGAACGTCTCCGTTTTATCATTTTCATTTGGGTAGTGCAAGTTAGTGTCTTCATACTTCTAAGTGACTGTCTGACTTTTGAAAGCCTGTTATGATGACTCTTAAAGGGAGACTGAAAGCACTTACCTATTTTTAAGTTTTTAAAAATACCGTGATCTTGTAAATTTTTATTTTCCCTAGAAATAGAACACATCATTTTTTTTTTTTTTTTTTTTTTGTGGTACTGGGGATCGAACTCAGGACCCTGCGCTTGCTAGGCAAGTGCTTATTCCACTGAGCTATATCCCCAGCCCGGAACACATCATTTTTATAAATATTCTAGGGCTCTATTTATGTAGATATATTATTGGCCTTTTACTTTCTGGATGTATGATTATTTTTAAAAATCTATTAAGTGTTATTTCAATAATAGTAATATTTGACAGCTGTCCTAAATCACTGTATTTTATATATGATCTCAGTAATTGAAAACTATCATTTTAGGTCTGGCAAAAAAGTTGTTTGAGAGATTAAACATTTTTGTATTTTTGTTCACAGGTGATTGAAGAGATATATGAGAAAGAAATTGTCAAATCAAGGTAGGACTGAGTTTAATTTTTATACATTGAGATTAATGGTAGACCGAGTTGGATCTCCCCCGAGCTTCTAACAGTAATCATAGCTTGAAGCCTTTTTCCTTTGTATTGCTCAGTGAGATAGTGGCGGCTAGAAAAAAATGTTATAAACAGGTGCTAGAGTCATAATGTGTTTGTGCTTGACTTTGGCTCAGATTAGAGGAACTAAACCCCATAGAGTTTATTTCTGTTTTTGAAAAATATGAGGGAAAGTAAGCATAGAAATTTTATTTTCACCTCAGATATACTGATTATCCGATCATTTCTGGTAATTCTTATAAAAGTTATTAAAATTATAAAACAATTCACAATATGTACATAATACATAAAGTATATAATTTAGAAATCAGATAAATAATTGAAATTATTTTTGAACAATATGTGGCATAAATTAATAAATCTTCCCTGTCCTTTAGCCCCCAGTTTATTTACCTGGATATCTTTTCTATTCCCCACCCCTCCTAACACAAAAGGGTTTATATGTTGTGTGCTGTTTTCTCTTTTTTAAAAATTTTTGATTTAATGGCATATCTTGAGCTTGTTCTATATATTCAGGTGTGGGTGTATATCCTGGTGAGTGTTTTTAATGGAGAGAAAAGCTATATATTTAGAAGGAACTAGCTGGACTCATTTTAGATGTTCCCTGTTTTGCTGGCCTCACCTGGTGCTTTTTGCCTCGACACCCACGATGGACACAGGTGTGTTGCTCTCCGTGTTTCTCGTCGTCATCTCTGATTGGGGCTGGCAGGCTTGGTGTTTGTTTTAAAAAGCCAGCAAGTGTTTTAAAAAGCTAGATTTGACTAAATATTTTAATATGAAATGGAAACATTATAAATGTTGCACATTTCACTAAGTCTTGTACTTGATATTTTTCATGTATTTGAATTTTGCTACATATGGTGAAGGCAAACTTAGGGCAGTATCAGAATAGGAGACTTGTTCTGTTGTGTTTTAATGGTTATTCGTGAACTTGTAGTGATAGGCAGAATCAAAGCTATGTTAAGAATTTGTTCTTTATTTGCAAAGCAATAGGAAACCGGTGAAGAGCTTTAAGGACAGTGCTGATATTTGATAAAGAGAATTTGGGTTTGGAAGGGGCAAGAGGTGATAGCAATGTTAGATCAAGGTGATGGTGGCTCAGACTTGTGCACTAAATTAGGAAGGAGAAGGTTTGCTAGTTAGAAAGGTGTATGTAAAGAGACCATGTTTAGATGCAGTGGGTAAAGAAAGTGGAAGAATCCAGGATGACCCCAAAATGTTTTGCTTAAGTTGCCAGGTGGTTAACAGTGCCATTATTGACCTTTACCTTTGTTGGGGATAGGGTTAGGTGTACATCATCAGGTCATTTTTGAGTATGTTAAATTCTAGATACTTAAAAGCCGTGCAGACGGAAACATAGAGTAAGTAGTTGGGTCTTCAGGTACATAGCTCAGGTGAGCATTGGCTGAGCCTACTGTGAATCAAGCATCATTTCAGTGCCAAAAGTAAAACAGTAAACCGAGTGGATAAAGTCCTGTCACTCTTGGGCCTTTCACTGTGGTAGAAGAGACCTATAAAAAATGTGTAGTTATGAGATATGATGTAGGAAACACTGAATTCTATGATTTAAAGGTAGTTGGGGATAGTACCAAGGGCTGCTACTTTAGATAGAGTAATCAGATGCACTTTCTCTAAAGGTATGAAATTTGAGCAGATACATAACATAACTTTGTCTGGGGATGGGTGTGCATAAATTGCCTGAGGAAATTTGACTAATGGTACTGGATGGGTAAATTTCAGGATCCTTTCTCTGTCTATGATAGACGATAGATACAGATATATAGATAGGTGTGGTGTGCAAGGAATGTCTAGGATCTTTTTTTCTTCTTTGTTAAGGGAATATCAATCTATAAATTACTGTCAATCTTCAGTAGAGGTTTTTACACTAGTGGGTAGTAATATTATGTTTGTTTGTTTTGGTTTAGTTATTTTCCATGTAAATCGTTTCTACTAGTATTTTTCTTCAAAGATAATTTCTGTTACAAAATAACTAAAAGCACCCAAAGATTTTTAAAAAGAATACTATACATCCACTATATACATTACATTATGTCAATATATCTCTATCCATCTTCTATCAGAGAAAAAGTAGGTAGAGAGAGACAGAGAGAGAGAGGAGAGACTGGGCTGCGTTGTTCAATTTTTTTCTGTCATTGGTGGGACTCAAAAAGATTTACATAATACTTATAGAAGCCAATTTCTCATCTTATACACATTTTTGAATAAGATCAATTCTGTAACACATAAGTTGGCATATGCTCTGAAAAATTTAAGTATGAGTATTCTACACTAGTGGCTGAGGAAATTATTTGTTGAGCGATGTGTCTTTATATAATATTTATTAACCTGTTAGTTGCATATCAAAATAAGCAATTTATAGTTTAGTGATGTCATTTTTACTGGTCTTGCCGTTGTTAGATTCAGCAAGCTTGTCTTGGTATATTTTTGTCCAACTTGGATTTTAAAACATTAAAAAATAATAATTGTTACTTCAGTGCTTTCTGTGAGCCACCTTCTCTTAGGCACCTTGCGTGTTGTAGCTCAACCATCTCCACAGTAACTGTATGACTACATAACTATTGTTTACCGTGTGGATGAGGCAGCTGAGGTAGAAAGAGGTAAATAACTTGCCCAAGATGATTCCCCATAGTTGGAGGCACAGTATGGTACTAAGCTCTGGTTCCCTGGCTCTTATGCAATATTCTGTTTTTAAACAGTAAGACAGAGTCCATTACCCCAGATGTCTCTTAAGTCACACACATTAGGGTGATTATTAGTACTTCTATGAATCTATCCAAGTGGTTTTTATGCTTTAAAAAAAGTGATTTATAAAGCAGTTTACTTTTTCCAGTGTTTATTTGAAATGTATAAATAGACCTTTTTATTATGAAATATAATGCCAAATATGTCATAAAACAAATATATATTCCTATGAATTCTAATTTATAACAACCACTTAGGTTAAAAAAGAATAATCCTAACTGTGGTCAGTATCCTAAAAGTCCCCTGCTCGTTCCTTTGTATGTATGAAAAATGAACACTAGTTTTTGCTTTATTTTGAACTTGAAGTAAATGGAAGAATACAAAGACCTACACCTATGGCTGGCTTCTTTTGTTCACTATTATATTTTTTCTTATTCATTTAACAATTCTGAAGTACATAGTTCAGAAGTTCAAAATATCAGGGCCCCTGTCATTGTCTTCACAGAATTGCTTCTTGGCTTTTCCTGTGGGTTGCAAGGAGGCCACTGTGCTCCAGCCCCATGTTTTCATGCAGTGGTGTCCGAAGAGACAATAAGGTAACTGCAGCAGCAATAGGGAGCGCCTCTGCACAGCCCCAATTATAATGAAGTTACTGGTAATTAATGAACCTAGTTTGTTCTCCATAACTGTCCAACTTTGAAAGGATTTAATGAAATGCACACTAAGTTTTTAACAGTGTTGAATACAGTGTGCACCCTTAGAAAATATAAGTAACTTGACAAAATAGCTAAATGTACTTTCAAACAAATTGTACTAATTATTATAACTTCCGTGTGTACCTTTGAAGCTCTACTGTGATGTGTAGCGCCTGGGTGAGCAGTTACATCTCAGGTCTTACTTGTGTGCCTCTATTGGAACTGGGGGTCTGCAGCACACCAGCAAGGTGTCACAGCTACTCTTTTGTCTTGGTGCTTTTGCCTAAAGGCCTTCATTCTTAGTAAAGTTCTGTGAAGCTGCTTGCTCAGTCATACTGAGAGATCAGAAATTTGTGAACTAGGATTTTGACAAGATTATAGTTTCCTGGCATATTATAAATTCACAATTCATATATATTTAATTTCCAAAGCTGGAAAATGTTATCTGTAGCAGTGTTCTGGTCCAGCTACTGTATTTCCAATATTACAGAATAATGAAACTATAATTAGTGGCCATTTGAACCAGACTTTGGAGAGGTGCCCCATGACTGTAGCATCATTTAGTCATATAAAACAAAGTACTTCTGTTACAAAAAGACGATGGTAAAGAGAAATGGCTGACATTTCCTACAAAAGATTCTTCAGTAATTTGGGTTCACTGTTAAGATGACGAAATATGTGAAACATCTTTTGTATTTGTGACATAGAGATACTTATGAAGTTAAAGGATATTTGTTAGTACTTTGGAAGTTGATGTAGGCTAACTTTTGGCCATTGTGATCTCAGATTACTTAATCTGATGTCACTTAATTTTCAAAAGTTTCTGAATAAACTTGCCTTAAGAACTCCATAATGTTTATGTTCTCTATTTTTTTTTAATGTTCATTATTTGTTTTTGTATTTTTAGGTTTGCCATTAGAAAGATAATGCTGTTGGAATTTAGGTGAGTTAAAAGGCACTGCTTTGATGAAGATAAAGGTGAAATGTGATTTAAGTTTTGTCTACATTTTTTTGGTATATTTCTAAAAGTGGTTAAGAAAATAGTTGTACAGCTTGAGAGTGTATGTAAATCAGTGGTACAGCATGTGTTTAGCATGGGTAAGGCCTTAAGTTCAGTCCCTTGCACCAAAGCAAGAAACAACAACAAAAAGAAAATAATTCTAAATCAGTTTAGATTTATAGGTTTATGATGGCCTTATTTTGGATATGTGTATGTGTCTTTTGTTTTTAAAGAAGTTCTCTTGTCAAGCAAACTTGTACCATATTTGAGTTGTTTCTCACCTAGTAATGTCTATTGAGTAGTTTGCCTTGTTTGGTTTCTTTAGTGATCTGCCAGAAATAAATTGAGGTATATTCTACAGCCATTTCTTCTTTTGCCAAGCTGAAATGTTGTTACTAAGGCAGCACTGTTGCACCCTAGCCACTGATAACCTAAATATTCAGATATAAAGGAATGTATAACTTTTGTATCATGGCAGTCCAGTATGCTTAAAATAAAAACCTGTATTGTTGATGACAGCAGTGTTTACTATTCATAAAACGCATTCAGTATATTATTAAACATTTTATTTACCTAGTGCTCATAGCAACCCTGCAAAGTAAGTATCATCTTCATTTACTGAAAGAAGACAAGATCAGAGAGGTGAAGTATTGTGTTGAAGGTAGTAAAGTAATTGGTAGAACTGGAAACTCTGATAAAGATGTTGACATCTCCAAATTGCAAAGCAAATTAGGCTAAGCCAGAGGGAACAGCACAGGACAGAATTAGATCGTCCTCCTCCCAAAGAAGTTCGAATAATTACATACTTGATTCATACTGTAAAATCATTATTTTTAAAATTATTGTGGGTATAAAAGAAAAATAGAATATGTAATCAAGAAACAAAGACTAAAAGTGGTCAGACTGGAAAATTGGCAGTTAAAAATCATTGAAATTTAAAAACTCAGTGGGCAAATAAAATTGCAGTTAGTAATAGCTAAAGAAGAAATTAGTGAATTGGAAATTAGATCTGAGGAGATTCACTAGAAAATAGTAAAGAAGAATAACGGTAAAAATAAAGTAGGAGATAAAGAGGCTAGAATGGGAAAGTGTATTAGGAGTTTCATAGTGGATTTAGAAAGGATGGGAAAGTGGCAGTCTAGAAGAGGTGATCATCAAAAATTTTCTAAACTTTATAAACCACATGAGTCCTTTAAATTTCAGAAATATAGCTAATCATGAACAGAGCACTAAAGCAACAGACGTAGAATGAGAATGTTAAAATCTGCTAGAGGAAGGACATTTATGGAGGGAGGACAAACAGGTTGATTGTAGACTTCCCAGTCATATTAATAGAGAAGATAATGGATCATATATTTAAAGTTGCCACCCATCTAGAGTTCTATACCCAGTAAACTGTCATGGAGTGAATGCCAAATAACAATACATTATTACTGACAAAAGGTCTAAATAACATCAATGAGGAGAAAAGAATTTAAACTTGTTAGAAAGGAATGAAATACTTGCAAATAGCACTTTCGTCTCTTAGAGTCTTTGAACCATTACTGCAGGTGAAATTTATTATTTAGTTTCCTACATTATTGCAATTAACCCAAAAGGATTGCTAAAGGTAGACCCTTGAAAATACAGGTGTGACTAAACCTGTGAAGCATTATGGGGACCAGACAAATGGTATTAGTACAACAGAATCTTAAAATCTTACCGGTTTGCATGTGTTTGAATGCGATCGTTATAGTAATTTAAAGCAGGAGCAAAAAGTCCTGCTTCTTTTTTTTATTACTACTTAACAGCATTTTGTAGCCCAATATAGTAATTTATGTTTATAAACTTTAAAGGATAAGAAACATTATTTTTTTGGAAATGAGAAATACGTAAAGTTGTTTGGGAATATTTCCATGCATCATAAGACAAAAGTTTTGGTATCTGGAGAGGAAAGTTCTAATCACCTTAAAAACTGACTTTTATAGAAACCTTGTAAATTAAGTGTTACAGACCCTCTTTTTATTAAGTTTCTTTTTTGTTTCTAGAAGTGATCTTATCCTGATAGGAGTTGGTGCTTGATGGCTAGACTCGTTTATTTGTGAAAGTATCCTTCATATCATTTCATCTGAATGGTATTTGTCAGATATTTTTGTGTTTTACTGTGTAAGATTCTTAGGGAATATGCAGTGGTCTGATGGTGTTATGTGTGTTGATAACCTTTGTTATCTTCTCACCATTAAAGTATAGGATTGTCATGCTTCAAAGCCATATTTTCTTTATACAAATCTGTGGTAGGTACCATTGACCTAGATTACAGGTATACTTTTGTGAATATAGGTTTTCAAAATGTTTTCAGCAGGTTGTAAATATATTTTTCTAGGCGAGTTGCACAGTGATGGTAATTAATAAAATAATCTGTGCCCTTTTCCTGTTTACAGCCAGTATCTTGAGAATTATCTCTGGATGAATTATTCTCCGGAGATGTCCAGCAAGGCTTATTTAATGTCCATCTGCTGTATGGTGAATGAGAAGTTCAGAGAAAATGTCCCTGCATGGGAGGTAACATTTCAATTACTTTTTAGCTTTCATATTTAAGCCATCAGAAAGTAGCAGAACTTTTCACTGATAATAAATTAGAGAACATTACCTAATTGTAAACTACTAAGGAAAATATGGATATTTGAAAGATAATTTTTTTATTGTGACCCTTTCTTCCAGCTAATTTATTGTAAACTAAAAAAATGAATGGGGAGTTATTTCCCTTGTTCTTGAAATAAAGAATGGCATGGATTATGAAGACATTAGGAATGGGCAAAATGTGCACAGATAGTGTTCTAGAGTCAAGTTATGTTTATGTTCTAATTGCAGTTTTCCTTTCATCACCAATTTGAGATCCCTATTTTTCCTTTTTGAAATTTCTAATGAACTAACATTTTCTTTTTGTGTTGGCTCAACAGAGGCTTGATCAGTATAGGTCCAAAATATAAGTTTTCTTTGGCCACCATAAAATGTTCAGTTCCTTCCTTTCTAGTCATATTTTTTTGAATGAACAAAAGGCAAGTGTATTTCACAGCTATTTGGAGGAAGTGTTCTCTAAAGTGAGCACGCGTGTGACGGAAACATTATAGAGTCTTTAAGATAAAACCATAGATGTTCTCTCAAATATTCATTGAGTCACTGTAATCGTAAACCACATTAGAGCTCAGTAAACCATGGGCCTTATGTCTTACGAGAGATCCTGGGGATTTCTTCAAATTGCTTTAAGCTACAGTGGAAGGGAAGAGGGAAACTTTTTCGAACCAGGTAACTCAAGGAATTTGCATGGACCACGTTAATCATTAGGGTTTCAAATAGAGAAATGACAGTACAGAAGCCCCCTTATCTATAGGGGATACATCCCAAGACCCCCAGTAGGTACCTGAAACTTAGCATGGTACTGAACTCTGTATATATTTTTTCCTACACATATAGTAAAGTTCATTACATAAATTAGGTATGGTAAGAGATTAACAGCAGTGGTTGTAGTATGGAATTATAACAATGTATAAACTGAAATTGCCAGCATCACTGCTGTCATGCTTTAGGGCCATAGTTAAGTTCCATTAAGAGTTACTGGAAAATACGCATTGTGATGCCACAGTTGTCAAGCCGCTAACTTAGCGGGCTGTGTGATTCATGGACAGACTATACAAAGTGGATATACTAGACAAAGGAGTGGTTCACATCCCAGGCAAGATGGAGCAATACTTCATTACTACTCAGCACAGTGTATAATTTAAAACTTAATAATTGTTTATTTCTGGAATTTTCAATTTAATATTTTCAGACTGCAATTGAGCAGAGACAGCTATAATTGCAGATAGTAAACTGTGGATAAGGGGTGTACTACTGTACAAAGTCAGAAGAACCATAATTTTAGAAAATTGAATTGATTAGATTTGTTCATTAATTGAAGTAACATAGAAGTTAGTTAAAGAAAAAGGTGTTATTTCTTAATAACCAGCGAAACTTGGATAACTGTAAGATAAGGATGTCATTTACCAAGATAGGAAGAAAGGATTAAGGAATACATTGGAAAGTACAAAACCATGAAATGGAGTTTAGGACATTGAGTTCAAGTTGCTTTTGTAATACTTTATTGGTCAACTTTCCTCTTGCTGGGACAAGATGTCTCACATGCACAACTTGCAGAAAGAATTGGTTTATTTGACTCATCGTTTCAGAGCTTCAGTCCAAGATTTGCTGGTTGTGGGTTTGAACTGGGGTGGAACATCATGATGGAAGGGTGTGGTAGAGCAAAGCTGTTCACTTCATGGTGGTCAGAAAGCAGAGAGCAGAGGAAGAGCGCTATGGAGGAAGGGGCCATGGGCCAGACATCGTCCCCAAGGTTATGCTTCCATTACCCATCTAGACACACCCAGAAATGTGCTTCACTAATGGTGTGTGTCTCCAGCCAGTCAGGTTGACAGGATACCATTCTACCCCTTTTCAGCCTCACGCAGAAATACATCTTACCCCATACTTAATCTCCATGTAAAGGCAATAGTAATTGAGCCTAACATGATAGAACTGAGACAGAAGGCAAACTAGGTAACTAAGACTTCTGAGACTCAGGGCAAACTCCTTATCCGTGAACCCCTGTGTAATTTAAAAAGCAAGTTACATGCTTCCCAGGTACAGCGGCACAGGGCAGTGGTTGTGAAACTATGGTACGTGTGTTATTTTTCTTTTAAAATGTTAATGTATGAGTTATTTTTTTCTAAACTAAAATCTCAATATTCAGGTTTAATTGCAGTGTTGACACTTTGGAATAAGTAAGTGGGCTTTTGGTTGCAGTTTTGACACTTGTTGCTAAAAGGTTTGCCATCACTGGCATATGACAAACATGCCCATTTTGAAAGGGAGGAGTAGAGGTAGGAAAGAAATGGACCCAAGCAGAACTAAAACTCAACAGGGCAAACATTATGTCCTGTAGTTCCATGTCTAGCATCTGTGACCCTAATCCTATGGCGTCCGTGACCGTACTCCTATGGCCTTACTGGTTGCAGCCCATACAGCCTTTCTTGGGCCAGCTTTGCTTGCAGACTGCTGCCTCCTTGGTGGACATTCTATGTTCCTTGTATTTCTAAGTAAGTTGAGTCTCCACTGAAGCCTTGATCTCAGTCTCTTAGTTTCCTGCTCTACCCTCTCAGGGGCTTCTGGCAGGGACTCTGACCTTGTCACACATTTTTGCCTGGCCTTCTAGGCCTTCCTTTGAAATCTGAGTGGAGGCCTCCATGACTCTAAAACATTTGCATTCTGTATGCCTGTAAGATTAGTGGCATGTAATATTGCCAGATTTTACTTCTGGCGTAAGCAGCAGCCATACTCCTGACCTAAGAGAATGCTAGACGGCTGAGCCTGGGGAAGTGAATCCTCAGGAACCAGTTCCCTGGTGGCCCTTAGCAAGGTCCAGAGCTCTCTTCTCACATGGAAGGTTTACTATTTTGCATACCTGGGCCTGCAGTAGGGTCGTGCTGGTTCCTGCAATTCCTTTAAAATACCTTCTTGTCCTCATCTAGTGTACTTGATTCTTTTCTAGCCATATTAATCTCAACAACAACCATACCTCATTTTGTCCCAATTTTACATGTGGTTTCTTTTAGGCCTCATTTTTTTTCAAAATTTTCTGATTTGCTTTTTGTTCCTGATTTTCAACTAGAGATCTGGCTAATGGCAGTCACCAGTGCTCATGCCGCAACTTGAACATTGGGCTGCCTTTATATTTCCTCTCACAGATCAATAAGTGCATTGTCCATAAACTCAGCTTTACTCAGAAGTCTTAGGGCATAGACAAAATACAGACAAATTCTTTATTAGAATGTAACACAAATGGTTTCTAGCCCAATTTTCTATTGTGTCTTCATGCTCATTTAGGAAACATCATGAGCATGGCCTTTCTGGTCCACGTTTCTGTCAGCATTCCGGTCTTCTGAGTTCTGACCAGAATCAGTGATCAGTTTTGCTTATGATATTCTGTGGCTTCTTTAGCCCACATCTGCAGTCCTTTTCAAATTTCCTCCTACAGATCAGTTCCAAAGTCTTCAGAACCATGTGGTCTTGTATGTCATGGCAACTTTACTGGTTATCAGTTTTCTGTATTGGTCAGCTTTCCTGTTGATGCAGCAAAGTGCATGACACCCACAACTTAAGGAGAAATTTATTTTGCCTCACATTTTCAGAGGTTCACAGTCAGCAGGACTTGAGGCAGGAGCATCTTGGTGGAAGGGCACAGTGGAACCAAGCTGCACACATCATGGAAGCCAGGAAGCAGAGCCCCAGTGAAGAAGGGGCCAGGGATCAGATATAGGTTGTCTTGGTTACTTTTCTTTCATTGCTGAGACAAAATACCCAACACCCAAAATGAAGGAAGGAAAGGTTTACTTAGCTTACAGTTTGTAGAGGTTTCAGTCCTTACTTAGCTGGTTCTGAGGCAGAGTGGCACATGGCAGAGGGCAAACTGTTCATGGCAGCAGAGCACACCAAAAACAACCAGAGCAAAAGGGAAGAATGGCTACAAGCAGCCTCTCTCCTTCCCTTACATTGTAAACAGGCTACCCCCACCTAGGGGGCGTGCACCTCTCTCACAATCTCCATGCCCTCCTCTTCCACAGGCCCAGGATGTTTACAAAGTAAGCACCCCAGCTTCCTCCTGAGTCACTCAGCTAAACCTCTAGATTCCCCAAGTTGACACAATGTATCAACCATAACATAGGTACAGTTCCCAACATCTTGACCCCAGGACATAGTGAGAAGTGTGCTTTACTAATGTCCTGGGCATCTCTCAGTAATCGAATTGAGTTAAGATTAGCCATCACAAATATTTAGACAATATTGCCTAAAAAAGAAATCAAAGGATCTAGTGCAAAGGAGAAAATGTGTGCTGAAGAAATATATTTGAAATAATTGACATATGGAAATTCAAGTAATGTGAGTTGAGAAGAATGAGAGTAGAACTCCAGGAATGGTGTGATTTAAGTATTAAGGTGGAGCCTTCAGTACAGTGAAAAGGACTTGAGGGTTGATAAGGGTCATTTGCACTCTGCAGCCATCGCAGAGTTAGGGGAGTAGTGGGCAGAGGCTTGGTTTAGAGAAGTGGATGGAAATAATTAGTGTAGACCACACATTTACAGCACTTTACAGTTGGAGAAAATAGATCAAGGAGGCTTGGACATATGTATTTCTATTATTTACGTGTTATAAGTAAAGAACTAATATAAAGCAGGAAAAGCTGTCGCTGAACTTAATTACAGTGTAAAAACTGTAATTTTTGCTAAAGATGTAGTTCCTTTGTGAGGAATTAAAATATTTCGGATCTTTAATAAGAAAATAAAAGAAATATAAGCATAATCTGCAGAAGAAAAACTAATGCAGTTTAAGCCCTGATTCTAGCTAAAAAGTTCTCCAAGTTTCTCATAGTCCTGTCAGAAACTGGTACTTGACTTGCTACCTCTGAATGTAAGCATATAATAGTCCTTACATATGTATACCAGTCATCTTGTATTTTTGCTAATAGATTCCTATAAAAGTTACAGGTATTACAGGTGTTCTTTTAAGGAAGAAAAGTAGGTGAGCAAACTAGTTCAAAATGAATTTTTCTCTTTTATTTTCAGACTTTTAAGAAGAAACCAGACCACTTCCCATTCTTTTTTAAGTGCATCCTAACAGCAGCACTGGCTGAAACTGATGGTGAATTTTCCCTCCATGAACAGACGGTCCTGCTGCTTTTTCTTGATCATTGCTTCAACAGTTTGGTAATTTTACTTTGGGGAAAATTTTCAGGTTTTTAATTATCTTAGATTGAGTTTCGATGGGATCACCTTCATGGCCGTCTCTCGAGTGCTAGCGGGGATAAGGGTGGTTAATACTAGTGGCCTGACTTCAGCCCCACCTCCAAAAAGCCATTTTGTGAGCTACTTTCACCATTTTAATAGTGCTGGACTTGATCCCTCCTTTTTCCTATCCAGACTCTAAGAAAAATAATGAGTTTAAAGCACTAAAGGAAAGCACAAAAATGAAAAAGCAGCAGAGTCTAGCGATTATGAAGTTTGACCAATGCAGTCTGCTGCAGCCTACACACTTGCTACAGGTTCATCGCTGTTTAGTCGTGCTTCATGCTCAGGCTCGCAAGTCAGCCGGAGAGGGGTATTTTGAGTTGAATGATTAAGCCAGTAATGGATGATCTTTGACAGAGTCTTGGATTGTGTGAGATACACTTTCATCCTTTGTAAAAACATGCAATGTTTTCAGTATTTAATGTTTCATTTGAGTTGCTCTACTATAAAAGATTAAGTCCTTCAAAATTGCCAATGCCCTTACATGGAATTCTCTCTTTTCTCTGTTTGGATGTTGACTGATGGAAAGTTTTGCCCATTTCTATATTATATATTATCTCACTTGGATCTTGTAAAGGCATAAAAAGCATTTATACCCAGCAGATACTGCTGTTACCTGTTTAACAATTTATTAAACTAAACAGAGCAAATAGAAATAGACATAATTTTTTAAAAGCAGAAATTGAACAAAAATAAAGTTTCATTTGTACAGTATTAGTAGTTTGGTGGCAGGTTTAACTAGTTTAGAACCTAGTTCATTTCAGAAATGCTTCCTCTTTTTCAGTATGTTGCCAGTGCCCTTTTTTGAGGCAGACATGTTTGTTTTACAAAGAAGCCCTGAACACTTTTTTTTTGGTACCGGGAATCAAACTCAGGACCATGTACCTGCCAGGCAGGCACTTATGCCACTGAGCCACATCCCCAGCTCTGGCCCTGAACACTGAATAAGCCAACACAGAGGCATGGCTGCTAGGAGAAATAAAGTGTTAAGTTCCTGCAAGCTGTGGTTATAGCATTTTTGTCAAACTATTAATATAGTATGTTATTCCATGTGTGTTTCTGTGTAAAGAAGTCTTATTTACTGTATGTTTTGGATTCACTAACCTTGATCTCATTGCCACTGGTACTCCTATTCCTGACTGTAAATTATCAAACAGCATTTTCTCAGTAAGGCACAGCAGAGTCTTACGTCTCATGAACTGTAGGAGCAGTAGGAGCACGTCAGTCTTTTGTGGGGTCCATTTCAAACTGAAGTGGTCAACAGAAGGCACAAAGATGCATGACATGTACTTTGAAACACACCCTTTTTTATTTTATGACCTCCACAAGTGAGGGAAGGCCAGCTCAGCTTCAGCCGGGAATGTACACAGTAGGCAACGCACACAGTCTGGCCCTCGAGTGATCCGCATGACTATAGAGAGTCATTTAGGCCTTACACGTTACAGTTTTGTGAGTAGGTGCATTCACAAGTGTGAAATCTGCTGATAGCTAAAACTGGCTTTCTCTTTTTTAAGCATTTAACTTTTAAATATTAAAATACCAGCACTTTGAAAGATTTGGTGACATGTTTTCCTCCCCAGACTTAAAAATGCAGTGCATTACCTATGTAAAGGCTTGAATAGAAGCGCTAGAGTATGTATAAACTTGTTTTCTTCATGCTTGAACAGGAAGTAGACTTGATACGAAGTCAAGTACAACAGCTTATTTCCCTCCCAATGTGGATGGGCTTACAACCTGTAAGTATCTAATTTCAAAAATGTCATGTTTATGTATAAGGAGAAGGCATGATTTTAAACTGTGTAGCTTTGATGTGGATATGAAAGTGTTAAGTAAGAATGTTCTTTCCTGCTTAGAAAAGTTACTTACCATAAGTGTAGTTTTATTTTTAATTTTTAATTTTTAAAATTCTTTTTTTTTTTTGTCTTTTTGAGGCAGGGTCTCACTATGCAGTTCAAGCTGACCTTGAGTTGACTTTGTAGCCTAGGCTGGTCTCAAACTCACAACCATTCTCCTGCCTCAGCCTCCTGTGTCCTGGGATTATAGACGTGCACCACCGCACGTGGCCATAAGTGTAGTTTTTAAAGTTTTAATGTTTTTTTGTATGCATCTGAATATGTTTTACCTAATTTCTGTATTTTAAGTTGAAAAAAGTTAGAATCTGTTGCTTTTGTAGAGAAAGGGGGATAATTTAGCAATATATAGTTGTTATCCTTGTGTATGTCTTTGGATAAAATCAGATCAAACTTGCTTTTTTAATTTCTAGTTACTAGAATGTATATACAGTTGTAGAAGGTCTGAGTAATTTTAATATTATTTCTGTTCTTTCATCAAGTCTTTACTGGATAATATGCATGCATACCTAAATAGCATATTTTAGGAAGTAAAATTAAAACTACTCCCATAAGTCTAGGAAGCAGAGGCAAGAGAATTACAAGGTAGGGCCCAGCCCAGTCAGTTCGGTGATTTACCAACATCCTGTCTCGGAATAGAAAGTGGAAGTTGGGGCTGTAGCTTGTTGGGAAGGCCCTGGGTCAGCTCCCAGTATCCATGAAATACTCCTGCCGCTGCCACTTCTACTGCTGTTGCCACTACTGCTGCTAATAATAATAATGTTAAAATTGCCGAATTTCAATGTAATACTTTTTTCTGAATTCTATTTCCTACACACCCAACTATGTAGATTTACTCAGTATGCTGTTGGGAGAAAAATGTGATGCATATAAGTAATTAATACTAGTTAAAAGAAATTGGTGTGTAAGAGAATATGCTAGTGGTAGGGTGGCATTTTCTTGTTTCTTTTTGATAGTTCTCTTGTGTTTATTGTTTGACACATTTTCCAACTTCAGTGATTATGCTTATCAGTATTTAACATTTATATTTTGCGGACCTAAACCCTTAATTTTAGAAATAAAACTTAAATTGATTGTTGAGCTTAAAATCTTGATTGTAAAAGACCATTTCTTCAGATTTGCTTTTCTTTCTTTTTTTTTTTTTTTTTTTTGGCGGTACTGGGGATCGAACTCAGGACCCTGCGCTTGCTAGGCAAAGATTTGCTTTTCATTAACTACTTGACAGTTTGACTCCTGAGAGTCATTCGGGCAGCAAATTTGTTTATGTACATACTATCCTCCGTGGGTCATTTGGGCAGATAGCATTTCAGCCAGTTAATTCCTTTTTTTTTGGTACCAGGAATTGAACTCAGGATGTTGTGCTTGCCAGGCAGGCACTGTGCCACTGAGCTGTATCCCTGACCCACAACCAGTCAATTCGTGTATTGAATGAATTTGATAAAATTACCATTTTTATACTTTTTGTTATTTTATAACACTTAACAAAAATATGCAGTTTTTTGTCATCATGTATTTAATTGGACTGTTAAGTGGTTCTAGTGTTAGAATGTTTTAAAAATGTAATTATTAATATTTTAGTTTTCAATATTTGATGTGTTACCTGTATTGTTATATATTTACACATTAGAAAACCTTCTAATAGTCTGATCTTTATCCTTGTAAACATTGACTTTTTGGTAATTTACTATCATCTCTCTCTTGTTCAGGCACGATTAGAATTAGAATTAAAAAAGACACCAAAGCTAAGGAAATTCTGGAACTTGATTAAAAAGAACGATGAAAAGATGGCTCCGGAAGCAAGAGAACAGTACGTTGGCAAAGTGTTACTCTTCTTCGGCTGTTGTACTGGGTTATGAGTCTTGGACAACTTTGTGATTTGTTGCTTCCTTTTGTATAGTACTTACCCCAAATAAGTTGTCAGTAAGTGCTTTTATTTAGACTGTTACAGGAATACTTTTTATGGAAGTCTGAAGCAGAAGCCACCACATCACCATGCTTTTCTTTCCCTTGTCTCTATACCAGACATACCACCATTTTCTCCCTTCCTCCTGTCTGTAATCTGTCTCCTGTGGACGGTTCTGTTTTTTCCCTGTCCTCAGACTATCAGTGTAACATTTTTTTTTTCTGACTCCTTCATTTTTAATAGTAACTTTTATATTTCCCCACCATCACTCATTCATCCAAAAACTGCCGTTTGTTTTGCCAGATACTGCTCTTGACATTGGGATACAGAAAAAAACAAAAGTAATTCCTGCTTTTGTGGAGAATATTCTAGTTGGGAAAGAGAGCAGTGGACAGGTGAATTGTAGAATATGTTAGGTGCTGATATATGCTCAACAAAATATAAATCAAATGTAAGGATTAAAGTAGCAGATCAGTGTGACTCTTACAGCTATCAGATCACTGTCCAGAATTTTTATACCTAAATTTTATACAAAAATTGATTCTTTCTTTCATCGTGGATTTTACTGAGTGCTTTGTTTTTATCAATGCATTTTATTATGTGCTTTAGAAATGTTACCAGCGTATTTTAAAAAATGGTTTTGACCATGCTAAATGCTTTTATCAACACAAGGCATCAGCTTTATTTTACTGTTAATTCTAATAGTCATATTTATCTTTGCTTTGATCAAAGTCTGTGACAGCATTTATTTCATGGAACAGGACTATGTTGCGACATAGAGCTATGACCTTCCTGCCTGCAGATACTTGTTTCCTTCTATCTCTTTGAAACTGACTGAACTATACTCTTATTTATGCTACAGTTTTTGCAGGAGTAACACTTTTTCTCCATTTTCAGTCAGTCTTTCCCGTTGACGTCTGTTTTTCTGCTCTCCGTGCGTGCGTGTGCACACATAGAGCGTATGTGCTTGCCCAGGACTTACCGTGGGCCTGGGATGATTTCTGCTGGCCCTGTCATATTCTTCTTTAACTGAAGAAAATCGCTACTAGTTCCCTTTCCTTTAAATCTTGCAACTTCCACTTGAATTTTTGTTCCTCCTTTCTACATCTGCCTGAAATTGTTCTTTTTGACTTTACCAACCACCTTATGTAATGCCTTGGGATTTTGGTGTGTTTGATGTCATTTCTTTTGACTCGCATTTGATCCTGTTGATTATACTCTAGTTCTCGTATATCCTTCCTCCTTTAACAACTTTAGCTTTTTCTCCTTTTGGATTTTTTTTTCTGTCTTCCCTAGTTCCTAGCGTCAAGGTACTAGTGTATCACAAGTATTTATTTTCTGTGGTCTTCTAGTTCTTCTTCCTTAGGCAAACCCAGGGGTTTTTGAGAAAATTGAGGTTCAGAAAAAATAACTAACCTGCCTCAAAAGATACAAGTCTATGCATATGGCAGAATTCTAATTTGAACCTAATTTCTTTGTTTACAAATTTTTTCTTACACAACTTTGCAAGTAAGAAACTTAACAGTAAGAATTTGTGATTTTAGGATTTTGTGATAAAGTAAAATTTTTACTTTTCTATCCCTATGTTATGGAGAGTCCTTAAAGCAGTTTATAGATAGAGTGATATAATCAGGCTTAAATTTTGGAGCAGTGTCTCGGAAGTTGTACTTTTTAGATGGGCAAGACTTGAGGCAGGGACAGAAGGTAGTTGTAATACTCAGACACGAGGTCATGAGAATTTGAACACAGTGGCATTGGAAGCAAAGGGATGGTAGTGGAGAGCAGAGAACTGTTTCAGGCTAGCTGATGAGGGGCCAATGAGATACTCAGCAAGGTGGGCCGGCAATACAGAAGGTGGCTTCAGTTTTCCCATGCCAGCCACTGAGCTGGAGATTGAGGCAGTGAGAAACTCAAGTGCTGCATTTGTAGGTACATACGTAGTTCATCGAAACCAGGCATATGGGTGAGATTTCTTTAATGAGGTATGTAAACCCTGCACAGAGGATTGAGGACAAAAGGAAATGCAACCTGGAGTTAGGCTGGTGGTCCCCAAAGGAGGAACTGAAAAGCTGCATGTCAGTGAGATGCATTTGTGAGTGAGAGTGAGAAGCGCCATGCACGGTACAAGGCTCAGAGTGGGACTACCCCTGCCTTCGTTTCGAGTCCATATCGTCTCTTCATCTTTCCAGCTAACATCTTGTCACCTTGATTGTACTAAAAAGTGCCATCTTTGCAGAGGTTACTTGTTTATTTTAAAGAAACTGCTGTTATCTAATTAGAATGTAGTCCTAAATCTCTGTTCCTGACTTCATTTTCTGTCCATCAACTGTGCAACTCCTTACTTTGTACTTCTGCTTGGATGAGTGTCATGAACTCAAATTTAGCTTAACTGAATATTGCTCATTGTTTTTTACTCCTAAACTTGCCTTTCTGTCTGATTTCTCTTAATTGTTGCTGCTGCTTGGGCTTGAAAATCCCAAGATCTCTGACTAGTTGTTTATAACCAGCCAAGCACTCATGCAGAATTCAGCCT
Organism: Dinomys branickii; assembly: GCA_004027595.1. Lineage (NCBI taxonomy): Eukaryota > Metazoa > Chordata > Mammalia > Rodentia > Dinomyidae > Dinomys > Dinomys branickii. The sequence continues at coordinate 309,006 of PVLD010000113.1, read as the reverse complement.
TTGCCCTTCCTCTGTTTCCTTCTGTTCACACTGTTATCGTAATTTAGGCTCTTATAGCCTCTTGAATGAACCTCTAGTGGTTTCTTTGTCCCCAAAGGGTGGATTCTAAACTCCTTACAATGACCTTCAAAAACCTCCAGCTAAGCAGGGCATTACAGTGCACACCTGTAATACCAGTATTAGGGAGGATGAGGCAGGATCGCTGCAAGGTCAAGGCCGGCCCTAACTACATAGTGAGAGTCTGTCTCAAAGAAATCAAAGAAAATCACCCAACAACTTCCCGCTATTTCTTGTGACCATCAAACTGCCGCATTAGTTTAGTCACTCTTTCTCCAGGATTTCTCCCCTGAATCCTTCCCACCCAGCTTTTACTTAACTGACCACAGTCATTTCTTCTGAACTCCTAGAACACAACACCTATTTCTTTGATTGCAATTTATATAGTTGTTTAGAGAATAGATTCTAAAATCAGACTTAACTAGATTCCACACTCTCTTCTATGTGGTTTGGGTGTTTACTTCCCCTCTTTATAGGATTGGACAGGGTGAAATCCAAGCAGTAGGAGCTATGTCATTGGACTGTCCTTAGTATTAAATGAAATTACTCATATGAAATGCTTAGTACAGCGTAGGTCGTGGCAGAATGAGTCCTCAAGTAATATGAGGCAATTTAGTTATTACTTACTAGCTTGTTACTCATTGTCTTTATATTGTAGGACTTGCCACTTGCAGTAGATTCTAATCATTCCTTTGTATTTCCAGTGGGAGTGGCACACTCGCTTGCAGCCATCCAATATGTGATAAATATTTGTTGATTAATTGATGCATCTTAAATGGGGAATGAGTAGAAAATTGATTTTCAAACTGATCTTTACTCTTTAACCATTCCGCTCCATGATGTTCAGTACTTTAACATGGATATGGAAGTATAAAATTGCCTGTCTCAGCTGAACTGCATAAACATACAGTATAGGACTGAGCTTGAGATTGTGAATGAAAACTGCAGTAGGAAAAAGAGACCCTTGTTCAGCTGGCTGAGGTCGAGTGAGACTATTCGTTTCTTCATATAACTGTATCTACAGGGCAGAAGCTATGTGCGCAAATTATGTTCCCAGTGACAGAGAGAAATGGAACATTTGAACAGTGTAAGAAAGACTTATTCGACATATAAGATTTGTTTTTAAAATAACAGTTTCTCAAAATAGTTTCGTCCATGTTCTTTGATTTTAGGGCCTATCAAGAGAGAAGATTTCTTTCACAACTCATCCAGAAGTTTATCTCTGTGCTGAAGTCAGTCCCACTTTCTGGTAACTGTCTTCTTTTACTCAGCTCATTTGTGAATATATATATATATCTCTTACATAGCAGTGTAAATATGCACATACATTTATATATATACTGTATATCTGTGTGTATATATGGAGTTCCACATAGCTACAGAATTTACTCATCTCTAGTCTAGAGATATTTGAAAAGAAAGTTTGAATGTGGAAAGGGCAAGATGCAGGGAATTAGGTACAACAGCGGTTAGCTCAAGATAATGATGGCTCAGAACTGTAAGTTAGGAAGGAGAGGACTTGCCAATTTGAGAGTGATCGCAGTGAAGACCTTGTATGATAGGAGTGTGGGGGAGACAGTGGAGGAATCGAGAGTGACCCCAAGTTTTGCTAAATTTGCTGGATGACTAGAATGCTTGTAAATCGTATGGACAGAGTGCACTCCTTTCCTTCTCTGGTGTTTCCAGTCACGTTAAGGCCCTCTTAAAGGAGAGTTTAAAGACATAAGCATCATAATTGAAATGTTCATTTAGTTACCAGATATTTTTTGTATTTGCTCGCTAGGCCCAACTCTTGTACAGGTGCTGTGATGAACAGTGAATAAGTTTTCAAATAATGACCAAGTATCATTCAGAAATAAAGAGAAAAATTATTTTTGAGATACAAGCTACAAAATAAAATGGGTCAACAAAAGCTAAAATGGGTCAAGTCCATTTATTGATGAAGTAATATATATTATATAAAGAGTATATACTATATTTGAATATAGTCTTAGTATTATTAAATATACATGGTGTCCACACACAGAATGTGGATGTGTGTGTTATATAACTGTATTTCAAGAGATGTTAACTATATTGGGTTGTGTAGATCTTTATAAGTGTTTAATACTGGTAGAATACTGTTTACTTAGGTATATATGCTACATGTTATTTAATAATTTTTATGTGGAATATAATATTTAATATTTAGGTAGAATATAATATTTGTTTAATATTTCTTCACTGGAACTATAACAGCAGCTCCACTGTTAAATTATTTTTATGCTTTTTTAAAATAAGACACAAGGTAATGTTTTTATGAGCTGATAAAATCAGACAATAATCCTTCTCAACATTACCTTGGTTACTTTCCTCTCGTTGTTGAGACAAAATACCCAACACCCAAAATGAAGGAAGGAAAGGTTTATTTAGCTCACAGTCAGTGGAGGTTCAGTCCATACTGAGCTTGCTGCAAGGCAGGGTGACACATGGCAGAGGGCAACCACTCCCGCGGCAGAAGATAGCAAAGCAACAAGAGCAAAAGAGGGACCCGGGGCAAGCAGCCTCTTTCCCTCCCTGACACTCTATGCAAACTCCCCACCCCAAGGCGGGTGTAGCACTCACATCCATGATTCCAACACTGGACCATGAATCAACTGTAAACTCTAGAAGTACCCCCATGACTGCATGAGGCTTTGTGGGGACATCCAGACACAAACCTAACACAGTATAGCTTTGTTTAAATTTAACAAAATTACGTACTAATGCTAACCTTCCAAACTGAAAGTTATAGCTAAAATTCAGTGAGGAATAGATACCAGCACTATAAGTCAACTGCACCCAGTTTGGAGCATAATACTATACGTGTCAGTATATTCAAAAGATTGTCGTATGCTTAGTCTAAAATACATAATACTTTAAATCTTTTTGTTAAGTGCCTTAAATCTGAAAGGACAAAAATTGGGGTCCTTGTCACAAATAATAATAATACTTCGAACTACTGTCTCTTAATAATCAAGGACATGAAAATTGATACCTCAAATTACTGAAGTTTATATAGGGTCATCTAGGTTTAAAAAATAAATAGCAGTGAGCATTAGGCCTACAGTAATTTTAAAAACCCATGAACAGTCATCTCTTGCTACTACTGTTTACATAAAAGTACAACATTTCTTGAGGTTTAATCAAAATTTGTTACATTGCTGGCAAAAGAGCCAAGAAGATGCTGGAAACAGTGTATCGGTTCAAAATGGATTTGAAGATAGATGGAATAGTTAAGAAGCAGAAAGCTAATTTTTAAAGGGAGAAGGATTATTGTCTGATTTTATCGGCTCATAAAAACAACATTACCTTGTCAGTTGTTGTAAAAGAGATCTGTGTAAGATGGTGTGAAATGTTAAGGCTAATGTCAGAAGAAGGAAAAGTCCCTACAATGTACTCAGGAGACAGATGATAAGGATGTGGTGTTTGTGTCTAAAATTACCACTGAGTTTCTGTACTGAATGCACCTGTCACCACCAGAGCACAGTTATACACTGTGCTTTGTTTTTTAATTTTAACTGAGCCATTGGCAGTATGTTTTTCAAGCTGCAAATGATACAGAATAGAGTTTGTTTTTTTTTTCTTTCAGTTTTGGATAGAAATGTCTTTTTTTGACAGGTATAAAAATGAAAGATAGCAACAGAGAGCTAGGTTGAATGGGTATAATTTAAAAATTGCTTCTTTAAGTTGTTAGTATAAATAGTTATGTGACCTATTCCACATCACAAAGCCTTGGTTCTGCTTCTACATCTTCATTTAGGTCATTTTCTTTGGTCCTCAATTTCTCCCTTGGAAAATTATTGTCTCGAATAGGTGTTTTTAAAGGTTCTTTTCAGGTGTTACATTTTGCTATTACGTTATTTCAGAGTCTGGCTTAATGGTACATGTTAACTAAAAAAGTTCCAGGTAAAATTCCAGATAACATTTCTATATATTAATGACAAAAATATTTACATTTCTTTCTTTACATAAAGCTTTCCATTTTCCTGTACACTACAAATAAATACTTTTTAAAAGACATTTGTAGGCTGCCCTTTACAAGTGTAGCACTGGGTTAGTCACTGCTGGGAATCTGACTAAGCAGCAGGGACCTAAAAATTATCTCTGTTTTAATTATAACAATCTTGGCAAGATGGTTTTATCTGGTAAATGGAAGACCATTTCCTGACCTTAGGGGGGAAAAAAAACTTGTACTCTGCAAGTATTTCATGTCACAGGGTTATAATTATTTAAAAACAAATATGTTTTTAAAAATAGTACATTATTACTCATGAATAATGTAAAATAAGTTCAAGATTTCAAAAGTAATTTAATGCTCTGTGTTCCGTTGGCATTTCAGTATAAAGTAATACATATACCATGGGAAAAGAAAATTAACCTCTAATTAGTTGGTCTGTATTTTGTTACCCATTTCCTATGTACTTTAAAGATAGATTCGATAGATATCAGCCTAGTACTATGATGGCAAACCTTTTAGAGTTTTCAATGATAGCAGACCATAGGTTCATCACTGGCTTAGTATCTGTGTGTATATGCATATGTCTGTTTTTTGACATTTATAAGAATGAAAGATAGCAACAGAGGGCTAGCTTTTCTACGAAAGAACTTTTAGAAGTTAAATATGTGATGATCGTAAGGAAAGTGGAGAAAGTCTAATATAAAAACAGCTTCATTTTTTTGTCTTATTTTTCAAAATCCACTCAGGTACAGATTTTAAAAAGTTAACACTCCAGAAATATCTTTGCACACGTGAATTTTAAAATCTACCTTTGACTCAGGGTAGATTTTTAGTTTTCTCTTATTTGTAGAGCTAAATATTAGGGTAGAGCTTGCTTGTTAAAAAAAATATATATAAGATTTATGCTTTAAATCATACTCCAGTTATGATGAATAAGAAACAAATGGTTTTGTTTACATTATTAAATAACTTCTAGTTTTAAGAAATAGCACACAAATGGCCTAACAAAATTCTAACAAGTTTCTCTCTGATGTCTAGAACCTGTCACTATGGACAAAGTTCATTACTGTGAAAGATTCATTGAACTTATGATTGATCTAGAGGTAAGAAATATATAGTATCTCATTATATCATCATTGAGAGTAAGTTTAGGCATGGAAATACTTATTATCTCAAACTGGCATTAGTTTATACCTATTTCTGGCTTAAAATGAAAAAAGCCACAAGTTTATTAACCCCTTGAGGCTTTGAGATGACTGCCCTACTTGTGCTGGTATTTATTATCAGTTTTTTAAAAATTAAATTTTCATGTTTTTTGTTTTTGTTTTTGTTTTTGTTTTTTCTTTTTGCAGTACTGGGGATCGAACTCAGGACCCTGCGCCTGTTAGGCAGGCGCTTATTCCACTGAGCTATATCCCCAGCCCCAAAAAATTAAATTTTCAAAGAAGATTCCATAGGTGGAGGATTTATTAAAAAGTATAGATAGAGTTGCTGTAGTTGAGGTTTAATCCATTTGCTTTCCTTTCCCTCTTTCATATGAAAAATTGAATGAAAATCTGACCTTTATTTTGAAATGAACATTGGACTAGAAGTCATTCGTGATATCTTCATGTGTAATCCAGCTCTGCCAGTCAGACGTGAGGAGAGGAAATGTAGGTGGAAGTCACCACTTACAGGGCTTTCTCCCTTGTCTTTCAGACAGCTCTACTTTTGAATTTACTTACAGTGAATGCTGGGATTGTTCTATAGGGATTTATTGGAAAACTTCTAGTTGAAATGATCTGTGAGATTCCTTCCTGTGCTAAATATTTTTTAATTTTATTTTTTAAAATTCTTACCATAACCATCTTTAAAACTATAGCCACTGAGTTTATTCACAATATGGACACAATCCTTTACTTCTATGTAATGTTTTTGGAGGGGCCAGAGGTGCTTTGGGATGTCCACTTCCAAGTAGACTTCACTTCTACCTGGAGAGAATACATGCAGAATTATTGCTCTGGTTTATTTTTCTCTAGGCCTTGCTCCCCACAAGACGCTGGTTTAATACCATCCTGGATGACTCCCACCTTTTGGTTCACTGTTACCTTTCCAATCTTGTTCACAGGGAAGAAGATGGCCATCTTTTTTCCCAGGTGAGCACTGGTGGTTCTAAAAACACTGATATAATTTCTAAGTTGATCTTTGCTGTGCAACTGGGAGTACTAGGGTGTGACACAAAGGAAATTTTTCTAAATATAAAATTGAATGGTATAAATTCCTAATTAGTCATCTTAAAGTAGTCATCTTATTATATAAAATGAGTGCATTTTTTTACAGGTGACCTCTAATTATACCCTTTTGCTGTCTGTAACTGGCTTTATTATTGAACTAAATTCATGAGTTTGATGATATAATCCTGTGTATTCATAAATTTTGATTTTTAAAAAATTTGCCTGTACTTCACAGAATCATAAGGTGCACAACCTGTTGCGATACAAACACCTTGTGAAACCATTACAGTAATTACAATACCCATCACCTCACGTGCCTATATCCTTCCTTAATTTCCTCTGCTTAGACTTAATTTCCTCTACTTAGAAACAGTAACACAAGTTGAGAAATACTCTTACAAAGAAATGTGCTTTGCATCTAATTTCTGGAGACACTAAAATACTTAAGTGATCACCATTTTAGACAATTTTCTGATATCTCTATACATTAATGCATTTTTGAAAATAAAAAAGTTGGCAGTGTTGCAGATAATGTTTTGTACCTTGCTGGCTCGCTTACTGAAGTGCACAGGATGGCGTTTGCCTCACGTTTGTGTCAGCATTACCTCTTGATACAATGAAGCCCTTTTCCCCGTCGCTCTGTCCCTGACATGCCTGCCCTCCCCTTGTTTTCTTCTTCTTCTCTAAGAGTAGTGTCCCTTCTACTTTCATGTCATGCTTTTTACACTCCACATACTAGGGAAAGTATGTACTAAATTGGCAGGATGATTTTATCCCATTTCTTGGCATTAAGAAAAAAACAGTACATTATACTCCTAAATAGTGTACAGTAAGATCAAGATTTGCAAAGTAATTTATTGAGTCTATTACTTACATTTTTGAGTCTGGCTTATTTCACTTAAGGCCTCCATTTTCCCAACATACTGAATAACCACTCTGGGTTATGAACAGTAATTTCAAATGGACTGTTGCCTGTCTTACCATAACTTGCTGGTGACAGGCAACTGATAGCATGGAAGTGTGTGTGACTTCGCCTACCACCGCGGAGGAGAGCCAATGCACCCAAGTGTGTTGCTGCGGGTGGGAAGGCAAATATTTCACACTTCCTCTGATGTCTTGCAAAAAAAACAGCTAAGAAATTTGTAACTTTTGTGTTTCAGTGAGACCCTAACTGGAGGTACAATTTCTGTGTACATTTACCCTTTTATATCTGTAGGCGTTCCTCCTTTTCTCATCCCCTTTTTAGATTTCTATCCAGTGATTTGCTAGATGTATCAGCATATATTAAAATCTAAATATCTGATCTGCCATGGATTTGAATTAAAAATAATAAAGATTTGGAGTGAATGCAGCCGGTAGTCTCTGTGGATGCTGCTGCCACGTGGGGAGAGCAAGACCTTTGTAGCAGCAGGACCTAAGCTAGAGAAAGGCTTGATAGCTGGGGAGACATATGGGAGGAATGAATGACTTACTGATTGTTCCCTAATAGAAGCTCATGTAGAAAAGAGTATTTCTAATTGCAAATTTCAAAATCCTCACTCAGAAAGTGTATGTAAGTGGCATAAGTAAAAGACTTTGGGAGTTCCCTCTAGTGGTATAGTTTTACAATTTTGCAGTGATATTGATAGGTTTTTTTTTTTTTTTTCATTGACGTACTAGGCTTCCTGGGCTTATCTTGCTTATCTCCGTAATGTCTCTTACAGCACGGGGATTGCTGTTAAAGTTTCCTGTGGAAATAGACTGTGTACAGTATATTAAGTAGACTTAGCAATGTATTTGTAAGAAACATACTTTATGTTTGTGTAAATTAAACATGTTTGGCCATGCTTGAATTTGGGGTAATGTTTACCTTCCAGAATCTTTTAGCACCTCTGAAGAAGTACGTATATGAACTTGTTGATTATTTTTATGCTTTTATTGATCTTATGTTTACATGTTCTGTTGACTTGAATGTATCTTTTCAGCTTTTAGACATGCTTAAGTTCTACACTGGTTTTGAAATTAATGATCAAACTGGGAATGCCCTGACAGAGAATGAGATGACCACAATTCACTACGATAGAATTACTTCTTTACAGGTAATTAAAACGCATGAAAGCCTTTCTTATAGTCCTAAGATTGGGTCACACTATAATTTAGGTTTTACATAGATGCAGAGAAAATTAGTATGTTCAGCATCAACTTTTTTACCTTCAACTTTTTAAATGTTTCTAATTCTGCAATTACTAATTCATGAAAAAAGTTACTTTAAATACGTGAATCAATGTACTAATATTTGATACGCAGAAATACTAATCACTAGGCCAGTTCAGTAGTAAATTCTAAAGGTCCTACCCTCAGGTCCATTTTATATCTGCAGTTATCGAAAGTGTTACAACAAAAAAAAAAAAAAAAAAAAGAAAGTGTTACAACACACAGCGAGAGATGTATAAGTATTTTAAGGTACTTATACACACTTTTAAGATAAACACATGTAAGAATGAAAGCTATCAAACACAGCCTAAATATGTTAGAATTAGCGTTGTTTTCTACTACTGGACTGTATCTTACCTGAGTTTCATTTCTTGCTAGTGGAAAGAAGCTTTTATTAATTTTAAAAAAACACTTTTTTTTATTAAGAGTTTTTTTGTGGGTCAAAATTAAGTGAAACTCTCTTTTGTAATCATTTGTTACCTCAGGAAGTCTGTGTCTCCCATTTCTTTCCCAAACAGCATCTGACTGTACATGTAGAACTCTAAGAGAATCTCCCTTTTGGCAAAGAGAAATGAACTCAGATGTCTCTTGCTTTTCTCAGAGCACTCGTCTTTGTCCTTTTGCCTATGCTCATGAAGTGACCGCAGCGAGTGGGAGGTGTGGTCTGTCCCATTGGCACAGGCACAGTGTAACGATCTGACAGAGGCCGCAGCTTTGTCCTGATACTGCTAATGCTATTTTGAGATCCAGCTCCCACTCAGTATCTGCTTTAGCCCCTCACGCTCAGGCTTCATTGCCAGCTCATTTTTGCAGTAGTCTGCATTTTAACCCCGTGGCAAGCTCTCCCCTAACCTTGGTGACTTTCTGTGTCAGAAATTGAGCACATAAAAACTTCTGGGTCTTTCCTGTAACATGGGGCTATCAGAGAAGACCAGCGAGCTTCCCTGCCGCTCTGGAAGCAGATGCTACTGTGTTCTTGCTTGTCCCACGCTGGCTGGGAGTGGTACCCTCTTTAGTCTTCTCATCCCAGAATTCCGAACAAAAGCAGAGTACAAAGATACTATATTTTGGCCCCTTCTTCGGTTCTCTCTCCAGTGGGACTCTGTCTCGGGACTTTTAGTCTTGTTAGGCCAGTTCTTGATAATAAAATGTTGGAGTTTTTTTGGTCTCATTAGTGAAGCTAGCATTCATGGCTATTTTCATATATGTTTCAAATTGGTTTAGAAATAAAAAACTGGACACATTCTTTCCTACTAAGTAGTTTGGGTTTTTTGCTATTCTTTTGCTTACTTCTGGCTGAGTAAGGCAGAGATCACATAGAGATACATGAAACAGTAGCACATTAATATTTTTAAATAGATTATTTCTAATACATAGTGTGTAAGTTGTACATGGCTCTTGTAATGTATTAGTATTAATTATTGATATCATCTGCTGTTCCTTTCTAGAGAGCTGCTTTTGCACATTTCCCTGAACTCTATGATTTTGCCCTCTCAAATGTTGCAGAAGTAGATACTCGAGAGTCACTGGTCAAGTTTTTTGGGCCGCTTAGGTAAGACAACAAGAGAGAAAAGCTATGACCTCTCTTAGGGCCGTGCTCCTTGAGTTTACTTCTCTGTGTAGCTTTCGTTCGGTTTGTACTACTGATCATGTAGTCTTGTTGCTCCTCTGTACTAACATCTGGAACTAGTGCTTCTCTAACACTTTGGTATTTTTGAGTCACTTAAATATAATTATCTAACTTTTTTCTCTTTTAAAAGAGTTAAACGTATGTTTTTCATGATTTATGTCATTTTCTTAGATCTTAAATTTTTTGTAGAGTAGAAGTGACACTGATCAGTCCCATCAACCATAAGAAACTGGGGCAGAAGCCAGTAAGGGTTCGTCATGTGTGATTTTAGCAGTAGGACTTTAGCAAGCTAAGATTTGTACTTAGTAATATTCTCTACCACTTACTTGTCTGCTAATACACTTTTTTGAAAATAGTGATAGCCCTTGTTTAAGAGGCAGTCTGCTGAGTGTTTAACTAACCCTTAAAACAGTCATAAAGGAGTAGGTACCATCTTACAGGAAAGGTAACTGGGCATAGAATGTGTGAGCAACTTGCTGAGGTGATGCAGCAGGAAAGGGGCAGCGGTGGACTAGAGCCTGCGTGGTCTGACTTACCATTGTATATACTCCATTATGTCCCTGTTGTTTATAACGCTGAGGAAAAATGTATTTCATTTTCTACTTGAAGTGGAACAAATTTCAGTTCAAGATCTTGCCAGAAATGTAGCTCAGCAGCACAGCACCTGGCAAGTGTGAGGCCTTGAATTTGATTTCTGGTACAAAAAAAAGGAAAGATCTAAGGCTTGTAGTTGCTCATATCCTGACAAGTGTCAAAGTTGCCTGCTGATTTTCCTTCTTATAACCAGTTCTAATAGGAATACAGTAGAATGGCGTCATAATTAAATTTACATTTCCCTCATGATGACTAAGGATGATAAACATCTTTACATGGTTAACTGATGTCTATCTTTATTGGTAAAGTAGCCATTAAAAGCTTTTGCCATTTCTTTATTAAGTTTTCTTGTTCTTACTGAAGTGAAACTTGTAGACACCCTCTTTTGTCAGATGAGTATTAAACATAATATTTTCTCCCAGTTTGTGACTTGACTTTTCTTCTAATGTTTTTCAAAGAACACTTACAAATTTTGATAAAGGCCAATTTATCATTTTTTTCTATTAAGCATTTAGTGTGTATAGAAATGATGGCAGAAACCAGTCACCAAGATTTGATTTAAGTGTGTGATTCATTTTGAATTAATGTGCCACCAAATGTAAAGGTTCATACTTTGCATATGTACATCCAATTCTTACAATACCACTCTTGAGAAATACAAAGTGAAAAAGTGATTTTTCTGTCTTTGATTTGGCAAAGCATAAAGCATAATTTACTTAGTGTTGGCAGGAAGAAAAATTAACCTTCACATTTTGTTGTTATAGGTATAAATTGTTAGTCTTTCCTAAAAGAATATAGAAGGCTGGGAGCTCACAGTTTCAGTTTCTGTGGCTCTAGGAATAAGTACAAAACCATTTTATATAAAGTTAAAAAAAGGATGCTTTTGTTAGTTTAGATTTCGATCAGTATTGATTGTTTAGACACAGATGCTCACTGCAGAACTCTTGATACAGGCCAGAAATGTAAATTAAAGGCTCGTGTATTGAAGGCTTGGTTCCAACCCTGTGGCACCATGGTGAGGGGTGGCACATTTGGATGTGGGACCTAGTGGAAGATGTCACTTCGCTGGGAGGGTGCCTTTGAAGGGAGCGTAGGAGCCAGGCCCGTACCCCCTCCTTCTGTTCCTCTTCTCCCTTCCCAGTTGCTATTTCCCACCTTCCCCTTCTCCCTCTCTGTATCCCCTGCTCTCTCACCCCCTCTGCTTCGTAACTTCCGGGAGGGAAGCGGCTTCCTTTTTGCCGTGACACACTGTTGCAACGTAGACCCTAAAGCGACTGGGCTGACCAGCCACAGACTGAGACCCCTCGTGCTGGCAGGCAAAGGAATCTTTCCTGTTTTAAGTGGGTTTATCTCGGGTATTTGTTACAGAAGTAGGAGGGTGACTAACACAAATTCTCACTGCAGAATTCTTGATAATGACCAAAAATTAAATTAAATATTCATCAATATGAGAGCAATTTTAAAAAATAGTGTGAAATTCTATGTAGTTCTTTAAAAGAGTGAAATAGATCTGCAATTATTGGAAGAAATACAATTAGATTCTCATATAAAAATGAACAACCTTACCAGCCTCAGTTTATTTCACTTCAAGTAGAAAATGAATTAAACAGTTTTCCTGGGTGATGGGAATTGAAAACGGAATAGTCATCTTGGACAAATTTGACATTTTCTTTTAATCATGCACTTGCTTTTTGATCTTACACACACACACACACACACACACACACACACACACGTATATGTCCAGGGTATAAAAAGATATGCCTAGGATAAGTGAAAATATATGTTCACACAAAAATCTCCAAAAATGTTTATAGTAGTTTTATTCATAATTGTCAAAAAGTAGAGTACATAAATACCCTTTAACTGCTGAATAAATGGACATGGTTATATCCATATAATAGTGGAAAAGGCAAAATTACAGAGACTGAAATAGATAAGCAATTGCCTGGAGCTAGAATAGAGAAGAGGCTTGCTTTAAAGTAAAGTGGTTAGAACTTTTTAGGTTAAGTAGTAGAAAACTGTCAAATTCAAAAAGTGAATGCAGGTTTTTTTAAATTATAATTTTTCACTTGGCAATAAATGAAGATTGTTGTCTTCCTTGTAGTGACAGGCTTATTTCATTCAAATCTGAAAAAAGTTTTGCTGTTTATTCAAGACCAAATATGCATGGTTTGTTATTCTTTCAAGTGAAAATTTTGTGCAAAGTATATATTTTCCATTTTGTCACACAGACTTTTTAAAAAATGAATATGCAAAATTACAAGTTTAATAACTTTCTAAGGCTTCATCAAGGACATTCTTAAATAAAACTGGCTGTTTTAAGAAAATGCATGGAAGTGAGGGATCCTCTGACTACCCTTGGCACAGGTCGGTGCCACCATTGTCACGCCGCCCCCCACAGTGTGAATGTAAAAGCACTGAAAAAACACTAACAGCATAGCTTTGCAGAGTCCCTGAAAAGTTTTCATATGCGATCAGAGGTTTAGAGAAAGTAATTTGAAAACTATGTGTTAAATAGTGTTCATGGCTGATTTTTTATGTTTTCTGCCCATATTCATAAGGATTATATTTACTTTTTAAGCTATCTATAAAAATAGATGCTTCCAAAATGAAGTTGCTCTGAATGACTGTTCTTTCTGCAGTTCAAACACACTCCATGAGGTGGCATCATACCTCTGCTTGCTGCCAACCCTTCCTAAAAATGAAGACACATCTTTTGATAAAGAATTTCTTCTAGAATTGCTGGTAAATATTAATTTTCACTGAATTTTTCATGTGGTTTTCTTTGCCTTTTTGAATCATTCATAACAATCTGTTACAGATCTCTTCTAGACAAAAGTTTGGGTAGTTAATTATGACCTATTTTTGGAATCCTTTTATCATTTGATTTCAATCTGATTTGTTTTTTCAACCCTTGAATTTCTTCTACCAAGTCTTTCATCTTTTAAAACAGCTTTATGGTAAGAATTCATTATATGGGCAAGCACTTGTGAGCAACTTGTGTTGCAGACACTGGATTCGTGCAGTAGAAGCACAGCTAGTTGAGACTATTCCTTTCTTTTAGAATGTCACAGTTAAACACACATAGTACATACATGTGAATATATATTCACATAGTTTATTTTTAAAGTGATCATTTAAATATGGTACCTTGAATATTAGGTCATACCTTTATCACTAGAAAATCTCAGGGATGTTAAAAAAATGTACTGACTGGTTTGATAATCATGTTTGGAAGTAAAAGGCTTCAATTTCCAAGCTATTTTTTTGTGAAGTTTTTTTAGTTTCTTAGAAATCATAGTTTTATATGCTTTTATGAGTAAAATGTACAAAGTATTTGAGGTTACAAAGTACTGATCGTATCCCCCTGGGCTGACATTTGGTTCCTCAGTGTTAAACACAGTTAATATTTTTATTTATATCTTTGTAGATTTTTAAAAAATGATTTTGATTGGTTTAATCATATAATGAATACAGAGTACTTTGTAAAGTACTCAAAATTTATGTCCTTGTGGAACTTGTTAATAAAAAATTAGGATTCCAGTTTTGTGTATATATTTTTTCAAACATAAATTGAGTCATGCTATATTGTTTTTCAGTTTTTTAAAAAATTTAGTATTTTTTTGAGTTTAGGCCATTGTGTAGTAGAGACATGTTGTATTTTTAACTTTAATATAATGTTTTATAAAGTGGGTATTTAACCATATCCCCACTAAAGGATATTTCAGATATTGACAATTTTGACTTAAAAAGGATGAAGTCCTTTGCCTCTTGTGCCCATATGCAGATGTTTAAGAGAGATAGCTAGAGGTTATTTGATCAAAGTCTGCTCACAATGTAGAAGATGCTTCAGAAGTATCTTCCAAGAGATACAGATTCCCGCCAGTGATATACTAAGGCATGTCTTCCCAAGCTGAACAGTACTGGGTATTATGATTCTTACCATTTTGCCAATTTATTGGGTTAAAGAAGAAAGTAGGTTCCTTTAATCTTCTGTTTCCTGACTATTGTAAGTTTGAGTAGTTTTTCATATATTTAAGTATTTTTGTGCCTACACTAACATACACCATGTTTTTTTTCTTACATACAGAACCATTATATATATACTGCTTTGTGATTTTATTTTCTAAGCTAATAATTTTAATACAAGATGTAAAAATAATATCCCTTACTGTAGGAAAGAGTATGATATACTAGTTTCAGAGACAAAGACAAGAAAATAGCAGATGTTTAAAAGCCCAGTGACAGATGTTTAAGTATCACGTGGAGAGAAGTCCTTGGGCTGCATTTTAAACTAATTCAAATATAGAAAATTTTATGAAGAATATGTCTTAGGCCACTCTACCTGTCTTTATACAAATTAGGTCTTACTGTCTTTGATGACATGTGCTTCCTAAAAATTCATTTTGCTATTTTCTAGCAAAAAAAAATTTTAAGTTAGGTTTTGGGGATTAATAATAAATCTTCACTAAGAATAGAAGTGCAGATTTTTTCCTAGGAATCTTTTTAGTAGAAAATAAGTTTGAGTACACAGTTGATTCTTTGCCCTATAGTCTCTTATAACTGAAATTTTATCCTTAAAATTTAAATAGCTATTCCAAAAGAAAATAATTTTTAAAATTTACAATCATGCAATATTAGCTTTTGTTTTCTGCCTTTTAAAAAGTTGTCTCTCAACTGTGGATTCTTGTGATACCCAAATTGTGATGAAAAACTTTAAAGTATCCATCCATCCATCCATCTATCTGTCTGTCTTTCTGTCTGTCTTAGGTATCACATTATCTTTATTCCTAAAATAATGCTACCTGTAAATAAATAAACTTTACAAATTTATTATTATTTTAGCATTCTTAATTAGGGAACAAAGTATTCTTACATGTGAGATTACTATAATAAGAGTATATAGAGTTTGTCAGTTAAAGAGTAATAGAAATCAGTCCAATCCGTCTCAGTTTACATGGGAGAGGAAACACTAAAGTTTCCCAGATTGTTTATCGTGTAAGAATGAAAACTAATAGAGGATTGAAGTCTTGCTTTTATTTTCCTCATATTGATTAACACTTAAGTTTTTAACTCAGAATGTGCCAGAACTTTGGCACTATTTTATTATTACCTATTTCCTTGTTAGGAGAACCCTGAAAGGTGAGGGACGCTCCACCTGTTTTACTTGAAAGCAAACTAAGGTTAGGGTGGTTCAAACAACTTGCCCAGCTTTAACATTGCCTGTGAAGAGAGGAATAGGGATAAGAACTTAGGTCTGTTTGGTTCTGAAGCACATACTACTAATACCTCTTATATTTGATTAAATGGAGAAAAAAAAAAACTTGTTAAAGTGCTGTAGTAACTGAAGGACATGAAATTTCTCATTCTGTATGGTGAATTTCTTTATAAATTATTTTGACCCCTTTCTTTATGAACCTGTTTTTCTTCTAGGTATCTCGTCATGAACGTCGCATTTCTCAGATTCAGCAGTTAAATCAGATGCCTTTGTATCCAACCGAGAAAATTATATGGGATGAAAATATTGTCCCAACTGAGTACTATTCTGGAGAAGGTATGGCAAAGAAATATGGGATTCAGGTGTAAGTGAAACCTAAGTTAGAATTCATCAGATGTAAGTGACAGTGTACTGAAGTCAGCTCTATACAGCAGATAATGTTCTGGTACTACTTGAGAAGCTAGCAAAGAGTTAAGATTTTGAATACTTAGCTTAGGATTTTTATTAAGAGGATATGTATATCATGCTGCATAAAATATGACTATAAGGCAGTCAGGGTGTTTTCAGGAGACTTAGTAGTGCAGGACTTGGCTTTCATTGTGTTGCTGTGCTGGACTACATCGGACAGAGCTTCACTTTTCAAGGCCTTTTAGATGTTCTTTTGAGTTCTTTGTTGAGCCCTGTATTG
This sequence comes from Dinomys branickii, assembly GCA_004027595.1. Classification (NCBI taxonomy): domain Eukaryota; kingdom Metazoa; phylum Chordata; class Mammalia; order Rodentia; family Dinomyidae; genus Dinomys; species Dinomys branickii. Next base: position 292,431 of record PVLD010000113.1, on the reverse strand, counting down.
GCCACCAAAAGACAGAGTCATTACTTGATAATAAACCTTAATTATGATCCCAAACGATAAAGCCTTTTTTATCCATCTGCCTATTTCACCAGACTTAGTTGCTCCTCTTCTGAGGATGAGTATTTGCCGCAGCTGCGTACATGCAGTCGTGCTTTCTGCCATAATGTGAAGGCATGTTTCAAAAGATACTCCAGGAAGGCTTGTAAACAGTAGCATCCTTATTAGAAGAGATGTGACCGTTTTAAGACCTCACAACTACAAGTACTTATTTGCATTTATTTGAAAGAAAAATTACTTGGGAGTCGTATCTGAGAAACAAAGACCCAATAAAACCAGCGTACTAATTCTGCTAGACTTTGGAATAAGCGGAGAAGTATTTTATATTCTCTTTTATATTCTTGCGGTGATTAATGTGATTTTTCTCTTCTAGGGATACACACTTAGGTGATAAAACTATAGTAATTGGAGCTAGTGATCGCGATAAAAGTCAGGGACACAAGGGAGAGTCCTAGGTAGCTCATAAGTGATGATAAGATTTTATTTTTAGGGTGTCCTTTACTGATACACATACATATATATGTATCCCCTTCTACCCTTGCCTTTTTCTGCTGTTGAATATAGGTTGTTAGTCTGCGGTTTCCCATGGTATACACATTTCAGATTGACTGCTCTTGTGCGGTGAACCATACTTCTCTGCTCATCATTTTTCTTAGAAATTGGCACCTGGATGTAGACACTTAGGCAGACTGAGGTTCCCCTCCTTTGGCAAGATTCTTGGTAGTAGTGTATTTCTTCAGGAGCGCACACCATGCTTCCATCTCTTTTTCTGTGATGTTAGTAGTCGCTGATACATTGATACACCTAGATTTTATTTGGTGAAGCTTGCAAAGCAGTAACACTTTGATCTGGCCGGGGCTTTTTGTTTGTTTGTTTGTTTTGTTTGATAAAAATCTACTATCAGAAGAGAGGCTTTTTCTCAGCCTCTGTTCTTAAAGAAACTGCATTAAAGTACAAGTCAGTTTGTGAATATAAATGGTGTAAAATTTTGTCCAGTTTTTTTTTACCTTTATCTCATTATTGCTTCGATAATCTGCATAAGGATTATGAAAACATAAATTGCCAGAAAAATTTGAGTTCTGTTTTTCTTGATTGCTGTTGCCATGGAGTGCTCAATCATTTAATTATCCAAGAAAAACAGTGTTAAGGGAGGAAAATGGAAAGAATATTGTGTACTAACATAATCAGAGAAGAAGTTTCAGTAATGTGGAAGCAGGGATTTGTCCTTAAAAATCGAGCCAAAAGACAAATCCAGAGCACAATAGTAGTCACTGGGAGTCTGTTTATACAGTATAATGTGCTGCTTTAATTTTCATGATAAATTTTGTCATGAGCTAAGTTTGTAGTACTGTTACTTTAAAACTTGGCAAATATACATTAGGTTTTGATAAAAGTAGACTTTTTTTTCTTTTTGAGACGGTCTGCCTATGTACTTCAGGCTGGTTTTGAACTCATTATGTAGCCCAGGCTGGCCTCAAACTCCCAGCAATTGTCTTGCCTCACTCTCCTGAGTGCTGGGATTACAGGTGTGCACCCCCACACTTGTCTGTAAGAAGACTTTTGAGCTACTTCATGCTATGCTAAAGTTAAATATCTTTGAATGCTTTTAGGAAGCATTGTTTCCATTGGAATCACTGATGTGCAGATTGTGCACTATAGTAAAATTCATCCTTCACCCACAGTTCTTAAGAGATAGCATTTGTTCACCTGGTTTAAATTTGTCTGAAAATAAAAATAAGACTTTATCAAATATATTGCATTTCCGACATCATTAGGTTCTAGCCACATTTGTGGTACTATTTTTTTAATACATCAAGCAGATGATAGGTGAGAAGAAGAAAATATAGATGTTATTTTCTTTTTCAGGTTGCCTTGCTCTTCCCAAGTTAAATTTGCAGTTTTTGACTCTTCATGATTACCTCCTAAGGAATTTTAATCTCTTCCGCCTGGAGTCAACTTACGAAATTAGGCAGGACATCGAGGACAGCGTCAGCAGAATGAAGCCATGGTGAGTGGCTCACTTGTCATGAAGAGATGTACACAGCGACTGACACATTTCTGTCAGAAAATTCGTAGTGTATTCAAAAAGAACACCCTTGACATGAAAATGCCTTCTAGCAAAAATTTCTTCTTTGAGAATTTCTATAATGTGAATTAAAACTTATCAATGTGCTAAGGTATGAAATATGTTTCTGAGTACTGGGAAGTAGGGCTGCTGCCTGAGGATGAGAGAGGAGAGGGCAGGGAGAAATGTAGGGGAGACCAGGCTGGACCTGAGTGGAGCGTAAAGGAGGGGTCCTCTATTAGGACAAGACTGGTAGTTTTACATCCTGGATGAAATTTAAAATCAAAGGATTGTCTCTCCCCCAGGCTCACTTAGGTCTGTTGACAGTGGTTTTAGTTAGCATTTCTGTGGGAATTGGCCGGGGGTGAGGAGTGTTGCCAGACATCACAGGGACAGGCGCACTGGCAGTGTTCTGGCCCTCTAAGCATAGAGAACCTTAAAGAGACCCAAATCAGCTGAGTACATCTAGGCATTTGAGGAACACCTCCGTCTAAACTTGGCTCTACCCCACCTGTTAGTTCCTATCTGGAATTTGTTTAGCTAAGAAAATTTTCACTCTAGTTTTGGTAGACAACTCTGGATTATAATTGTTTTGTTTCGTTTCTTGAGACAGGGTCTCACTGTGTAGTTCAGGCTGGTCGTGAGCTCACTAAGTAGCCCAGACCAGCCTTGAACTCATGACAGTCCTCCTGCGTCAGCCTCCCAAGTGCTAGGAGTACAGGGCTGCACAACCATACTGAGCTGCTTTATGAGATTTGTGAAGGTTTTAGACATAGCTGACTTTGAACAGGTGCTCTTTACTCACTATCTCACTGAAATAGATGGACGTAAGTTCTGTATATCACAAATATGAATGAGTAAAATTTTGTGAAATGAATTTCTTTACCATAACCATACCATGTACACATATATATACAGTTATACTTCATTTTATATGAAAACCATAATGTTTTCAGTGTGAACTGATTCAGGTATCTTCCAGACTTCTCTCTTTCCTAATTACAGAGAGCTACCATGGACACTGTGATTATGATCTATTTTTTCACTTCCATATTTTATTTTATACAGAGTTCTATTTTTTAATTATTATGTGAAGTTATTCTGGGTCACACTGTGAAACACAGTACAGAGTATTTTTGACTCAGTGATCAGTTGAGTCAGCAAGCAGGCTAGCACTGTGAAACTTATGTACTCAGTGGCTGCTCGTCCCTGCCCACAGCCCCGATGAAACCACGGCCCATTGTTCAGTCCCCACGGGAGTGCTTGCTCGGAAAACTTCCTTGAGGTTTATGATTACCTTGAGTTTATATGTTTAGATTTAGTGCCTAATTTTGGCCACTTTGCAAAATAGGGTTTTAGCAACTAGCAGTTCAACAAATAGAATTCAGTTATATTTTATGTAAATGGCAAGTAGAACAAAAATACTTAAGAGTTCCTAGGGCCTATTAATAGAGGAAAATTTTTTAATTACATGATTTTTGTTAAAGAATATGTAACTGTTGGAATGAATTCATTTACATTTGTAATAATAAATTTTTCTAAATTTATTTTCCTAATGCCTATCTTTGAAAACTGTTAAAAGTGATGAGCTTGAAAAAAGGCCTGGTCTTTCTAGACCATGTGTCCTGCAGGTGGAAAAGGAGCAGAGACTTTTTTACTCATTACATGTTTCTAAAATTTATGTTTTCAGGATGCTGAGATCATGGGCAGCATTAAAGCATGTTACAATGCTTTGTGTTTCAAGTAGATTTGATAAGGAGAGGAAGTAAGGCGGGTAGATTTGTGGTTCCCTGGGCATGGGAACAGGAGTTGCCTACCAGACAGGAAAGAGCTTTTAAAAGAATAATGGAAATGTTCTAAAAAATGGATTGTAGTGATAGATGTACATCTGCAAATTTACTGAAAGATGTTTGAGTTGAATACATTTCTAATGAATGAATTTTACTGCAGTGAAGCTATAAAAATAGAAGAAGTGATAGAAAGGTATTTAATAAAGGTTTATACAACCCTTCCCTTCTATACAACCCATGACTTAGAGAAATTGTTCCCATGCTACTTAAGGCACTGGATTGTAGAACTTTTTTCTCTCAAGTTTTTTGTTGAGATACAAAGCCTTCACTTTATTTTTGTTGGCGTGTTACTTCTACATTTGAATGCTACTACAGTTTTTATTGTACAGATTTCCCAAATATACTGTTTAGTATAAAAACTAAAGCAGGAGTTAGACTAACATAAGAATGGATATTTGGATGTTACTGGTTCTAGTGTTTATAATTAGCTTACTTTTTCCCCAGTCCATGACTATAGTTTGTTCAGAAAATGTATTTAAAGCAGCTTACAGAAATATAGTACAGAAGATAAAAATAATAAACAGTTGAGACTATTTGATGGGAGAGGGGAAAGAGAACATAAAGTAAAATTAAGTAAAGCTGAAAGTAAAAGCTTGAAATTAAGTAAAAATTTTATCAGAAAGGAAGGAGAGAAATTAAAGCTAAGTAAAGCTGTCCTTCAGAAATGAAGGAGAGATGAGCACAGGCTCACCAAAGTGTTCACCACCAGATTTGCCTTCTAAGAAATGCTGCAAGGAATTCTTCAAGCTGAAATGAAAGGATCCTAACTAGTAACATGGGAGAGACCCTGACTAGCTGACACTGTCTTCTTCAAGAAGAACAATGTTAGAGGCATCACACTTCCTGATTTCAAATTGTATTACAAAGCCATTATAATTAGTAAGTTACAAACATAACAGTGGACACAAAAGCTAATAAAAAAGAACAGAAAACCCAAGAATGAATCCACACATATATAATACACTAATCCTTGATACATATGCCAAGAGTACAAAACAATGATTTTATTTTCGATAGATGATACTGGGAAAAATGGATATCTGTATGCAAAAAAATGAAATTTGATCCCTGACTTATGCCACACAGAAATGTGAATTCAAAATAGACTAAAAACTTAAACAAAGACCTGGAAGTATAAAACCCCTAGAAGAAAGCATAGGGAAAAAGTTTAAGGACATAGATCTTATGAATGATTTTTGGATATGATATTAAAAGCACAGGGAACAAAAGCAAAAATAAATTGGGGCTGCATCACACTCAAAGTTTCTGCACAACAGAGGAAACAATACAATGAAAAGGCAGCTGTATGGAACTGGAGGAAATGTTTGCAAGCCCTATAGTCAATAATGCATTAATATCCCAATATATAATGAACTCATATAACTCAATAGAAAAAAAATTATTTTTAAAATGACAGGGGACCTGCCTAGACATTTTTCCAAAGAAGTTATGTAAAGGACTAACAAGTATAAGAAAATAAGTTCAACATTACGAATCCTCGGGACTGCAAATCACAGATTATCACCTCTACCTCTTAGGATGTCTGTTAACAAAAAAATCAAAGCAGAAATGTTGGCAGAAATGAGCAGAAAGGGACCTGTATGCACTGGTAGGAATATAAATTAGTATAGCCGTTGTTGAAAGCCGTATAAATTCCCGAACAACTGAAAATTGAACTATATGAGCCAGCAGTCCAACTTATGGGTATGTATTTAGAGAAAATTACTGTACCAAAGAGAGTCCCATGTTCATTGAAACATTATTCACAATAGCCAGAGCGTGGAAATAACCCATGTCCATTAAGGGCTAAATGAAGACAGTATGAAAAGATATTATAAATGTGTGCACACTCTGTAGAACATATTAAAAGCCTTAAAAATGGGGGAAATCCTAGCATTTTTTGTAACATGGGTAAACCTGGAATGCATTATGCTGAATGAAATAACCCAGATAAGGAAATACAAATACTGATGGTTTTACTTTCAGAGTCTAAAGAAGTTACACTTACAGCAAAGCAGAAGGGCAGCTGTGAGGGATAAAAGGTGGGAGAACAGGAGGTGGTGCACAGAGTACAAACTTTTAGTTATATGATGCGTAAGTTCTGGAAAATAGTGTAGTTCATATATACTTGGAATTTGCTAGTAGAGTAGACCTAGGAGAAGAATGAGCAGAGTATTCTCATGGTTCTCATGAGTATTCTCATTGTAGCTGTGTGGAGAGGATATATTAGTACCTTGATTTTGCAATGTACATTTATATTAAAATATCACATATTCCTTAAATAAGTATAATTATTTTCTGTTAGTTATACCTTAAAAAACTGACTCATCTCCACAATGCTGTCATGTAAATTGTTTTTCATTTCATTTTATTTTTCTTCTCAGAGCCGGAGGGGGATACTTCCCGCTCCCTTTCATTTCTGGACCTTGTTTTTTTATTTCATACCATCATATATGCTTCTTATGTATAGGATGTAGGCATTTTCTTTGTTTTGTTTAGTTGTTTAGAAATAAACATTACTAATGTTAGGACTTAAATACTAGCTAAACGTATATTCTTACTAGTTTTACTTGTGCAAAAGTCGAAGTTACATTCTTGTCTGAGTAATCTCTGCTTCTTCGGTTTCCAGGCAGTCTGAGTACGGTGGCGTGGTATTCGGTGGCTGGGCACGGATGGCTCAGCCCATTGTGGCTTTCACGGTAGTTGAGGTTGCCAAGCCCAACATAGGTGAAAACTGGCCAACCCGAGTTCGTGCAGATGTCACCATCAATCTGAATGTCCGAGATCACATCAAAGATGAATGGGAAGGTAATTTTGTATTTCAAAACCTGCAGTTACCTTTGGCCTCTTTAATGTATAGCTTTTTCGCTTTGAACATTGGCAATATCCTTTACTAAATGTTATTCTTTTAAACTTTAGTTAAATTTTATTCTTAAAATTAGATTTTAAAGAACAGTTGTCTTTCAAATTATTAGAATTAGAAATAAGAATCATTCCAAAATATTATGTAGCTTAGTATTTTAATGAAAAGCATAAAATCACATATCTGTAAAGTATTTTGAAATTACAGTTTGCATAGCTGAGAGGAAACCATTTAAATCGTAAATTCAGTAAGAAAATTTTTATGGAAATTTATCAGTATAAGAAGAATAAAAACAGCAGTATTCACTAAAGAAGGGGAGAAGCTCACATACAACCTCCACACACATCCTAACGAAACTGGTATTTACAAAAGATAAAAGCAAAGTTAAGCATGTAGGGGGTATATGTATTTCAAGGAGAATAAAGACCAATAAAGGAATCGCAGGGGGCATGATAAAACAACTGAGAAGGAAATAATTTGTTACCAAATCAAATAATCAGTGAAATCAGTTTTATTTAAGGGTACATAACAATTATAGAGAAGTTAAACTGGATACTTTCTGTGGTTTTTACTAGACAAGCTTTTAGAAGTAAGAATTCTGTGTCAGTGTTTTTCAGATGCAAGTATGTTCAAAGTTAAGTCAAAGAGAGTTAAACCGTGGCTAACACCTGTGCCAGAACGGGCACATGAGCGGGTTTGTAATTGGCGTTTTTATATTTTCCTCCAGCTGTCTGTGAGAGCCCTTGCTGGTTGCCCTCTTTGTTCAGAAAGAGCCAGTGGGTTTAATCTGCTACTTTTGTTGTGTGCCGGAAGGAAAGTGATAGTCCCTTAATGGATCCATTTTCAGAAATTACTGCTCCCAATATAGATAAAACCATAGAGAGTATATATATTTATCAAAGAATGCTGAAGGAATCTAGCAGTGAAGCTGGGCAGATAGTTAACACATGGCTGCTGTGCTGGATGTGGTGTGTGGCAGGATGTTTTTGTGACTCCTGTATGCTTCAAAAGAGCTTCAGTCTGTTGCATTGCACATGTGCACCTGTATTACTGCTGAACCTTTAAAAGACCTTAAGTTGATGGAGACAGTCCTGTTCTTACCGCCACTGGTTCACACTTAACGATGTATTAAACACGGCTTTACATGGTGAATAATCAACTGAGAAGACTTACTGGGTATTTCCAACAATAGAAATGGTTAGAAACTGTGAAAGATCTTTCATAAGCATTTATGGATGACAGGTAACAGGTCTGCTTACAATGTTAAGGAGAAAAGGGTGTTTTACATGAAACTTGCCATTCTCCCATTGTTTTGGAGACTGCCATCAGAGACGGATTATTTTGTTTTGCTTTTAGAGAATAGGGACTCACATGTAGCTGAGACTTGGCTTGAACTGTCTCTATAGTCCAGGCCAGCTTTGAATTTGTGATCCTCTTACCTTAGCCTCCTGAATGCTAGATGTTATGGACCACCACGGTCAGCTCGCCTCCTTTTCTTTCCTTTCCTTTTTTCCCCTTCCCCTCCCCTCCCCTTCCCCTGTCTTGATTACATATGGGTGACAAAATAGAAAACGGGAACAAAAATGAGAAAGGTTTTGTAAATAATAATATTGCATTACAAAATAAAGAATATTTTTGAAAAATATAAACTAAAACTTATAAAAATGTTTCTCTTGCCCCTTGAAGAAAATTTGAAGCTGAGGTCCTTATCCTCTCCATCAGCCCCATTTAACATTAAGGGAAGAAAAGCTGTGCGTGCTGGCGCACAGCTGTCAGCCCAGCTGTGGGGGAGACTGAGGTGGGAGGTCAGAAGGTTGCCCGGAAGTTTGAGATAAGCCTGGATAACGTAACAAGACTCCATCACCAAAAAAAAGGAATTAATGAAACTGAATGCTAGGTTCTGCTCCCAAAAGCACGGCTAAGAAGGAGTAGGTACAAATGATTGGAAAGTGAGAGAGTTGAGTTCATTGTATAGAGGTTTAAAAAAATGTAAATCTAAAATATCTCACTACATAATGGTCTTTTGTAGGAGGCAACAGGTGAACCTCCCTCAGGATTGCCAGAAAGTAACCTGACGTTAGGATAGTTTTCTCTGGGCCACTTCTTTGGCTCTGAGGCTACTTTTGCTGCATGGCTTGGAGCTTTGATTAGTTACACTGATTAGAAGTTGTATAAGAGTGTAATTCAGACAGTAGCACAGTTCCCCTTCTTGTTTGCCTTCCTATTCCTTTGTGTAGAATTTCATTACTATGAATCAGAGATATTTCTAGCTTTACCCACACTAACACAACTACAAATAAAAGCAAACCATAGTGGCTCTAATAACATTAGCCACACATTCACATCACTGATTTAATTTGTGTGTTTTATTACTAAGATTATAAGCAAGCAGACTATTTAAGCTTGAACTGTAAAGTGGGTAAAAAAATGGGTCAGAAAAGAAATGAAGGTTAAGTCTCACATTCTATGCTGTGAGGGTTCATGTTAATGTTTCATGCTTCTACAATCTGTACTTTAAATAGAACTGGGAAGCCAGGTGACTCCATGTATTTGATCTGATGATGGAAAAGCTTTGGACTTTGTGACATTCACTTTAAAAATTTTCCCTACTCATCAGTATACCTATTCAGAGGTGATATATGTGTACCACCCTGTTGTGCCTTGATGGGCTGTTCATGTGTTGACCTATTTTAGTGAAATGCAGTTAGGCTGTGTTGGGAACGGCAGTGATAGATTGCTTAAACTGGCGTTACAGACCTCTTAAATATGCCACAGATGAATTATATGCAAGCCATATTTTTGGTTACTTATTAAGAATGTTAAAAATAAGAATGACGATAAGCATCCAGTTTTGGAGCTGCAGCTTGACTTGGAAGGCTTGTTTGGGAATGAGTTCATGACATGAAACTCTTAATTTTAGTATAAGAAAGGTTTTTAATTATTGCTGTGAAGTATTTAGTATTAAGTATGATAGGAAAACCCATAAATATGTAATGCAAATACCCATGATCAACCCTGACATTTAAATTTTTTATATATGTTTCTTATTAAGAGATTGAGAATTTGGTAACAAAGTACTGAAAACAATTAAATTCTAATAAATGAAAATATCTTTATGTTTTACTAGGTCTTCGTAAACATGATGTATGCTTTTTAATTACTGTGCGTCCCACAAAACCTTACGGTACTAAATTTGACCGCAGGAGGCCTTTTATTGAGCAGGTTGGCTTGGTTTATGTCAGAGGCTGTGAAATCCAGGGCATGTTGGATGACAAAGGGCGCGTCATCGAAGACGGTATGCTCAGCTCTGTATTTGGGAATATGTGCATAAAGAATGATAAATTTCTTTGCCTCTTTCCCTTTTTTGCTTCTTAGGTAAAATTGTTTGTTGTTTTGTATACTAAATCAACACATAAGGTTACATACAAAATATGTGTAAGGTACCTACTTCATATAAATAAAACACAAAAATTCTGTGTTAGATTTATTGAAGTACCACATTATACTTCATAAATGTGTACAATTATGTGTCAATTAAATAATTTCTTTAAAATCTGTGTTATAGATTGGAAAGGAGAAGATACTAGGAGTTACCTTTATTTCCATCTCCTTTCTATAATTATTGTTTTAAGTATCTTAACATTTTTTAAGCTATTTTTGTGTTGAGTGATACAGTTGTCTGATTTTTTTCTTCACAAGTTTTGCTGATTTGTTTCGTTATAAGTATGGTTCTCAACTAGGAATAGTAGTGCCGTGCATCTGGGAATGTACAGTGATATTTACATTGTCAGATAACTAGGGGAGGGTGGGTAATGGCATGGAATTTTGTGGATTAGGTCATTGGATGCCAAGCATCCAGTCAGAACTATTTTATAGAAGGAGCTGCCCTGCCTGAGATTCCAAAACTACCCCCACTTAAAAACTGCTTTAAGGTAGTAGGCTGCTCTTGAATTTTTATCCCTGTGACTGATTATGTCTCTGAAATTCTTACTCTATTGTCCTGGCTTCTTTTCTAAAAATACTTGTAAAATTAAAACTGCATTTATGGCTAGTGGTTGTTTTCTAGTTTGGTTGCTAAATGCTCCTCAAAACTTGAATCAGTTTCTAGCACCTGTGGTTTTGAGACCACACTATTGCTAAGCTACTGATGGTCAGGCTATTCATCTCTGGAATGAAAGGAAGCAGGAGAAGCACATGGTGGTAGGATGGAATAAACATCAGGCTGCAGAAGGGACAAGAGAAAAGCCTCTGGGATTTCAGTCCTTAGTATCGTGTATTTCTGTGTTTGCAAAATTTCCTTTCATGCTGTGATATTAGGTGGCATGTAAGAGGTCGGGAAGAACCTATGTCAAATTAAGGAATAGAACGATGACTGTGCTTCAGATGTACCCTAAAATATAAATATTATTTAATCAGTAAGTATTTATTACTTACTATGTGTGAGGCATTAGTAAGAGCTATGAATGACTGATAAAAGATAAATTCTTTGACTTTTAGGAGCTCTTATTTTAGTTCAGGGCATATGCAAATATTGCCCTTCATGGAACTGCATCATAAACGTTACATGACTTGGAAGCAATAGTAAGGATTTGGAGCAAGGAGAAAGTGCATTCACTTCTGGGAACTGGAGGAATGTGAAAAGAGGGCGTTCTCTGTTCAGGATGAATGATTAGAATTACTAACAAAGAAATGCTGTTAATTTACTAGAATATTTGAAACATTTATATTTCATCTAACAATCCAAAATATCCAGGACCTGAGCCCAGGCCCAATCTTAGAGGAGAATCAAGAACATTTCGAGTGTTTTTGGATCCAAACCAGTATCAGCAGGACATGACCAATACTATACAAAATGGAGCAGAAGATGTGTATGACACTTTCAATATAATAATGAGGAGAAAGCCGAAAGAAAATAACTTCAAGGTAATTTCCAGGACACATAACTCCTGAGTATATATGTTATAAACTTAAGTAACCTTGAGCTGTAAATGCATAGCTGATGCATAAAAGGTTTGTTAAGAAAATACGTTTCACTTTTTACTCTAAATAATTCTGTTCAATTTGTATATAAAAATTCAAGGAAATTTATGTGCACAATCTGCTTTGCCTCTTGAGGTGTTAAAAAACTAAAAGTATATAGGAATCCAGGTACTAAGGTAAAGGTTTTTTTGCTTTTTTCATACAGTTTTAGATCCTCAGTTAAAGCTCCCTTAGGGATGAAAGAGAACTGTTCGCTGATTTTCTGGAGCTTCTTTGTAAATTCAGAAGGACTTCCAGATACCTTTAAGAACCCACTGGCTCTGAATTATCCCACAATATAATGCATTTATACCTACCTCTTAGTAGAAGAGGAGATTCGGGGGCTTACAGGTTTATTTTTATAGTTTTTTGGGGAGAAGAGTTTTAGAACAGGCAGATTAAAAATTACTTACAGACAGAAAAACACTGAGCTCTAACATATGGTGGCCTGGCCTTTGGAGCTTGTGCCTTCTTTTCCCTGGCCACGAGGTACAGAGTTCCTGTTACAACCCTGTCACTTCATAACCTTTTCTTACTTACTGCTATGTAAAAAGCACATACAGGAAAAAAAACGTTGAGTTTGTTGTCCTCATGCGGTTGTTGAAGACAGAAATAGTGCAGGTACCGGGTTCCCTGCCTTGTACTCCACGTCCAGCCATGAATCTGAGGAGTCTGAGGAGGAGGTCTCCGCAGCTGTGCTTCAGCTCCCTGTTCCACCCTGCTCTGCCTCTGGGGGAGCAGCTCAGTGGGCCTTTTAAATGTAAATTATACGGTGGTGTGCCTGTTCACTATTTCCTAATGCTGTCCCATCACATCAGAACATTCTCACCCTGATCCAGAGGACCTGTCATTATGTCCCGTTTTCTTCTCTTAGTTTTTTCTTTATCTTTTCAACCCGTAGTAACCATACTGACTTTTTGTGTGTGTGTGTTCTGTAATAGTCCAAGACTGTACCTGGCATTCCCTTTACCTAGACAATTTTCCTCAGGTATTTTAATATTTTTTTCCCTTCGCTTTCCAGTAACTCATTTTAACACCTAAGAGAAGCTTTCCCTAGCAACATTAGGTAATTAATTAAGTACTTACCTCTGGTTTTCCTCAAAGTCCTTGTCGTTCCTGATAATTTTATATTTATTCCCAGCATCTAAAACTCTGCCTGCTATATAGTATGTTCTTAATATTCATTGGGTGAGTAGATGGAGAAGGATATTTCCAAGTTTTACAGTACTTAGGATGGTCTCACATTTATTCAGTTTTCTGTAAGTACATCTTAGTCACTACCAAGAATACCTATACTAATTTATTTGACCGTTTTATTATAGTGCTTTGTATGTGTCTGATATTGTGTTATGTGGGGTTATTTTATTAGTTTTTAATTTTTATTTTCAGACCAAGTTTTGTTTTTTGAGTGAGGCTGACCTTGAACTGAGGGTGGCCTTCAACTCACAGCACTCCTCCTGCCTCAACCTCCCAAGTGCTAGGATTATAGGCCTAAGCCACCATGCTTGGCTGTGGGGGTTAAAAAGATGAATAAGAAAGACACCACTTATACTTTCTGAAGCTTACCTAATAAGGGAAGTTGGGATATAAACAAATAACTACTGTGGAGGCTGAGAAGGTACCGAAAGCCTTGAGAAAAGCATGGATCAAAGTGTGATGGGAAACATTGAGGTTCAAAGGAGGCATTCAAGTTCTGATCCAAGAAAGAGGGGAGTGATTGGCTTACCTATGTTTGAGAAACTACGAATACTCTTTTGGTACTTTGGTATTTCCTTGTGTTACTGAGCAGCATCCCTCATGTACTTCCCTCTCTTTTCCAGTTCATGCAGCCCTTTCTGATCGGGGTGCTTCTGCCTGACTGAGCAGTTGGAATAGGCTCCTGGTTCTCCCTGTTCTACTCAGTCACCTGTTCTTCATACCCTTCTTTCAGCTGTAACACCCATTTTACTGCTTCTCAGAATGTTTCTGTAGCTTTTCAGTGATCATGAAATAAATTAGAGGTCTTCAGAAATTCTTAAGCTAAGTCAGAGGACCCCTTTCCTCTGTGAAACCTCACCCAATGTTCGGTCTCTCTGATAGTGTATATGATTAACATATACTGTCTCATGCTTCTTTTAAGATTTTTTTTGTTTCGTTTTTGTGGGTCCTGGGAATCAAACTCAGGACCTTGAGCTTGTCAAGCAGGTGCTATGCCACTGAGCTGTATCCCCAGCCATATGATTTTCAAAAACTGGTTGAATTGGTCTTTATTATTTACAGTTAATATCCTTTCCTCCTAATTTTTGTATATTATACATTGCTGAGTGAAGTGATTTTTAAATAGTCTTAAGAATTTGTCTTGGCTTTTGGTTAATTCTTTCTCACAGTGTATATATTAACTACTATAATTAACTTTTCTTATAGCCTTAAGTGACATTTTCATTCTGCAAGTTTGACTTTTTGTCATTTTCTTCACTTAATTTTTTTTTACTTATGCTGATTTCAGTGTTTGTAAGTTTCGAAAGTTTCACAATCGAGGCATACATTAATGTCCTTCAATTCGAATATGAACTAGAATATAGACTTCAGGAGTTCCTAAGAGGAAGCTTTTTTCTTTAAGGGCTTGTTCTATAATGTTTCCTCGTTGCTGGGTTGACATGAGTCTGATTTTCATCCTCCTCGGATGCAGTCAAGTGGTAACCTCATTTATGTCATTCTCTCTAACTGAACTCTTAAAGGATAAACTGTTCTCACTAAGTTTGGTCTTTTGTTTAACTCAGTGTATGGTATCAGCTGAAAATATAGCTGTTGAATCAGTCTAGCCAAACACCTGTCAGCAGAAAATAGCTTCTTGCCCTGAAACACTTGGGAATTCTGGATTAGTGCAGCCAAGTCTGCATTCCAGTGAAGTGCAAATGTTTGAAATGTCTTCTGACGCAATACTTTCTGTCTTTTTACTGACAGGCTGTGCTGGAGACTATTCGGAACCTGATGAATACTGATTGTGTGGTACCTGACTGGCTGCATGATATCATTTTAGGTTACGGAGACCCAAGCAGTGCCCATTACTCAAAAATGCCCAATCAGATTGCCACTCTTGATTTCAATGATACGTTTCTCTCTATTGAGCATTTAAAGGCCAGCTTTCCAGGTTACAATGTTAAAGTAACTGTGGATGAACCAGTTCTACAGATACCCCCTTTCAGGTAAAGTCAGAAGTGGATATACTCCTTTCAGCCTTTCTGTAGTCTGTCTGTGCTAGGCCATCAGCATTGTTGACTAAAGTGGCTTTGAGAGTTATATCTGGATTTTGTTTTGGCAGTCCCTATCATCACCGTATAATCACAGGGATAAGTTTGTTATATTTGAATCTATTTCTAACTTGTATTTTAAGACCATACTAAAAGTAACTTAATGTCTTAGAAGGGACCAGTAAATGAGTATTACCTGAAGAGAGCTATATAAATAAAGTATTTGACCGAGGAGTATTTCTTTGCATCTCTCTCACATAGAGTCTCATATATTTCCTAATAAATACACACCATGTCGTGTTGAACTATATTATGATGTTAGGAAAAAATGTTTTTCTTTTAACCATGTGTGTGTGTTTACAAACTTTAAACACAGGTTGAGTTACCTTTATTTAAAATGCTTGGGACCAGAAGTGTTTCCGATGTTAAGAGTTTCTCAGGTTTTAAAAATATGTGCTTAGATTTTGAGCGTTCCTAATTCAAAAGTCCAAAATATTACAAAATCCAAAATTTTTTAAGTGTCACCTCAAGTGTTCAGAAAATTTCAGATTTGGGGGCATTTGGATTTTCAGATTAGGGATAATTAACTTATGTTGAAAATATAGGTATACTATTGTTGGACAAACTTTGGTTTGAAAAATTGAGTACACGTAGAAGGAAGTACCTGAAGTAATGAGTTGCTGTTTCCTGGATTCCTTCATAGTGATTGGAGACAGCACTGAGATACCTTTGATAGCCTAGCACTTGCATTCTTGCTGGAAATTAGAGCACATGTCTTTCACTGACCCTGGGTAATGTGTGAGCCTAGTGTCTTCCATATTTTTCTAATTCTGTTAACTGGCAGAATCATATTCTTGGTGCCCTGCATTGAAACCCCAACATAATTTTTGAATCTGCTTATTCTCATAACTCCTGGCATTTAGTATACAATCTGCCTGAAGTGTGGTTTTTTCATGTCATTCTTGGTATCAGCTGAAAACAGCTGTTGACTCAAGCTGCATACCATGCTCCCTATGATAGCGGTGTCTTTCCTGCCTCTCTCGCACTTCTTGAACTGTTACGCACCTTATGGCCACAGCCCCTCGCTCCCTAACTGACAGGAACCAACTGTCCTTATGCTTACCACGAAGGCCGACCTCTTAGGCTCTTTAGTTCTTAGTGTTGGGTGCTCTCTAAGAGTATGCAGGACATTTAAAAGTACACAGAATTAATGTTTTTAGTTCAGTTTCTAGGAAATACATTGACTTTTCTCAGGTGTCTATGAAGAGTTGCCTTCACAGTCTAGGTGAGAAGTCTCTACCTTAGAAGTTCAATGTGTCGGAGGTGCCGTAGCAAGGCTCAGCCCCTCTCTCTGTCCTTCTCTGTTGTGCCGTATACTCCAGCAAGACGGTTCTGCTTGTACCTGGCCTTTACTGTCGCTTTTCCAGGAGTGTTGTCCTTTCCTACCTCTGAATGTCTAAATTCTTTGAGCCTCTTCTTACCTGCCACCATCCTGTGAAGTATCTTCTGATGAAATGAAAGTCACAAGCAAAGTACTTTTCGGTGTATATGGTGCAGGTATTTAACTTCGATGCTCCCGTTAACTGGATGACTTTTTTAATCTGAAGATATTTTAGAACCCATTTTAGCACTTTTAAATCTATTGTTTTCTTTCAGAGTTCATATACAGAGAATGCTGCCCTCCCTCAAAATGTTTTTCATCTGATCATTTCCCCATATAGTATCATGTAAAAGATACTCGCTTAGTAAATCCTAATTGTTAAAGTAAAAGAAAGGTGTTCTTCTTGTAGGATTACTTTTCCAGTAAGAAGTGGGAAGGGAAGAAAAAGAAAAGATGCAGATGGTGACGATGACGACACTGAAGAGGCAAAAACTTTAATCGTTGAACCTCATGTTATTCCTAATAGGGGCCCTTACCCTTACAACCAACCCAAACGGTAATTTGCCTACTTCTTTTAGTTATAAATTTACTCTTTTAAATTTACTTTTTTTATTTTCTAGTCATTTTAGAACCTCTGAATACTTTTTATTTCTGAACTCTCTGTCCTTCTTTCAGCTGAATAACTGAGACCATTTTAGACCATCCTGTACTTGTGATATTTCAGAAGGAAACATCTTAGGTACTAAGAGAGACAATGTTTACAGGGCTACCTTAATCCAAGCACAGAGTTCTTACTTCATGACCCTGTGTTATATATAGCAGTTACCCTTGTGCATGTGTCACAACTAAAGATGTGACACTGTGTGTGGGAACTAGAACTTTGGAAGGACAGAGAGGTCTGGAATGGGCTAGATATGTTAAAAAATAAGTGGTCCTTCCATGAGATTTATTCTGTTCAGTTTTCGTCTATATGGATGAATGTGGAAAAGAAACACAGTGATACCCACAAGGGCCAAGAGAATAAGGACAAGTGCAGAACAGACATTTAGTGCTGTGGTCACCAGTGTCCATATTTGTACTAAATGTCATTTATCTATATTTCTTTCTTTTTTTTTTTTTGGTGGTACCGGGGATCAAACTCAGGACCTTGCACTTGCCAGGCAGGTACTTATTCCACGGAGCTATATCCCCAGCCCCATTTATTTGTATCTCTAATCAACTTTTTATTCTTTTATTTGCAGTAACACAATTCAGTTCACTCATACACAAATAGAAGCCATCCGTGCTGGAATGCAGCCTGGGCTAACTATGGTAAGGGAATTGCTGCTACAGGTGTTGTTACTTGGATTAAAACTAGAAGTAAGCATAAGATTTTGAATATATTTGAAGCACAAAAACTCTACTAAATGTAGGTATTTATAAGTGCAGTGTTTGTCGCATCTTATACATGTGGAGATCTTACTGCTCATTTCAGTATCCATAAATAAAGTTTTCTTAGAATATGCCATGCCTTTTTTAATATGTATTGTCTGTGGTCACTTAAGTGCCACAATTTCAGAGGTGTGTAGCGTGCAAAGCCCACAGTGTTTACTCTCTTACCCTTTACAGAAAAAGATCTGCTGACAGTGATTTAGAAGTGTGTTTAATTTCCAAATACTTGAAGATTTTCTTACTGTCTTCCATTTGTTTATTTCTGCTTTAAGTCTGTTACAGTCAAAAGATATACTTTGATTGAGTTCAGCCTTTTGTTTTCTGCTTTTTTAATTTGTTAAGACTTGGTAAGTGGACACAACTAGAGACCATACTCATAAGTGAAATAAATCAGATCCGCATGGATAAACGCCGTATTGTCTCACTAGTGTAAGAACTTGGAAGAGTGAATAAAAAGTAGGAGGTACGATAGATTAGGAAACAAAAGGAGAGAACAACTGCAATGAGGGAAAAGAGGAAAGAAAGAAGGGGAAAATTATGTATATATGTATACACAACATAGCTAACATAGCTGTATTACTGCCTTTTATTGCTGTATTGGAAGGAACAGTTAATGCTTAATTGTTTGATCAAGCTTGTATGTCTATATTTGTTTACCTGAGTAACCGATTTGAAGATATCAATATGTAATGCCGCAACCACTGTTCACTTCCTATCACCCTGTCTGAAATTTGGTATTGCTTGCATTGTTTTGTGTTATTTTGTAAAGATATATGTGTTTGTTACTATGTTTTCATTCTTTTATCTTTAAAATGAAAAAAGAAAGAATGTATGAAAAAGTATAAGAAAACGATTTGTCTACTGGCCTAGAGTATGATCTTTTTGATGGGTATTTCATATGAACTTAAAAAGATGTGATTTCTGTCTTGCGGATGGGCTGAACTATAACTGTCAATTAGATCCATTTAGTTGATGGTATTGTTCAATTCTTTTCTATCCTTGCTAATTTTTCATCACTGAAACAGTAATTTCTGTTGTTAATTGAGAGAAGAATATTGTTATCTGTTTCTCCTTTCATTTCCATTAATCTTTACCTCACATATGTTAAAGTTTTGTTGATGGGCGCATGCACCTTCAATATTGTGTCCTCTTGCTGATCGGGCTCCTTTATTATTACGTAATGTCTCCATCACTGGCAACTTCCTTTGCTCTGCAGTTCACTTTCTCTGCTATTAATATAGCACTGCACTTCCTTTTGAGTAGTGTTTGCATGATTTCTTTTTCATTGTTTTACTTCTAACCTACCTATTATTTTATTTGAAGTGATTTTCATGTAAACTATATTCTTGGGTCTGTTAGCCATTATTTCTCCAAATATTTTTTCCATAATCTGCACATTTTCCTTTTAGGAATTCAGTGTTATTAATGTCAGATTTTTGGTATTATCCTGTAGATTCAGGAGCCTGTTTAAGTTTTTAAATGTTTTTCTTCTTTTTTACATTGCGTAATTTATATTATCTCTAAGTTTACTAACTCTTCCTCTGTCCTGGTCACTATGTTGAGCCCATCCAATGAATTTTTTGTGTTTTAGTCTTCCGTGTCTAGAATTACCATTTTCTAGTAATATGATAACTTGATATTGGATATTCGTTTATAATTTTTGTAGGTTGTGGGCCCGCCGGGTACAGGAAAAACAGATGTGGCTGTCCAGATTATATCCAACATCTACCACAATTTCCCAGAACAGAGGACTCTTATTGTTACCCATTCCAATCAGGTGAGAGAGAGAGAGAGAGAGAGACAGACTCTCTGTGTGTGTGTGTGTGTGTGTGTGTGTGTGTGTTGTACATGCCAAAGCTTTTGCTCTGGGACTGAGAGAATTAACTGATGCTTATTAGTAGTATTTTTCTTCATTTGGTGGAATAAAAGACTAAGGTCTATTGATGTTGGATATAATTTAAAATCCCTGTGAAGTTGTACGTGAATACAGTCTCTGTTATATTGAAGGATGGGTGCTATGTTAGGCCTTCTGGAGCTATCAGAAATAAGCAGAAACAAGTGATATTTATTAGCTCTGTAAAATATTTTGTAAAATACTCTAGCAGGCAGCTCTTGGAGCACCCTGTAAAGCACACTGAAACTTGCATGCCTTCCAGACCTCCAGGTGTGCTTATTTTCTCAGCTCTGTATTAATGGTAATTTCAGTTGACCTATCTTCACTTGATTTGGTATACAAAGAAATACAGAGTTTTAGGAATGTCACTTAGTCTGTTGTTTATCTAATTTACAATATTTACCTTATTTATTTACATGATACTATCCAGTCCATTCACCCATAATTTTTTTATGTTTTGGAAAGTTGTAAGTAATGGTGATTTTTGTGGTCTTGTTTTTTTTGTGTATGTGCAGTAAATTTCGAAGAGTAGTACAATCAGGAGGTTGGTTTGGACTTCATCCTGATAAAAGCAACAAAATATTATGGAAGCAAATTTTTTCTTCTATTGAAAAAATTTGTTCTGTAATAATGATATGTGAATTCATAGAATGAACAAGAATATGTTATGTGTTGTTTTAACAGTATTTTTTACAAGCTTTTGTCATGCCTTGACGTGAGTTTATATGGTATCCTTTTCTTATGACTGACTCGATCCTTTGAAATTCAGATCATCCTTCTGGAGGTCCGTCAAATTGTTGATTTTATTTTGTTTGCCAGATGTTCATTTGCACATGTAGTTCAACTATTCCTCCAATATTATTCTAACACACAATGAAATCTTGTAGTTTTTCTGTAATTGTAATTTGTAGTTTTGGTTTCTAAATCTGTGTGGTTCTTGAGTTGACATAACCATTGATCTCACATTGTCTCATCAGTTGGGTCCTGAGTTTTGTACAGTGAGTACCACAAATTAGATAGTGGGAAATTTTTCTGAAAATTTATGTTAATCTCTTCAGTTTGTAACCCTGATAGAATTTTAATAGCAAAGGATGTATTTACATTATAAAACCTGACAATATCCAGTTGATAAGACTGGATATTGACTTGTTAGGAAGAGTTGAATTAGTGATAAATGAAAAGAGGTGTTTGAAAGGGACTAATTTTTAAATGACATCTTTTTTTTATCATTCCATACTGTGAAGCTGCGTTTCTATAAGATTTCATAATTATAAGGGTTCACATAGTAAATACTAGGATTTGAGGAAATCTAAATATGACCCTTTTGGAGGTAGAAAGAAATTACTTCTCAATGGCTACTTGTGATAAATGAGTGGCCGGCTCCTAATATAGAGAATTAGACTTCAAACCAGAGGTTTGAATGATGCACTTCACCTTTTTCTGGTCCCCTTAGTGTATTCTACTGTTGTACTTTCTCCAGCTGCAAAAATTGTTTCAGTTTCTGCATCTCCTGGAAATGCTGTTGAGTGAAACGATGCTCATTATATTAATTACTTTAGGAAGTGTTACAACTTAGTGATCGCACCAGACCCAATGCCTTAGCGGCAGAGGTTTGATGGTTTTTATGGTATCTATTTATTATTTGGCCAACTGTAAATATGCAGCAATATAATAAATCAGCAAAGCACTATTGTGTTTAAAGTTTAAATAACCTAACATAAGCACTATTTTCTTCTTGTCCTGAATCTTTGAAACTTACCACCAGCCTCTTTACTTTATTCTCCAGGCCCTGAACCAGTTATTTGAGAAAATTATGGCTTTAGACATTGATGAGCGGCACCTACTACGTCTTGGCCACGGAGAAGAAGAGCTGGAGACTGAGAAAGATTTCAGCAGGTGAGCAAATGGCAGTGAGTTTTGAAACGTGTACAAGAGTTTTTGTCTTCCTTTACTGAAGAAACATCAAGTTGAAAAAGCTGTGAATAATCAAACTGTTCCAGAAGGTTCTGGTGCAACTGATTTAGACCATACCTTGACCTAAAAGTCTGATCATGATCGCTCGGCTTTGGTTTTCTATGTTCAGGCAGTGGTTCCCTCAAGCAAACGGTTACTCCTGTGAAGAGAATTATCTTGTTTTATCACTAGAATTCTGGCATTTTATTACATACTTAATGAGCACTTCTAGTTTTTTACTCATTACCAAAGTGTTCACTGTAGAAAATAATTTAAAGTATAGACAAATGAAAAAAACCCCTGCTATAATGTTTATTTGTATCTCCTGTTACTGGGTAAAAATTTCTTCAAAGCGTAGGCCATGTCTTTTATTGTCATTCATTCCTTGCTGCCTCTAAACTATGCAGTATCTCAATATGATTTCTTCCTTTGTTTTATATTTAAAACGTGAAGAGCAGTGGTTAGGCTGTTTTACTCTAGTTTGAACCAATAAAGGGTTATAGGAGCTACTTCCTTGTTATGGAAAAAATTGTGTACTTTGGGGTTGTATTCTGGTTCCAGTTTGGGACTTACTTTCTCTCCTGATTATGCATCTTTGGACAACGTAATTTCCAGAATTCTGTTCCTTTTGCACTCTTATTTACCAAATGTGTAGGACCCTGCTAGGTTTGGATCCAAGCTACATGCTAGGCCATGTAGATGAGAATGGGATATGTAGATGCTAAGATATGTAGAGAATGAGCAGATACATTTTCAAATAATTTTCAAAGCCTTAAGAACTAACCTAGTCTACTTTTATGTTAGTACAAAGCAATGCTGTTCAAGGCACCAGTCTTTAAACTACATGCTCCTAGTCTTTTCTTGACCGAGCACCAGAATGTGCTGTCCTCCCTTGTTTTTTGTGCAGGTTTTGTTATGAAGGAAACAAAAAATAGGTGAAATAATTGATTTTCCCCTCCACACAAACTAGGAACACATTTGCAGATAAGGACCAGACCTTAGAGTATACTATAAGTAACTTTGATGTAAAGTAACCCAAGAGCAGCCAACTATAATTCAATGTAAATTATGTTTTCTGCTGTCCTCCCCCCTCTTTGGCCATTTACAGTTTCTGGTACAAATTGCTTGTTTGCTTCTTTGTTTTAAATTTAACTGACGGTTACCTTCAAAATCTCTTCATTACACAATTTTGCCTTTTTACCTAATTGAAATTTCTAGATATGGAAGAGTTAATTATGTCTTGGCTCGAAGAATAGAACTTTTAGAAGAAGTCAAACGATTGCAAAAGAGTCTAGGGGTTCCAGGAGATGCCTCATACACCTGTGAAACTGCAGGCTATTTCTTCTTATATCAGGTAAGACATCACTGGTTTTAAAATCATACTGCATTATAATATGGTCCCCAGTTGGAGACTGGGATGTATTCTTGAGATTCTTCATGAAAGCTTGTTTTTTGGGTAATTAAAATACATGATATTGCCGAAGCTATATTTATGAATGTTAAGGGTATTTTTTATTAGATTCAATTTTCTTTTTCAAATAACTTTGCATGATGACTCATTCAGTAAAAGGCCAATGTTGCTACTTTTTAAATTTTTGTTGCTGTTTCTTGCTATTACAGTTTTCAGTCTCCGCCCCTCCCATTCTCTCCTTCTCCCCATTACTGTAGAAATAGCTAAATTTTCTAGCTACCAAGTGGTAACAAATAACAAAGTATAGGGCTGTAATTTTATTGTATCATATATCAGCTAATGAAGGAAAACACTCTTCTTTTAAAGCTCCAAAATAAAGTCTTAGAAATGATTGTGTAAATCTTAAAAAACAAAAACTTAAAAATTTCTTTTGAATTAAAAGTGCAGGTTTTGCTTTTGTTAAGGTTAATTCTGAGCAATGATAACCAATGAGAAATAAAATGGTAAACTTTTAATAGTTTTATGACTACTAATTTTAATGGGTTAAGATACAAATAATGAAGATTTTTTAAACTTCATTTGTTTGCATTATACTAATGCTGTTCGTGCATTTTAAATATAAACTATCACATTAAAATTTGGGGGCTTATGCTTTTTGTAACTGTAGGCTTATGCTCTTTATAAGCAGATACTTAAACCAGCTGAGCACATTCAAAATGAGCAAATTGCATGGCTTCCCAAGAACCAAGGAAGACATACATTGTCTTGCCAAAGTTGTCCACATTAATCTCAAGCTATTCACAACTTCGGGTGGTGGCGTAGAGATTTTGCTTATCTACCTGTGTGGCAGAAAAAGATTATTCCTCTCTCTTTAAAAGCTACTTTGAAAAGTGGGAGACATGATCTATAGATGTGAAGATTTTTGTAATAAATTTGGAAAAAGAGAACTTGAAGCAAAATTGCTGCGAACAGCAATTTTCAACATATAAGAATCATCACTAGCAAAGTTTTTCAGCAGGTCAAATTCTCAAGCCCTGTCCTCCAAGCTTCATTCAGGAGTGTGATTTAAGGTTTACACATTTTTGTTGAGCTCTTCATATATTCTGCCTACCTAAGGACTACATTTTGGAAAACACTGGAATTATAACTGAAAAAAACTGAGAGGATTTTAAAAATTGAAGTTAAGGAGGAACTGGCTGATGGAGGTATAGCTAGCATTATCAAACTCATAATTAAACTGTATTGCTGAAGTCCTAAGGTGAGCTCTCAAATAGGTACGTGCACAGTCAGAATGTCTTCATAAATGTTCTAAAGAGATTTGAAAAATATATGTAAAAGTGTAGGAGGGTTGACAAATGCCAGATTGATTAAAAGCTTAGTTTATACGTAGAGCAAAGCAAATGATGCAAAAATGAGAATTTTCTTTGTCTAGAGTTTTCTTTTGTCTTCTGTTCTCTGCATTTCCAAACTGTCTTGAATATGCATAGAGAATCTAAAATATCTGAGATATAATTGTATGAGATGACCTTGAGGTTCTTTCCAGTTTCTGTTTTTTGTTTTTATTTAAAAAGCTCCCTCTCCCCATTCAGGCCCTAAGGTTAAGTTTTAAAAGCGTAATCTGTCATAACTTGGATAAGAAACAGTTACAAATAAGGGTCAGATTTGGCTTTCTTATTCATTTACCCAGAAGATCTTATTTTCTCTAGATTTATTTTTAGCTTTATTATTTAAAACATAATAAAAAGTAAACCTCAAGTTCTTTCTTTACAGGTGATGTCTCGTTGGGAAGAATATATCAGCAAAGTGAAAAATAAAGGTAGTGCACTGCCGGATGTTACGGAAATCTCCACTTTCTTCCCTTTCCATGAGTATTTCGCAAATGCTCCTCAACCCATTTTTAAAGGAAGATCTTATGAAGAAGACATGGAAATTGCTGAAGGATGTTTTAGGCATATTAAGAAAATCTTTACTCAGCTTGAGGTAACCTCCAGTTCTTTTAATTTTCCTTCAAAGGTTGTTAGGTTAAACAATCTTTTTAGAATGAAGTAAATATAGAATACTAATATGTTATAAATCAGATTGCTACTTTTAAATAAAATTTTTGAAAACATGTACAGCTGTAATCCAAAAAATAAGGAAAAATTAAGATGAATTATGCCCTCATTATTTGTATTTAAGGAAGCAGTGCTTCTATCAGGAAATCTAACAGTACTGTAATTCTTTGAATAGGAATTTGAGGATGCCACACAGGCATTTGTATTTGTAGGTTTCTGTGTTAGCCAAGATGAAAGATACCAATATTAGAGCAAGGTAAGAATTACCACTACACAGATAGGACAGAGAACCCAAAGAAGCCTTAGATGTCTCCTAGTTTTGAGTCCTGTAAAGCTGTCACATTCAGGCTCCGACCCCTCAGTGAGGTGTAGCGTCATTCCAGGTGGAAAGGGCGCAGACTTAGCTTTTGTCTTTATATCTTTTGGACCTGATTCTTCCCTCACTTCCCAGAACAGTATCTGGCACACAGTAGATACTCACTAGGTAATAATGCACATATGGGTAGGATGATGGATGTGTAGAAGAGTAAATGTAAAATACGATAATGTACTTAAGCCTGAGAAACATTATGTTACTATGTTTACAATTATGTAAACACAAAGGAAAATGATAAAATATACTCAGTTCACGATAGTGCAGCCTTGGGAGTGAGGAGGTTATACAGGATACCTCGCCTCTATCAGTAATGTTTAAATTAGTTTAAGAAACAAGACAAGAAGTATTAAGGTTTAAAATAAGTATAAATCATGTTTAGGTTTAATAAAACTTGATAGCCTGTCCTCTGCCTGGGCCTGGTTGCCCCTTACTCACACCTGCTGTCCATCTTGCGTTCTGTTCTTTGGGGGATATTCTGCCATTGCCAGGCACAGGCTAATCGTTGCAGGTTTAAAGGCCAACTCTGTAGTTTGGCTATATTCTGGCTGAATTTAGCCACATCCTGAGAGATGTGTCAGGGGTTGAAAAAGAGAGAAGTCAGTGTTTTTTCGTTCGGTTCTCTCTGCCTCCGGTCTCATTTCTTCCATGGCTCCAGCTTCTGCTGGACTGTACTGCTGTGGCTTCAGCTGGTTTTGTGACCCTCGTGCCTGGGCTCTGAGCAGACCCCTTTGACCCTTTTTCCTTCATAGTCTAGGGAGGCGCTGTCTTCCTGCTACGGACAGTGTCTGCGTTACTGCACTCCTGGTTGGCTTCTCAGCTCATCTGTCACCTGTGTAATTGATTCCTTGCTCCCTTCAATATGAACCTTTGCAATAGATTTTATTTTCCAGGAAGGACTTAGAGTAATACAGGTATAATGGTAATTGATATTTTACTCACTATTTTTTATGTCATAAAATCTCAATAAATGGAAATAAAAGCTATAAAAACAACATAAATGTTTAACCTTTTTCAAAAATGACTCCAAATTATAACTTGACTGTCACCTATTATTAGAAGTCAACTGGTATCTAAATTATAATTAAAATTTTTATTAATTAGACTTAGTTTTGATATATTAATTTCTGAGGGATTAAGTGATTGACTGACTGTATGGTTATGTGCATTAACTATGTGTGGTATCCTAAAGTGATCTTTCACTGACACCCCTCCCCACTCCTGTAGGAATTCAGAGCCTCTGAACTACTTCGAAGTGGGCTGGACCGATCGAAATACCTTTTGGTGAAGGAAGCTAAGATCATTGCTATGACCTGTACTCATGCTGCCTTAAAACGACACGACCTGGTCAAGTTAGGGTTCAAGGTACAGACTTACATACTCAGTTCCTTAACTTATTACCTGTTCAGTTAGAAATTTTGTTTCTTTTTTTCTTTTTTAATTACTGTGGCATTTTCCTTTGAAGATTAGCTCACTTTTTATGAAAGTTCTCATTTGTAATTCCTTTTAACTGTCTCTTTTAAAGATGGATTGTAATATCATATATTTGTATGAATAGTGAACTTAAACCTAATTTTTCTAAGTCTGCAGCAATGTCTACTAATTAACATTATAATCAAATGGTCCCCTAACCAGATTCTCGTACTTGTTAAGGTTTTATTAGCAAGCATTACTTGTTAAAAAATATCTAAACAGGACTAAAACTTATAAAAACAATATTTCATAATAGTTTTAGTCTGAGACATCTGTATTTGTGCAGGGTTCCCATATTTAGTCTGTAGAATAATATGAAAATGAGTTTGCCATGTAATAACGGCAAAAGGAGGGCACAGTAGGCCATCAGCCCGTGACTCAGTTGAAATGGAATGTAATGATTGAGGATAAGCTTTGATTTATAGATTTGCTGTGACTTTGTTACTGGTACTGAGCTATGTTCTGATTTTAATACAAATCATTTAACTTTTATGCAACTGTTTGTTATTTAATATAGGTTTTATGTGCTGGTTTGAATTCAAAGTTAGTAATTCATTTGTTGATAAAAGTAACTGATAATTTCAAGATGTATGAGCTCATGGAAAGATAGTGCTAAATAAATTAAAGGTGTTAGAATTGTTGTTATCTTGGATGAAAAGTTCCTCAGCTGCACTGTAGGACAAATAGGATGATTTATTAAAAGGTAGTGTGAACTTATCCCACTGGTGTGAACTTACCCCTTTGCAAATTATTAGTGAGAATTTTTCACCTAAATATTTTATTCTTGGGACCGACATATAAAATTACTTTAAGTATTAAACCGTGTCTGTTTGATAGCAAGGGGAAATGATGCAACCTAACTAGCCTTTAATGCTTTCATGGAACTTTTCATATAAATTCTAAAAAGTACTACTTGTTGCTTATCAAATTTTCTTTAATCTTCTATACCTAACATCATGTTATATTCTACTAAAGGTTTAGTATTAGTGATAAAAGGATTTTTTAATATTTTTAATCTTAACATTTAACTTTTCAAACTTAAAGAGTTAGAAACCTTGTAGATCTACTTAACATAAAACAGATAACCCTCTACTCCCTAGAGCACGCTATGTTAAAGGATTTTTTCGTTATTCAGTCTTTATGAGTGATTAACCAGGGCATAATGTGACCCTGTAACTGTTACCAGTGGCTTAAGGAGAAGCAAGACGGAAGGGAAGAGACTCACATGAAAGCTGCTGGCAGCAGTCGTAGTGGCTTGGTCCAGAATAGTGGAGGGTAGAAGCGGAGAAAAGAAATCGATTCTAAAGGAGTTTTGAAGGTAAAATTGACCTACTGTGGAAAAGGATGAGATAGATGCCCAGGGATAAAACAGAAATGGATCTCTGTGATGGGTACGGTCCATCAGGGGAAGCAGTTATTGCAGAGCACCACGTTCAGTAAGAACAGTGGCAGTGACCCCATACCTGCTTATAAACTGATTCTTGCTTATGTAGAATTTAAAAAACTAAATTGAAAAGGACTAAATAGATACCGCAACCCCAGAAATTATTTGCAAGATGTCTGCAATGGTGTGTATATATTTACAGGGCTGTTTTGAGGTTAAAGACATGAGTTGGAGATACAAGGACATAACAAATAAGATCATAAACGGTGTGAATAATTTGTATGTTGCTATTTATCTGAAATTAATAGGAGTTTTAAAGTTATTATTCAGGGGTTTTTTTGACAAGGTTTTTTTTTTTCAGTATGACAACATTTTAATGGAAGAGGCTGCTCAGATTCTGGAGATAGAAACTTTTATACCTCTCCTTCTACAGGTAAGAAATTAAAATCTGAGACAAAAAGTTTTAAAGAATTTTTAGGAACAATCTCAGAAAGCCACATAGTTTAGGGGTGCTAAATGTCACAGTTATATATTCTCCTTAACTTCATTTTGTTTGGGATTCTATTTTAAGCCTGTAAACTAACCTTAACATAATCCTGGATAATTGAGTAGTTTGTATTGCTTTGTAGATAACTATTTTTAAAAATTTGTAATTTACAACTACAAAGTAGTTTTGAAAGACAGTAATTTTCATCTTCATCAAGAAAATTATATTTTTATGCAATTAGGAGAGAAAATCAATTTTTTCATTTCATTTGTTAGATTTGTTTCTAGAATTGTTTCTGATATTTTGAGTACATTTTTTATTTTATTTCTACATTTTTGACCTAAGTAGTGATATTTTAGGAATGTTTTTTACAGTACAATATTTTTCCCTATGGAAGCATTAAAAACAAAATGTAGAATTCCCACAGTAAGAGTGGAGACTGTTTCAGTTTACAGCTACATTGAGTTAACAGAAGTTGTTTCTATATTGGAACTTATAATATAGTTTATGTATTTCAAGGCACAGAGTAGAAAATTGAGGTAGTGCTGGAAGAAATTAAAGAAGGTAGTTTTTCTATCTTCAGTTCAGAACTGGTTCTGGGCATAACTGTGGAACAAGGTGTTTACTTTGACATTTTTCCATTTCTCTCCTGGGCATCTGTTTCTCTGTGTTCTCTTGGTGCAGTGCTGACCTGAGCCTTCAGGACCTCTTCAGATTACCCTGACTGTTACAGTCAGGCAACCGCATGCTTGCCTTCTCAGTCCTTCACGCTTTCCTGCCCACGACCAGCTGAGTGTCGACACCCATAATTGATTCACTAGTTGTCCTGTAAAATTCGCTGGTCTTCTTTGTAGAGCTAGTAAAGGTTGAGAATTTGTAAGCAATTGAAGCCATTTAATGAAGAACAAGTCTCTTACACAATAAAGTGGATAACTAACAGGATAATTTATTTACTTTTCTTTTTTTGCCATTTCTTTGTTTACATTTCTAGAATCCTCAGGATGGATTTAGCCGGCTGAAACGATGGATTATGATTGGTGATCATCACCAGTTACCACCAGTCATTAAGAACATGGCCTTTCAGAAGTACTCAAACATGGAGCAGTCTCTCTTCACTCGCTTTGTCCGTGTTGGAGTTCCTACTGTGGACCTTGATGCTCAGGGTAGAGCCAGAGCAAGGTAAAGGGAGAAAATACTTCCTCTGTTGAGGACATCAGTTCAGTGATCCAAATATTTGTAGTCAGCTTCATGTAAAGTTTTGTTATCCAGGAACTTGGTAGTTTCTTTTTTCATTTTATTAATTGAAATTAATTTAAGTGATATACAGCCTGTAGGTTTCACTGTACCTTTCCCTTTCTTCATATCTGCAAAAGTGAAAAAGCAAAAATATACTATTTCGCAGCTCATAGTTACTGCCAGCATCCTCGGTTTATAGGGTCTCTCCTGAGTTTTTAATTTATGATATAACAGTAGCGTTTGCCACAGAGTATGATAGAGCTGTCATTGTTGTGCTATCTTCGGTCTCCTGACTCTTGGTGGCTATGTTTGAAAAGGCATCTTTTAAGGTCTTGCTAAAAAGGTGAGCAAAATTGGGTACCATGAAACTTAAAGCAAGCATAGTTCCATAGAAACCTCCTTAGATACTTTAAAAGAGATTTCATGTTGCTAATCTTTCCTGTCTGGGGGGATTTGTCTTGGGAAAGCTTGTGTAACCTCTACAACTGGCGGTACAAGAACCTTGGAAACTTACCCCACGTGCAGCTCTTGCCAGAGTTCAGTACAGCAAATGCTGGCTTGCTGTATGACTTCCAGCTCATTAATGTTGAAGATTTTCAGGGAGTGGGAGAATCTGAACCTAATCCTTACTTTTATCAGGTAAGAAAAAACCTGAAGCTTTTATGTTTATTTTGTATTTGCCTAGCTGAATACTACCTAATTTAGTGACACTGAATCACTAGCTGAACCATTGAAAACAAAGTTTAGAGTCCCACCTTACACACAGCACATACACAGAAAAATCCATTTCATGTAGCTTAACGATACACTAAAGAAATTATAAACCTAGTAAAAAATGCTAGAGGGACGGGGGCAGTGTTTAGCTCAGTGGTGCACCATCTGCCTGGCAAGTGCGAGGTCCTGAGTTTGATTCCCTGCCCCTGCCCCTCAAAAAAAAGACTCTTGAAAATACTAGCATTACTGATAACCATGTGTTATTTGAAAAGTTTAAGGGTGTTACCAAGGCACAAATGATAAAGAAAAATACTGACTTGAGAGAAAATTTATTTTTAACATTTAACAAATAATGGGTTGAATTCTGAATATACTGTATATGTATGTATGAATATACACGTGTTTAAATTAATTTTTAAATTGAATAAATACAAGAATATGTACTTCACAGAAAAGGTAGTAGATTTACAGTAGTCGTAAGGCATTGGGTCAGACAATAGTTTGTGCTGGAGCAGGTTTGTACTGCTCTGTACTCATACAATGCTGGTAGGAAAACAGTGTTTAATACTATATATAGTAAAAGCAATATCCTAAGTAAATAGTTGGCTGAATTTGCAAAAACTTATATACTGAAATAGCCATTGCTGAAAATTATTTTGGATACCAGAAAAAAATCTAAATATCAGTAGATTAAATAAAGTGTTACCTAGTTAATATAAAAGAAATACTGAGTAGCCACTAAGAATAGTAACATAACTTTGTTTATTGACAGTAAAACTGTTTATACTATATTAAATGACCCAAAAAAGCAATTAGGAAGTATATCTATGATGTCTCACTTTATTGCACAAACTAAACAAAATATAACATAAAGAAATATGTATAGACAACCTATACAAAAAGATCTCACAGCATATGCACCAAAACAGAACATTTTTTAGAATGGTCGCATTTGGAGTTATTTTTTGTTTTTTGTTTTTCTCTTAATAGGAAAATATCCAGTATATATTACTATATAAACAAATTTTCAGTTGTACATGAAAAGGCATTATATATCACTGATACATGATACACACTTAAATGTGTATATGTAGATAACTGGTAATGATCCTGATTTCCTTCCAAACATTGAATTATATTAAATCAAGTCACTCTGTATTATTAAGAGTTTGAAATCATATGTAACTTTGAAATACAAACATTCAAATGGGAAATAAAGTGGGTACATCTCAAAATGAAAAAAAGTATTAAAACCTAATTCAAGTTACTTACATGATTTATAATGGCCATATTTGAACGTGACTAAGGATTCTATCAATATCCTACTGCATTTCCTTACATACTAGTTTCTGGAATTTCCCTTTTGAGCAGTTCCATTACTGGAACCATGAGATGGTATTGATGTGATCCTGTACTTGATCTTAGCCAAAAGCTGAGAAGTAATATATTAGTACTGATGCAAAACCTTATTATTTAGGTTGATTATGTTTTTTATTCATTAATCCTAACTCTGGATGAGTTAGAATTGCATGAAAAAATAGACATAAATAGATTTTCAAATGATAATTGCCACTATTAAATATATTTCCAAAGAGTGTTTCTATTCCCCAAGGTAAGAACACTCTGCATCTAAGCACTATCTTTGAAGAATTAAGTGTTTCACAGGGAGCGCATAAGTGGATAAATGAATAAAAGTCTAATTTGAAGAAGTCTTGATTTATTTGGCCCAAATTTAAAATATTTGTTGCAGTATAATTTCTAAGCCAAGCATGATGGCGCTTACTTATGGAACCCAGCACTCTGAGTACCTGAGGCAGGAAGAGCGCAAGTCTGAGCCCAGGCTGGGTAACTTGGTGAAACTCTGGCTCAAAATAAAAAGGGCTCAGTGTGTACGTCTGGGGTTTAGCCCCTGGTACCAGAGCCTGGGGTGGGGTGGTGGAGGGTCAGAAGGAGTGTGTGTAAAATTTGTGTTTTATTATTAAGGCTAATATTTTGGGCAGAGTACCAGATTGAGCAGTGTTCATTTTTCATGTGAAAAAGAAATGGATTCTATTTATTGAGAACTCATTGCATTAATGTGGCCAAAAGTACCTAAGTCTTGAAAACTGAATTGCAGCCCTACCTTTTATTATAGTCATTTCCATGATTTTCAATTTGTTCTTGTATATGTCCTAGTACTGACACTTAGATAAATGTATTTTGCCATCAGTATAGAAAATGAAAAGACTTACTCATGTGGCTTCTTTTTTTCCCATCTTGCAAAGAGGTAGAAGCTTTAAATGAAAAGAACTTGAAAATGTGTGTCACCAAGAACCAAGAATATAAGTGATATTTCTGAAGATTTCCAGTAATTTTCCTATAGCCTTTGCCTGAAACCCAACTTTTTATCTTTTTTTTTTTCTTTTCTATTTTTATATTGTGGTTATATTCTTGTTTTACTGACCTCTCTCTTCTAGTACTTTGAATTTAGTCACTGCTGAACTGAAGAGCTTTGTGCGTGATTCTTCACTCTCAAGCTCAGTTAAGCCATGGGCTTTATGTGCTTTAAGCTCCTCTCCTCACTCTTAACTAACGAAGAGTCTCTTAGCAGTAACGGGCCTGGACAGTTTGAGACCACATTCTTTCTCTGCTGTAGTAGAGGTAGCAACCATGAGTATGAGAACAAAATCAGAACATACAAAAACATACAAAAGCCTAAGAAAGATAGAAAAGTGATACAGAAATTGATCAAAGCCTGGCGCAGTGGCACATGCCTGTAAGTCTGGCCACTCTGAAGGCTAAGGGAAGAGGACTGAAAGTTTTAAGGCCCATGTGGGCAACATACAAGGCCCCATCTCAACATACAAAATTAAAAGGGCCGATTATGTAGTTCACTGGTTGAGCACCTCTGGGGTTGATCCCTAGTACATGCAAAAATAAACAAAAATAAATTTTTTTAAAACTTAAAGATCAGTTACAATTCTGCTGGAGGTATAATGCTGTTAGACTGGATTTTATACTTGCTGCTTAGATGTTACTTCGTTCCTTTGTTAAAATTTCTTTCCATAGCTGCAGTTGTAGTACACTGTACAAAGAGCATATTGATTTGTATACTATTTGTTGTTCTCTCAGGAATGTTAGGCCTTTAAGTTGGTAACTTTTATGTTATGACTGTTCTATGTATTGCTGATACCTTTTATTTGTTGGTATTAACCTAGCATAAGCTTATCCTTCAGTTTTATCAAAAGTGTTCAGTTGTCTAGGTCATTAATTCTTTGCTTGTAGTGTGCAAAGAGAACAAGTTGTATTAGATAAACCATTTTCTCTATCAAATTGAAACAAAAAGGAATAAATACACAATGTGACTATATTTGCATTGCAGAATCTTGGAGAGGCAGAATATGTAGTAGCACTTTTTATGTACATGTGCTTACTTGGTTATCCTGCGGACAAAATTAGTATTCTAACAACATACAATGGGCAAAAGCATCTTATTCGTGACATCATCAACAGACGATGTGGGAATAATCCACTGATTGGCAGGCCAAATAAGGTAATTATATTGCTTCGTTATTTACTCTTTCCTTACAGTATGTGGTAGAGGATAATGATAGGAACTACAAATAAATCTGTGACAGTCATATCCAACATTTCCCTGGTTTGCAGTGAACTTCTGTCTCAATTACCAAATTGAAGGTTTTTATTGACAATATTAGAAGTGAATGTTGTAAAACATTTCATTGATAAGATGATGGATAACTGAATTTATAATTTATGTACTATTACAGAAATAATGAACTGTAGGTTTTGTTTTGTTTTTCAAAGGTTTGATTTGGATGCTTTTTAGTTTGTGTGTGTACGTGTGTAGAAGTTATATTCAGAGATATGGAAGATTATAAAGTTATAGTGAAGGAAATTTACCAATTAGAAATTAGAACTCTAGTTTTCACCATAGCTGTGTAAAAGATGTTTACCTTTTCTTGGCAATCCTCTAAAAGTTATGGGAAAATGGAATGAGGAGGGGACAGACTTCATTTTTAGGGAAATACTGAGATCAGAAAGAAAACGTAAAAAAACATTTTAGTGGAGCAGTGTTAAAGAACCAGAAAAATATTTTCTGAAGATGAGAGACAAGATGAGAATAAATTACATACTTGTTTTTCAACAATGGCTGCAGGATTTGGGGTGAGAGTGGAAGCCTTCCTGATCCTAGGTCTGTTAAATAAGTCTACAGGTGAGCTGTATTTTCAAAATGTAGACTGTACAGAAGCAGAGAACCTTTTATTGTAGAAACCATCATCATTTAGGAAATGGCTCTGTTCACCCCAACTGTACCTCTTGCACATAGCTAATCTCAGAAACCTGCTTACTCAGTAACGAATAGTAAGAGCAGCTAACACAAGCCCGTTGTATGTAGGAAAACATGAGGGAAAGAATCTGAGTGCATACCTGTAGTCCCCGCCTCTCAGGTGGTTGACGCAAAGGGATCACTTCCTCCCAAGAATTGGAGGTCAGTCTGGGCAACATGGGAGAGACCCCAACTCAGAAAAGAAAAATTCTAGAAAGCTGTCAATAAAAGGCATTCCCTAGAAAGCAAGTTGACCTGGAACAGATGAAAATTTGAATACATAT
This sequence comes from Dinomys branickii, assembly GCA_004027595.1. Taxonomy (NCBI): domain Eukaryota; kingdom Metazoa; phylum Chordata; class Mammalia; order Rodentia; family Dinomyidae; genus Dinomys; species Dinomys branickii. The sequence goes on along the minus strand of PVLD010000113.1, from coordinate 256,945 downwards.
TTTGCTATAAATTTAAAAATGCTCAATGAAGTAACCATTTCATAAGGAAAAGCTATAAAGTAGAGAATTACAAAAATTCTAGGGGAGATGAAATGTGAACTGGGAAAAAGTAAAACCACAGGAGTAACAGCAGAATCAAAAAGAATATATGTTTTCTTCCTTTTTTCTTAAAATAAAAAAAAAGGAATATAAAGAAGAATAAACACCATAGCATACTCCAAAAGGAATACAGAGTCAAAGTCAGAAGCCAGTAAGTGAAACACAAAGTTTAGAAAGAGCTCAGGTTATTATCTTTTAGAGCAAGAAGATAGCAGTAGGATGGTTTCAAGGTTGAGTTGTAGGGTGTCTTAGTGACGTTTTCAAGTGTTAAGGTTCTGCTCTGCCTTTCTCAGTGTGAGCCTAGCTTATAGATAAGTTCTCTGTGTGGTCATGATGGCAGCAATTTCCAGATATAATATTCACATGTAACATAACAGTCACATGTTAACAACACAGGACTTACATTGAGAATATTTGAATTTCAGAATATGTGAACTCCTGTTAAATAAGACAACCCAGTACAAAGTGAACAAATGAATTGAAACAACAAAGGAACACTTCATACAAAAAGACTTGCCCAGAATTTACCATGATATTACTACATATCCCTTAGAATGTGTTAATGAGTGGCAATATACCAAGTATTGGCAAGGATGTGGAGCAACTGGAACTCAAGAACTGAAACATTCAACTAGTGAATATGTGATGTGTCATATCAACTTTGGAAAACATTTTGACACTTTCTTACCAAGTTAAAAATACAGTTATGTTCAGCCCAGTAATGTCACTCCTACATATATTCACAAGCAGTGAAAACATCTGCCCCCAAAAATATTTGTCCTCGAATATTCAGTGCAGCTTTGTTCAAAAGAGCCTCAAACTAGAAACAACCCAAATGTCCCTGAGCAGGTGATTAGATGAACAAATAGTGATATATTCATTTACCAGAACATCCAGTGTGCACAATGCATAGAAAATGCTCTGAAACGTTGTCCTGAGTGACAGAAACCAGATGCTAGAGTCCTTACTTTAGGGTCCTGCTTTTATGACATTCTAGACCTTGATAGTCTATAGTGACAGAAGGTAGATTAGTGGTGGCCTGAAGCTAGGAGGGTCCAGTGTTGACCACAGAAGAGCCTGAGGGGATGGAAATTTTTATGATGGTGTTTACATGGAAGTGTACATTGTCAAAATTCATCACACTACACATTTAAAAATCACATTTTATTATACATAGATAACACCTGTGAAGTTGGCTTAAAGAAAAGTGTTATAAACTGCCTTAAAGTAGAGGAGCCACAAATTATCATTTGTATAGCATAACAACATTTTTTTTGTTGATAAGGGTTAAATGCTTCAGTGCCAGTATTGGTGACTGAAACCTTCCCAACTTTCATGTATGTACATAAATTTTCCAAGTGCACAAAATGTAATATGAAGACTATCATTGTTACTGTTCTTTGCAAAGAAATGCCATGAACAAGTGCCAGTTGTATATGTTAGATAATAAATGAGCATTGAACTGGGGTACCAGCTAGTAAGGGAGTCATAGCCCTGTTTTCCTGAAGCTTGGCTAGATCTATTGCGGGAAACTGTGAATTCCAAAAGTAGTTATTTTTAGCAATTAGTGAAGGTAAAGACAAGTGTCATAAATGTGAATAACATATGGGTACGGCCTTGTCTGATTACAGTGGTGTTTTTTAATGACATTCATTTACTCATTCTTGCAGTTCTGAGCATATGCTTAAGTTTCTGTGGGACTTAATTATTTTAAGGGTAACATGGTCATTTCTAGTGCATTATTTAAATAATCTCTAGAGTATTGTTATTATACTTTTGAAAATGTACCATATTCCTCATTTTTTCTTCCCAGGTGACAACTGTTGATAGATTTCAAGGTCAACAGAATGATTATATTCTTCTTTCTCTAGTACGAACGAGAGCAGTGGGCCATCTGAGGTATGGAGGAAAAAACTTCCATAATATTATTGAGCTTTATTACTTATTTTAATTTTGAACTTCAGTGGCAAAGTAGTTCTATAATTTTTAAAGTTTAATGTTTGTAATTGTTAAATGTTACAGCAACTTCTGACACTTCGTGTTAGAGTGTAACATGAGATTTCTTGGGTTATTCACCAATACTGTCACAGTTGAATGTTTTATACTGGTAATTTTAACTCTTTTTATTTTTTGGTTACATTCAGAGATAACATTTTATCATAAAATCATAACAAATCCTGTTTCTATTAGAAACTAAGAAATTAGAAGAGTAAAGTAAAAAGTCTCTAAAAGTAAATTTTTCACCGTGTAGGGTTTCTGATTTTTCTATGCATACAATCTTTCAGCTTCAGTTTTAGGGGATAAAGGAGCCATTTTTTGTCTTAGGATTAAGAATTGTCAAAACAAACAATAATCTATTTTTATCATTTATCATGATGTATTTATGTGTTAGAGATTTACAGGAATAATATCTTATTATAAAGCAGCAATTTATTCTTATATAAACCTTCATCTCATATGACTTGTTGACTATATGGAGAGTTTATTGTACAGTTTTTTTTACTTGTAAGTTCTTTATATATATATATATTTTTTTTTTTTTAAATTTTACATAAAAAGAACAAAAATCTTAACAAATACATTTAGAAAATAACACAAAAACAATACAAGCAATACAGAATCTCAGACAAGGTGATACAGTTAATGTTTAAGTATATGATCAATCTGCATGTCTATATTTGTTTATCTGAGTATCCAAATTGATATCAATATGTAATACAACAACCATCATTAATTTCCTATCATCTTGTCTGTATTGTTTTATTTGGTGATACGAAAAGAAAATAACTCCAAGCTTCCAATGTTGTCATTGTCAAGATCTATTTGAAGCTTAACTCACTGATCAAATTCCATTAGAATGATAGCTTTTATGCAAAAGTAAGCAAAAAAATAATAATCTTAAAATTTGTCTCAAGGTCATAGAATTATGAAATAGTTTATTTTTGCCTTATTTATTGAAGCATCAAGCATGTGTTTAGAGTCTTAACTTAAAAAGTAGTTTCTTTTCCTTGGTGACATTTGTAACTCCTATCTGGATTGACCATAATTTGAATTTCTGAAAAGCTTACATTATGCATATATGAGTACTGTCCCCTCCTTTTTCTTATTCTATAGTACTCTGCCTTTTTAGTAAAGTTTTCTCCTTCATTTTTCTGAAGACTTCTTAAGAAAAAGAGACTGATGATAAAATGCCTATAAATGAAGGGTTAAAAAGGAACTGGGTTTTAGGGTTATCTTGCATATCAGAATTCTCTAAGCAAAAATACTTTATCTAAGTTCATTTTTGTCTTTGCCAAAATTTCCTTGGGGGTCAAGGAGATTGAGTGGTGGTGATGTTAGAACACAGAGGGAATATGCTGATTTAACTATGACTTATAATTCTTAACCAGTTGCCTTGGTAGCTTAGTTTTAAGTATCTTAGCTGGAATCTTATCAAATTTTTTATAGAATGTATTATATTATATTATATTATATTATATTATATTATAAACCTCATCTTTCATGTCCTTTTTATAAGTAGGAAAATATTTGTTTCAGGGCACCAAGGAAACCTATTTTAAGAATAGCTTTATTGAGATACAATTTTTATATTGTTCAGTTTACTTATTTTAAGTGTATAATTCGGTGGTTTTTGTATATTCACAGAATTATCCAACTATCTCCACTGTCAATTTTAGAACATTTTTGCTGCTCCAACAGGAAACCCAGTAACTAGTAGCAAGTGGACACCCCAGTCCTTGGCATCTACTATGTTACTTTCTGTCTCTGTAGATTTGCCTGTTCTGGGCACTTAATATAAACAAGGTCATGTGTGTGTGTGTGTGTGTGTGTGTGTGGTTCCTCAATATTGTAAGATGTATCAATACTTCATTCCTTTTTATTGTTGAAGAATACTCTATCACATATATATCATATTTTATTTATTCATCAGTTGATACATACTGGTTTTTTCCCCACTTTGTGGCTATTAATAATGCTGTTGTGAATGTTCATTTCAAGTTTTGATGTGAACAGTTGTTTGCTTTTCCCTTGGGTGTGTTTGTAGGAGTAGAACTTTTGGGCCATGTGGTAACTGTATTTAATCGTTTAAGGAATTGGCTATATCCTATCCAAACTTGGACTTTATGTCTTCCCTGGTATCCCTCTTCCAAAACTATTTGGAAGTATAGTGCCTGCCATGTTTCTTTTACCCATACCTTTTCATCCTGTTTCATGGGACCAGACAATCAGCACTAGTTTCAAGAACCTATTTGAGGACAGCATGGAGCTGTTTACAACCCTGAGTAATGAGACATTTTTGGTCCCTTTTCCAGCATTCATTATCCTTGTCTTTGGCTGATTTGGACAGCTCAGACATCAGTGGAAATGCTGTGACCTATATGGATGAAATAATGAGGCTGCAACTTTCCTGTTATTTTCTTGTTGGGATTTTGACAGTGCTCTTCGATGTGACAGTGTGTTGTTTAAGTGCTCTTCTTGTGCAGGCCTCTTTTGGAGAGTTTAAGAAGGAGTGTGATGGTCCTCAAGGCCCTATGTCAAGACAAGGCTCCAAGGAACCCGCCCATTCGTGCTACTACCCTGTGCTTTTTTTTTTGTCCTGGTAGTTTGTTATGTTCATAGTGTATGATTCATTTAACAGGTAACTTCATATCCATCCATTGTGTGACAGTGACCTACCCAAATGATACATAGTAATAAATGTAACATAGGTGAAAAAAAATAAGCAGCATACGTGCTATTAATCTTGAAGTGTGTTAATTATTTTTTTGTTTGTTTTCCAAAGGGATGTTCGTCGCTTGGTGGTGGCCATGTCTAGAGCTAGACTTGGACTATATATCTTTGCTAGAGTGTCCCTCTTCCAAAACTGTTTTGAACTGACTCCAGCTTTCAGCCAGCTCACAGCCCGCCCACTTCATTTGCATATAATTCCAGCAGAACCTTTCCCAACCACTAGAAAGGTAAGACAAGAGTTCTTTCTTCATGATATGGAGGAGTAGCATTCTCAGAGGGGGGACATTTGGAATCTCTTACAGGTGAAAACATTAGCTAATAACAGTCACTGATTTAGAAGGTCCCATACAGAAGGAAATGAATGAGATTTCTCTACATTAAAAAAAAATATCAGCTAAGTTACTAAGTACTTACCATGTATCGGGCAACTGGTTTTTTACATACATTAACTCATTTAATCTCAGCAAAAACTGTGTTTGGTAAGTTTTCATATTAATTGTATGTATCCTGTTCCAAGATCTGAAAACCCAGGCAGTCTGAGGTTCATTTTACGAATCACTGTATTATTCTTTTCTTCAGCTTTGTGAGGAGAACTTAGCTATTTACTGGTAACGGAGTAATTAACAGTTCAGTTACTAAGCAGCTCACATTTTTGGGAGCAGACACGGGCTTGAAGGGGTGGCGATTCGGCTGCCCTCTTCCTCTTCTCTCCTTGTTTCGTCACCTGCCAGTCTTCTTACTTGCTAGTTTATCCTTACGTTCTTCTTTGCACAAAGAGGCAGATATTCTTTTTGTTACAGTTTTCTTTCTTTTATGAAAGTTAAGAAATGTCTGGAAGGTCCATTACATTTTAAATAAAATTTTAAAAATTTTAACTAAAAAATGTAAGTTTTAAGTTTTATAGTATACATCTTATACCCCTGAAAACATAAGATAAATTCTGTATGTTTGTGTTAGAATAATGAAGATGTTTTCTTTACCTGCACTTTGTTTCCATGTTAAGAAAGTTCTGTTGGGGCAAATGGAAGAAGGTGCAATGCGAGAAGTGGGCGTGGGCGGCGCTGCAGTCCGGGCACCACGCCGGAGCCGCCGCCCTCAGCCTTCTGTGAACTGGCTATTAAATAATCAGTCAATTGTAACTGTTGTGTCTTAGTACATAGCTCTTTTTACCTTTGTGGTTTTCAGAATTGGTCTCTACAGTAAGAAAAGATAAGATTTTATTAATGACCCTAAATAGAAAAGCTGTTTATCTTTATTTTAAGGTGGTTTAAGAAATAATACACTTTTTATGTTTCCTTCGTTTGCTTTTCCACTTTACACTGCTAGAGCGAACCTTTTCATGTTAATAGAAACTACTCTGTAAGATTTGGTGGGGGGAGTGTCCTGGGAACGGAACTCAGGACCTTGTGCTTGCCAGGCAGGCATTTACACCGCTGAGCTGTATCCCCAGCCCTGCTTCAGAAGATCTTAATCATAGCTTTCTGTCCCAGACCTATTAAATTAAAGTCTAGGGAGGCTAAAGCCAAGGGATCTACAATTAAGTTTTTCCCAGATGATTCTGGTTGACACAAAAAGTTAAAAAAGAATGTCTGAGCCAGGCATGGAAGTACACACCTGTATCACAGCACATAGTCCGGAGCAGGAAGATAGCCAGTTTGAGGCCAGTCTCTACATAGTGAGACACTGTCTGCAAAAAAATTGTTTTTAATATTTACCTTCATGACTAATAGTCTGCATATTGAATAATAATTCATGTTAAATCCTTATATGTTAGAAATACAAATAGGAAGAATTTTTTCTGAATTATCTTGTATGCTGTTGTTGGAGTATATATAATATTAGAAACTGCTACTTCAGGTCATTTTGAGTTTTTTTTCTCTATTCAAATGATGTTCTCGTTAGTTCTTCAGTATTAGTAATAGACCAAAACCCACCTTTCACTTACCAACCCAAAATTCTTCTAGAAGCTAGTGACTCATACCTCTCCTAGTCTATAACTGCTGGAGTCCAGCTCCGACCTTGGGAACAGGGAGAGGGGAGAGAGGGAGTGAACCAAAGAAAGAAGGGGTCGGAGGACTGGTGAAGGTAACCAGCAGTTTCATTTACTGAGCAAAGCACTTAAGCACAGGTTTGTCAGGCAGGTGGCCAGATCCTTGCCCTAGATTCAACCCCAAGGTTCCTGCTTCTGTTACAGTGGTTGCTGAGGTACATAATGACCCGTTTGGGACCACTGCCTTTACAGATTGCTTTCGCACAAGTCAGCCCATTACTCTTCTTCTTACAAGGAAGTTGTACCCGTTGCCATGGGGAGGTTTTGTCCTTGCCCGGTCCAGTCCCCAACATATAACTTTTCTTAATTTAATTGGAGTTTGTACTCTTCATGAGATAGATCCTCACACATGGATCTTAATGTGTGTCCTCATCCTGTTCTTAAATCCTCAGACCTTAACAGTGCTTATTTTTAAGAAAGAAACAGGGCTGGGGATGTAGCTCTGCGGTACAAGTACCTCTATAGCAAGTGTAAGGTCCTGAGTTCAATTCCCAATACCAAAAATCAAGAAAGAAAAGAAAAAAAAAAACAGACTTCCATGTTGATTTGTGGGACTTTTCATTCGATATTTAACTGTACTTTTGCCTTCCAGAATGGTGAAAGACCATCTCAAGAAGTCCAGATAGTGAAGAATATGCCCCAGATGGCAAACTATGTGTACAACATGTACCTGCATTTCATACGGACCACACATCATTATCACCAGGTGAGTTTCTGCAAAATGGACTGTTCGTGTTTCTTGGAGAAATAATCTTCTCTTTCACAGAATGAATCTTTAAGCTGGAGAACCAACTAAAGTAGCTCATTGATATTCATGTAGCACTCATGTTTTCAGAACATCTTTATATAAACACAGTGTGGCATATAAGTCACCCGTATTTAAAGTGTACCATTTGGTATGTTCTGATATGTGTACATACCCGTAGAGCCGTCATATCAAGGTAATGAACATAAAGTTTCCTAGCGCTACTTTATTATCTCTCCTTGTCTTTCGTTGATCTCTTACACATTTTCTAGGCCACCAAGAATCTCCACTCAGTCACTAGAGAGGAGTCTCCATTTTCTAGACATAGATATAAATTAAATCATACAGGATATATTATTTTCCTGGGTACTGTTACTCCTTGTTATTAATTTAACAGTTAACTCATGTTGTTTGTACCAGTTTTCCATCACTTTTTTTCCCAAGGCACCCACTGGATGCCTGTCTGGTGATTTGCCTACTCGCTTGTCCGTAGATACCTAGGTTGTTTCCACTTGGGGCTCTTAGAAATCAAGCTGCTAAGAGCATTCTCTCCCAGTCATTGCACTTTCTCTTGGGTAAGTATGTCTGAGCAGGATGATGAGATGATGCGTTAGGTTTATGTTTAGCTCTTTAAGAAACTACCAGCCTGTTTTTCAAAGTAGTGCGGACACTTCACACTCTTTACAACACTATGAGGTTTTAGCTGCTCCCTATCCCCACACACACGATGTGGCGTTTCTTTTTCATTTTAGCAATTCTGATGTGTGATGATCTAGTTTTTTTTTTTAATTTGTATTTATTTCTAAGCATCTTTTCCTGTGGTTATTTGCCATCTGTATGTCTTTGAAGACGTGTCTGCTCAAATTTCTTGTTTGTTTTTTTATTGGATTGTATATTTTGTCATTGACCTGAGAGATTTTCATGTATTCTAGTTAAAATCCTTTGTCAGGTATGTATTGTACAGGTATCTCCTCCTAGTCCATGAGTTGTTTTTTCCCTTTTAAATGTCTTTTCAAAGAGCAGTTTTAAAGCTTGATGTTTATTGTATAGAATCGTTTTTTTAGAATTCATATTTTTTACAACCTAAAAATACTTAGTTTAACTTCAAGTTACAAAATTTTTCTCCCAACAGTTATATGGTTTTAGGTTTCATATGTACAAGTTCAGTATGTTTTGAGAAAAATTTTTTCTGTGGTTCCAGTCAGGCTGGGTATTGTTCGCATGTGTTTATCCAATTATTTCAGCACCACATCTTGAACAATGTTTTTCTATTGAATTTCTTGTCATCTTAGTAAAAAAGCAAATTGACCATATACGTGAGTCTAGCTGTGGACCCCATTCTGTTCTCTGTCTGTGTATCCGTCTCGTCACCATTACCGCTCCACCCAGAATATGGCAGCTTTAGGGTAAATCCTAAAATAAACACGAGTGCTTTAGATTTGTTCTTTTTCAAAAATTGTTTTTACTTTTACAGTTTTTCTATTTTAGAATCAGCTGACCAATTTCTGCCCCTAAAACCACGCTGCAGTTTAAAGTAGGCTGTTTTGTGTGGTAGAATTGTTTAGGGTCATTCTGTGGAGATTATCATCTTAACAATACTGAGTCTTCCTCTCTATCAATGTGCCGCATCTCTTTGTTTATTTAGATCTCTGAGTTTTGTTATCGCTGTTTCAGTTTTTCACATAAACCTTGCACACATTTTGCTAGCTTTGTTGCCATTGTGATTCTTTAAAAATTGTTTCATTTCTGACAAAGTAAAAAGACCCAAAGAGAGAAGCTATGGCTTAGCTCCAGACTGTGGTGCCTTCAGAGGAAGCTGCACATAGAGAGGCTCCTCCAGTTCTCTGGTTCGCTGAGACTGATGCCGGTGTGCCCTGTAGCTCCTCGCCTGAGACAGGCTTCAGACTGAAATGGGCCCTTGAGTTAGTGTGGCAGTCAGTCAGTCCTGTTAGCCTCTGTTTTTGCTCACATTATAGAACATTTCTTTGCTTAAGACTCCTAATGGCGTTTCATGTTGTTTTACTCTCTATAAAGATTTAGTATGTGCTATGGTCATTAGTGTATGACATATATGTAGGTCAATTCCTTGATGTTAGCAGAATCTGGGTCATTTTTATCAGAGGTGTAAAATCTGGGTATAAGATGCCAATTTGCTTTAGAAAACACCAGGGTAAGTAAGCTTGATCTGCTAAAAGGATGTTAAAGTGAGAAACGGTACTTTTTTTAAAATTTGGGCTCATATTGGTGTTGTCTTTTTTAATTAGACTTTCTTACAATTACCACCTGCTATGGTAGAAGAAGGGGAGGAAATTCCAAGTCAGGAAACAGAACTAGAAACAGAAGAAGAGGCCATGGCTGCCCACAATGACATCATACCCAGTCCAGCAGATGCCAGCTGCAGTCCAGAGACGCCAGCCTCTCAGCCTGACACCACCACTAGTCAGCCTGAGGCTACCTCTGATCAGACTGAGACGACCTCTAGTCCAGCAGAAGTCATCCCCGCTCTGTGTGAGATGACTGCGGCATCAGCAGGACCGGCTGCTGCACCAGCAGAGGCTGCCACCCCTCTGGATGCCACACCCACCCTCGAAGAGACCAAGTAGCCAAACTGCAGCCTTTCTTGGGAAGGACATTTCATTCATGAAGTTGCAGCTTTATACTTTACATGAGCTCCTAGTGCTTAAAAGGCACTAACTGATGTTCAATCATTACTTCTGTTAACTGCTTTTCTTATTATGTATATTTCTTGTACATATCTTTAAAAATTGTATATGGGCCACCCTTGTTTCACTTGTTCAGTCAGAAAGGCAAATATCCATTTTGCAGATATTTTGATCACTGAACATCTCTGTAATCATGTGCACATTAAAATAATTTTCTGTAGAACACATAAGACATATTTCCTGTTTTTAATAGACTTCTCCAGAGGAAAAAGAACATGCTGGAGTTAAGCATAAATACCCTTGCACGAGGGTATAGATTAGGAGGAAATTGTTTCTGACATCATGCTCAAGTTCTATTGCTGTTTTTCTCACTTCTATTTCTTTCTATAAAGATTAACAGCCGTAAGATAAAGTTTCTCCATTGTATTAAGAAGGTCATCTATACTTTGCACAGAATGTGAGAATGTATTAGAATTGCCTAGAGCAGTGGCACTGAAACTGGCTCATGGTGCAACTGGCATACAGAGCCATCTGTCAGCACATGAGCCAAGTCACCTCAACAGCATCAGATAGCAGCTGTTTTTTCTAAACTAAAACCTCAGTTTTCATGTTTAATTACAGTGGCTGCACTTAGTGATGAGTAAGTGGGTGTGGGGTTGCAGTTGGGTGCTCGGTCTCTAAAAGGTTTGCCATCACTGACCTAGAGTATTTGTTTATCTGTAGGGCCCACCTCAGACCTAGTGAATCAGGTTCTGGTTCGGACAGGTTCCTTATGTTTGTGTTGTAATGTTTTAATGTTTGTGTTGCTGATAGCGCAGTGTCAGATAAGGCTGGGGAGGCTGGAATGGGATTTCTCATGTTGCTAACAAGGAAGACTGAAGTCATTCTGGGCAGGAAGCAGCACTCCGAGTCTGGGTAGCAGTCAGCACACTTCACTCCTCTGTGCAGGGTAGGAGTCTCCCAGCGCAGAGCTTCTGAGTTCTGTGCCTGCTTTCGAGTTTGTGGCAGATAACCAGTCATAAGGAGACTTGCAGATCAAATGTGATCCAAATGCAGGAGGGTGGAGATACAAGACCTTGCTACTCAAATGCCGTTAGCAGACCAGCCACATGGGTACAGGTTGGTATGTCTTAGAAATGCAGAGGTGTGGGCTCTAATCCAGACCTGTTACATCTATCTGTATTTCAACAAAGTCCTCAGGTGATTCATACGTACTTTGTGTTTGAGAAACACTGATCTGAGATTACTGCGCTGTCATCACATGAGTGAGATTACAGTGGTAGATCAACAGTGAGTGAGTGATATTTTCAAGCAAGTAACCTCTGCTTATAAAGAGCCTGAGGATAGAGGCCTCTGCAGGAAAACAAAAGTGATGGGTAGGTATAGGCGTGGGGGGAAAATTCACCCAGCTTTCCCCATTTTGGGGGGAAAGTTATGTGCTAGCATGGCTAAGGTGCGGACTGTATTGTATCTACCTGAAGTTTTGACCATGCCCAGGGAATCTGCAGAAATAAGCAGGCACTACACTTCTGTGCCAATCTGGCCCTGACAGCTTGGAGGAATGATTAATTCATAAGGAAATTAAACATAGAAAGTCAAGTCAGTTCTTTTTGAGTGACTAGTGTTTGACGCACTCATCCGGGCAGTGGAAGTGCGAGTCCAACTCAGCCCTGTGTTCTGCTGCCTGAGAGCACCTGTGTTCAGGTTGTGTGAGGAGATGGGAGAAAGTGAGAAGATGAAGTGGGTGAAGCCCAGGAAACCTTACTGGGAAACCCCTGTCTGTGTTCAGAGTAAGGAGCAAGTCCATTACATAATACCTTTGGCATAAAAATTTGAAAGCAGGTGTGGGCATTTGTATGAGGAATAGCACTCACGGAATTCTTTTTCATTTGTGAATGTGTTGGTATCAGGCTAAGCAAGAGGGAAAGAAGCTTTGCTGTATTACCGTCTTTCCTGGAAAAGATTGATTTTTCTCTCTAATCTTTAGGGGATACAAATTATGATACCTGTAACCAAAATAAGCAAACTGTTAGGTAGATTTCTCAAGTAAAGTATTTTTCAAACTGTACATTGCATTTTTTTTTGTTTGTTTGCCAACTGGCTTTTTACCACACAAGAATAGCAAATGGCTGTCGACAGAATTAAAAAGTTAATAATGGCAGTGAGATTTCAACTTTAAGTATTTCGTTTCTTGGGAAGGTCTGTGACTTGCAGTTGACTAAAGAATAGCGGGTATGTTTTTTTAAAGTGGTGGAGCCCTGAGCGCCTTCGTCACATCCCCGTCCCTTGTAATTTTTTTTTTTAATTTTGAGACTGAATCATAGAATTTTTTTTAAAGTTTAAGAAATTTTACTTTCTTAAATAACGAGGAACAGAATAGAGAGACTCAACCTGAGTGGCAACTGAGACAGACACATAGAGTCCAAATCCACAGTCCTAAGGCAGTGTTTGTGTATATTTTAAATCAAGCATATAGGAGGGATGCTTCCCAAATTGGAACTTTCTGTTGGATGTGTGATGACTGCAGACAGGTGCTGTCGCCATGTGGCTTTCAGATCTGTGCTCCCAGTGCTCCCAGCCTGTCTTTCATACTTGAATATGTCATGATTTTGGAATCTATTTTTAAAAGGAGATCAGGAAGATGTACACCAAGAAATGAGCATGAAATGAAGCAATTCAAGTATTGAGACTTTTTTCCCCCCACAAAATGCTGAGTTAAGAAAGTTCATTATCCACAGCTGAAAATAAATAACCTCATTGATTTGGGCAAATGAATGAGAAGATCTAAACATTATCAGGACTCTTCAAGTTGGTGTGATGATAAAAGTTGAGATGTTTCGCAAAAGAATAAGAAAATGCAAAAGTGGGTCATTTGTGCTTGTATTAAAAATGGAGTTGTTTTGTTTTTTAATGATGAGACAGCTCAACTTTATAAAACAAACTGGACTCAGCTAGACCCAACTCAGATGTTGCCTCATTCGCTTATCAGCCTGTGCCTTTACTTTAGACAAATTTCTTAACCTCACTCAGCCACAGTTTTCTTAATCTATAAAACGGGGAGGAGATCTCTTTCGAATTCCCCAGAGTGCTCAGTACTAATCCTCTTCGCATTTGTTTTCCTGAAGCTTTGTGACGGTGTCTGGGTTACTTTTCTTTCATTGCTGAGACGAAATACCCAATGCCCAAAATGAAGAAAGGGAAGGTTTATTTAGCTTACAGTTTGTGGAGGTTTCAGTCCATACTTGGCTGGCTCAGAGGCAGAGTGGCACATTGCAGAGGGCAAACTGTTCAGGGCGGCAGAGCACAGCAAAACAACCAGCAAAAGGTAGGAATGGCTGCAAGCAGCCTCCTTTTCTCCCCTACATTGTAAACAGCCTACCCCCACCCAGGGGTCGTGAACCTCTCACACCATCTCCATGCCCTCCTCTTCCACAGGCTTAGGATGTTTACAAAGTAAGCACCCCAGCTTCCTCCTGAGTCACTCAGCTAAACCTCTAGATTCCCCAAGTTGACACAATGTATCAACCATAACAGACGGGATAGTGACAACTGATTCCACTGACGTGAGCACTTAACTCTGATGCTTTCTGGGAGCTGGGAAGATGATGGAGCAAACACTTGGGTGAGCTTTGCAGATCTGTTGAAGATAAAGTCTACTAATTGAGACCTTGGAATCAGCCCACTGTAACACAGAGGGTGGTCTCTGCAGAAACCATAATTCTACAAAAATAGTGTGACCAGAGGGAATTCATTAGGTCCCACCGTGCTTCTTATAGGTGGATCCTGTCAATTCTGAACATTCTACTGCCTCATCCTCAAATATATATTGTTACATTTGCTTAGCTTTATGTCTTGAATGTTCTCCTGTCTTGCAATCACTCAAATAGTATGAGATATTTCCTCAATTTCAAGAAGATACAAAGCATTAAAAAAAAAAAAGCATTGACCCTTCTGTGCAAACAGAAGAGCAATTAAACAGTGCCTCTTGCCTCCTACAAAAAGTGCTTGGCAGTTAGCCTGGGTAATTGTTAGGCAGTCGTTTTAATGGACGTTTAAAGATAATGGAACTGGAGCTATGCTGAGCCTAGGATGGAAATGAAGGTATGTGAGAAAACTTCGTGCCCGGATACTGGTTAGTGCCTGAATGGGGGTGGGTTTTTTGTTCTTTAATTTTTATCTTCCTTAGTGGTACGTGTTTGCTGTACATAGTGGCTACATTCACGAGAAACTGCACGTGTACACAGCATGTTGTGATTCTTTTTACATCACATTTCCTGTTCTCCCTCCTGCTTTTTGGTCTCTTGGTCCCCTTCCCACTTGCAAAGTATCTGTCTCCCTATTTCTATTATTTGTCTTATATTTTGCAGTTTATGTATTTATATTTTGGGTTTCTCACACAGAAGCAACCATGAGATATTTAAACTTATGTGTCTTATTTATTTCACTAACATTTTGGTCTCACGGTGCATCCGTTTTCCTACCAAGGACTCAAATTTATCCTTCATGGCAGAGTAGTACTCCATTATGTACAAATACCACATTTTCTTTATCTGTTTATCTGTTGATGGACATACAGACTTTGCTATTATGACTTATGCTACTGTAAATGTGGGTATGCATTATCGTTGTAATAGGATATCTTTAGCTCTTCCTAGAAGATACCTAGATTGGGCCAAATGAATTTTAATTAAGTGGAAGATGGAAGCTTTCTAAGGGACAAACTAGTCCTTGGAGCGTGGCTCAGAATGCAGCGCGGCTATTGCTGATGCTGTGCCAGCCTTCTTCCCTTAATCCTGCACTTTTTGAGTTTACTTAATCAGTGACCGCTTAAACTTGTGCGGGTTTTGTAACTGTGCGTGTTAAACATGTCAAGATGTTTGGTCCTATTACTTCTCAGCATAAATCATAGAAAACATTAGTCATGAGAATAACCTCTGAAAAGTGTATTCCATGATCAAATAAACTTGGGCAACAAAATAAATTATTCTCCTTTTGCGAAATCACAAGGTACAGTTAGTGAATTAAAAGATTTTGAGGAGTACTGCTAGAACGAATCATTTTTAATTTTAACTTAGTATTTCTCAAACTTTGGATTAGACCATAGGAGTTGGCTTCCCCCACCCGTTGTAAAATTGTGTAGTTGCTATTTCCTCAGAACATAGCGTGGTTGCCAGTGTCACTGCTCAGCAAAAACTTGTAGAGAATAAAGAGCAAGTACATTTTTTTCCTATAAGTGAACAGGGGATGAGGTAACAGTTTGAAAAGGCAACCGGAAGTGAGAGATTGTACAGGTGTAATATAATGGGATTTGTGAAGTGTCATGTGGCATTCATAGCAATATTCTGAAAATGAAAATTAATGAAAGTTTAGTCAGTGTACCGTTACATTCCTTCATGTGTGCATCCTAAGAAAAGGTCACTAAACGTTCTGCTTACATTCTCATTTGAGGCTCCAGAATTTCCCACAAAGCTTGCCTTTTTCTTTCCTACCATACTGTAAGAGTTTGGATTTCCAGTCCATCTTATTTTCTTCATTCATTCTTTATTTCATAAGTTCAGATTCCAAAAAGAGAAAAGTATTTAACATGGCTATTAGGGGTGGCCTAGAAAATTAAGACAAATATGAAAAGAGTGTAATTTCCTTACAAAACTTTTAAACTCAGAGGGCCCCCAAAGTTATATTACAATTGGACATGGTGAATTCTTCCTTGGTTGATCCCCAGAAGTGACCATGACTCAAGTCCTTTTTCATCGTTCTTTGACTTACTCTGTATTTAACCTTTGTCCTTTAGGTTCAGGAACCTCAAAGGTAGCTTCTTTTCCTGGGGAGTTGCAAGAATTAATACCAAGCTGAATGTATGAAGATGTTTTTAAAAGTCCATGGTTCTAGACAGAAATTATTCGTATGAAATACCATTTAAAGCCAGAATGGTAGCTAAAGTAAAAGACAAATAACTTAAACTTTTAACATAAGTAATCCCGGCACTATGGGAGGTTGAGGCATGGAGATTGCAAGTTAAGCCCACCCTGGCCAACTCAGCGACTTAGCAAGACCTTGTCTCAAAATGTAAAGGGCTAGAGATGTAGCCCAGTGGTAGACCACTTGCCTTGCATATATAAGACCCTGAGTTCAATTTTTTGTACTAAAACAAAACAAAGAAGAAGCTTTCCTACTTGAGTTCATTGGTTCATTTTGACCTTCTTTTTTTGTTTTTCCTTTTTAGTTCAGTTGTTCACAAACAGAACTAATTAACAGTGTTACTGTATTCTCATTTACCCCCTTTGCTTTTAGGGTCACCTTCTAGTGCTGGCTGATTTCTTGGAATCTTTGACTGCTTCAAGAATAGCAGTAGGAGGGGAATAGATTTGTTTCATTTCCATTTCACTTTGTTGTTTGACTCCCTTTCACAGACGTGAATTAAGTGTAATAAAAAGTTGGAAGATGTCTCTAATTCTTGTGTATTCATAGATTGTTGAATGTCTGCTCTGTACCAGGCAACAATGCCAGAAGCAGTACCATTGGTTTATAAATGAGAACACTAAAGCATTTGATGATTTACCTAGAACAGACACCAGAGTTAGTTGAACTAGGACTAGACATGTGACTTTAAGACAAATTCCTTTACATGCTGTTCTTAATTATTTTCTTTCGAATTTTTTGCATTACATAATGATTAAATTCATTTTGGGAAATTGCTACATGTCCATAACACATCTAAATTCTTTTTAAGTCCTTTTTGTCTCCCTCCCCCTTTCCATCCATCTCTTGATTCCCTTTGTATTTGCAATGTTCTTTAAATTTATTTGCTTGAGACAGATTAAGATAGGGTAAACACTTCAGTTTCTATATAAGACAAACCTACTAAAGAATTCCTACCAAGGTTAGCATAGCAGAGAAGACATGTGGTTGCCAAAATCAAGATTGAAATTGTTATCATTTATATAAAAATGTCCCCCAAAGTCACATGTGTTTGGAAGGTGATAGGATCATGGGGACACTGTACACATCAGTAAACTCATCCATCAATGAGTCCAGCAGCTAAATGTGCTGTTGGGAGGTGGGGCTTGGTTGGAGGTGCGTTCCTGGGTGTGTGACATGGAGATGTGTATTTTTTTCCCCATCTCCTCTATGCTTTCTGACTGCCCTGGGGTAAACAGCATTTCTCTACCATGCCCTTCAACCATTCTGTTTCTGCCTTGGAGCCTGCTAACCATGGACTGAATCCTCTGAAAACCATAAACCAAAATAAACTCCCTCTTTAAGTTGTGTCATGTATTTTGTTCTAGTGATGAATTTTCTTAGCAAAAATGGGGTTTTTGTAACTGTACCTTGGCCTTGTAGTTTGAAAAAGCCTTTGGAACTTGTTTGTAAGAGAAATTTGGAAAGGCTTAGAGACACCAGCCAAAAAAGGCTTAACATGCTATGCTGTATGCAGAGATTGATGAGCAATTCTGATCAGCACTAGAAGGACCAGAATGCTGGTAGGAATGTGAACACTAAAGGCCAAGCTCATAAGGTTCCAGTTGGCAGTGAGGACTCTTGCAAATTGCAGCCTGGCAAAAAATTTATGTTTTACCCATGTCCTAAGACTCAGAGGCTAAATTTAAAGGCAGTAGACTAGTTAATCAGGCAGCGGAAATTTCAAGGCAGCCCAGTGTTCAGGCTGTTGCGTGAGTAGTACTTTTAGCCAGATGTACAGTAAAAATCAGGGGCAAAAAGGAGATGTGAAAAGTTTGCAGTTTCACTAGAAAGGAATTACCTTTAAAGTTGGGATGTTGGAAAGTGTGGTTGCTGAAAAGACTAGCATTAAGAAGCATTCAAGTAGTTTCTATCAGGACAATAGAAAGGACATCTTAGGAACTGGCTAGACCCCATCCTTTGTAGGCTTCAAGGGTGTAAAAGGTAAACAACTTTGAAAGACTGCTTTCAGAAGAGAACCCAGGGAACTCTTTTCAGGTAGCTCCCTTTCTTTATAGAATACCCTTATTGCTCTACTTATTGTGTAGTATGAGAAATTCAGTTAGCATATTCCATCTTCTTCCCCCTCTTCTTTTCCATTTCTCAATTTAGTCGATTATATTATGATTTTTTGGTAATTGTCTTTGTATCAGTAAATATGCTTATAATTCTGTAATGATTTAACAGCTTTAAATGATACTTTTTAGCCCTGAGGTACTACAAATGGCGGTTATAAATACCCTCACTCTGTCTTCTCACTTGTTTTTCCTTCATTATTTTTCGTTTTGAAACGTTTTTCCAAGTTAGTAAGTTGCCCAGGATGGGCTTGAGTTTGCAGTCCTCCTGCCTCACCCTCCCAGAGTGCTGGAGTTACAGGCATGCACCACCACGCCCAGGTAACACTTTCTGATTCTAGAACTACTTTACTTATATTTGGTATGGATTTTCTTTTCACATTGCTCAGCATTGAAAGAGATTGGATTTTTCTGGACGGTAACAGAAAGAATTCTCCTTGGGCTAGGCTCCGATAAATATTTTCTCTATTGGCCAAAACTCCATGTAACTTATTTGTGAGTGTCTCCATTTAGTTTTTCCACATCCTGTGCTGCTTAGAATCAAACAGTCTAGGGAATTTCTCTGATACAGCTGCTGCTAACAAAAAATATGGCTTTATGTCTTCCTGATACAAGACTTCATGGAAGTGTAGAATGTGACTCCTGATAGCCAAGGCTGTGAGTTTTCCACGTTTTCCTCATTTGTTTGCATCTTGGTTCCTCCACACCCTTGGCCTCCATCTTCCTTAGCACTGCATTTGCTCATTTGTGCCAGATCTTCTTAACTTTTGGCAGCTTTGCTCACTTATTTTGGAATATACAAATGTTAACTGGATTGTGCTTTTGCTGAAAATGCTATTTGTATTTTTATTTCATGCTTTCTCTGTAGCTTTTTGGTGATTCACAGCAGGTGGATAAAATTTTGGCTTTAAAAAGATCAAATCTGATGGCCAAAATCAACTTCTGTAAAAATTATTGTAAAAGTAAAATTTTGGCAATTTTTTCCCATTGAAGTGATTTTTAGAGGTCAGCAGGCATAGTGGAATGATATCTGGGAGGCTGTGGCAGGAGTATTGCCAGTTTGAGCCAACTGAGCAACTTAGTGACCCAACAAGACTCTGTGTTAAAATTTTAAAAATAAGCAAAATGTGCTGAGGATGTAACTCAGTGCATATGACCTGAGTTCAGTCCCTAGTAACACACACACACACATACACACACACACACACACTGCAGACTTGGTATATCATTCTCAGTAGTTGCCGTGAAGGATTTCATGTTAACAGGACAACTCCCTTTGGTTCTGATGCCAGCCATATGCAAACCACTGTTTCTGTTGAAAGCCTATTACACATTTAGAAGAGTGTACAAGTCATAGGTAAACAGCTCACTGTTTTAAATTAAGAGGATACAATTGTGTAATCATCACCCAAATCAAGAAATAAAATATTGCAAGCTGCTAGAATTTCCCTGTTGGTCCCCACACTTTTGCTATTCCCTGCAAAAGAAAAACAGTCATCACATACATCTGTGTATTAGTTTTGCCTGTTTTGTTTTCTTGATATAACTAGAATCATACAGAAAGTGCTCTTCACATCTACCTACTAAAATACAGTACTTGACATTAATTGAGGTCAATAGATTAACTGAGCATTGTTTTTTTTTTTAAAAAGTGTCCTTCCCTTAACTCAGTTGCATCATTTTTAAGTTTTATTTCAAAAATAAAAGAAGGAAAACATATTAACAAACAGACATCCATTTACAAAGTAGCATAAAATGAATATAAGCAATACAGAGTTACAGAAAAAGTAGTAGGAAATTATCAATGGTTGTTGTATTATGTATTGATATCATCAAAGTGGTTTCTCAGAGACATGCAAAATGGATCAAGTAATTAATCATTAACTGTTCCTTTCAGTAAAGCAATAGAAGTCACTAGTACAACTATGTTAGCTATTCTGTATATACATACATGCATAATTTCCCTTTATACATACATAATTTCCCTCTATTTCCTTTCTTTTCTCCCTCACCCTAGTTATTCTTTACTTTTGAGCATGTTCCTTTCATTTCACAATGTCTGTCATACCCCCTAATTTTTATTCACTCTTTCAGGTTCTTACA
Source organism: Dinomys branickii (assembly GCA_004027595.1). Lineage (NCBI taxonomy): Eukaryota > Metazoa > Chordata > Mammalia > Rodentia > Dinomyidae > Dinomys > Dinomys branickii. The sequence goes on along the minus strand of PVLD010000113.1, from coordinate 236,521 downwards.
CTGGTAAGACAATATGTTGCTTACACATGGAGGTCTTATTTATTTCACTTATGAGTATGGTCTAGTTATGGTCACTTACCTATAAAAGCCTCAAGTTTATCTTTATAGCTAAGTAATATTCCATTATATAAAACTACCACAATCTTTTTATCCAATCCTTAGTGGATGGACGTTTGGGTTGCTTCCACAATTTAGCAATTACAAATTGTGCTACTGTAAACGTGGGTGCACATATATTGCTGTGAAATGATGTTTTCATATTTTCTGGGAAAATACCCAGAAGGGGAATGGCTGGGTTGAATGGGACCCCCAGACATAGTTTGCTGAGGAATCTCCAAACTGACCCATGCACCAAACTCAAGTCAAAATTGATCACACATGTCAATATTAAAACAGAAACGCTAAATCTATTGGAAGAGAAAGAAGATAAAAATCTCAAAGACGTAGGGGTAGGCAGAGAGTTCATTAACAAAAACCAAACCATATGGGAAATACTTCAAAGAATCAACAACTGTATCTCATCCTACTAAAAAGTTTCGGCACACTAAAGAAATCAGCAGAGTAAAAAGAAAATCCACAAATTGGGAAAAAATGTTGGTTGACTCTCCCTTGGACAGAGGTCTTCTATGTAGAACATACAAAGAATTGAAAAACATCGACCTCCCCAAATTCAAAGACCCAATCCAAACATGGGCATCCGAGATGAACACACACTTCTCAGATAAGTACAAATGGCAAATAAATACATAAAAAAATGTTCAAACATCATTAGTCATTCATGAAATACAAATTAAAACAACAATGAGATTTCACCTCACCCCAGTAGGAATGGCTGTCATTAAGAAATCAACCAATAACAAATGCTGGCGAGGCTATGGAGAAATAGCAGCTCTGCCCCCACTGCTGGCGGGAATGCAGACTGGTGAAACCACTGCGGGTTCATCATTTTTGTCATAAATATATGAATCTGTTTTTGCGGTCTCTTTGTTTCATTGGTATGTTTTTCCTTTCAAGGGCCAATATTCACTGTAGCTTTAGAATAAATCTTGATATCTGGTTTGTGTATCCTTCAGCTATATTCTTCAAGATTATAGGCCATTCTTAGACCTGTAGAAATTTTAGAATTGTGGCTGACTTCGGAAGGCAACAAGAGATTACATTCTGAGCTATGCACCTGGGAAAAGCAGGTATCCTGAGGTGGGGGCAATACAGAACATTGAATTAAATGGAATTTTTTTTGGGGGGGGTACTGGGAATTGAACTTAGAACCTTGCACTCACCAGGCAGGCACTTTGTGCTGCTGAGCTAAATCCCTGGAGAAAACAAAGTGGGACCAGTACTGGATGATGACATCTTTTACACCCCTGGTCTGGCATACATGCCATCCTGGGTGAGGACTGGGGAGTGAACCAACACTTCAGCAGCAGCCTAGCTGATGGAACAGGAACAGGGTCACTCTTGCCTCCCCGTTGGGGAGAGGATCACTGGGAGGGAGACACTAGCGAGCCAGAGCTTTTGAGAAACTGAAAACTAGAAAGCGGATTCTGAGTCAACACTGGCAGTGGGCACTGGGAGTTTGAAAACAAATACGCCACTCTGATTAGGGTGCTGAACTGGAGAGCTGCAGCGCTGTGGCCCAGTTACTACGTGTGCAAGGGCAAGCGACCAGTTTCTAGGAGTGGTGGGATCCTGCGGAAAGGAGAGGCTAAACTGACCCAAAAATAGTAGCCCATTCCTTCCCCATACACGGGTGTGCTGTGCTGTGGGACAGTGCGCTGCCCATGCCCACACACAGCTGGCCCCAGGGGAGACCCCTGACAGCCTTGCTGGGAACTGCTGAAGGCAAGGACACCTGGGACAGCACCAAGCTGACAGGTTAGAGAGCAACACTCAGGGGAGAGCAACCAAAAATGACTCCAGGCAGAGAAACAGAGAGCGGTACCCTGGTCAGAGGCGGTACAGAGACGTACTCGCTGAAAGGCTTGTGTAAAAAACACAGAGGTGACCACAGGATTTGCCCTGCAGTGAAAGGAGCTGGAGTGAGGGGTCCCTGTGGAAATCAATAGAGAATTTGGAGCTGAGTGAGTACCACCACACCCTCTCCTCCTGTAGTGATGAATTCATTGTGTCAACTTAAGTTTAGAAACTTAACTAAATTGACTTAGCAATTCCTGCCAGTAAAGACCAGGTTTGGGAGGTTTTTGCTGGGAAGAAGGACTGCACTTGCTGTTGGACTACACAGATGTTGTGTGTTACATCTTGGCAGAAAGTTTGTCTGCATTTTGCTCATGTCCGGAGACCTTTCCTGAGACTAAGATTAAGGGCAGCAGACTAAATGTGTCAAAGAAATTTTAAGGCGGTTGAATGTTGAGAGGGTAGCATGGCTACTCTTAGGGGCTTTTAGTCAGATCTATGTTGCGAATCAAGAACAAAGAGGCCAGCAGATTGATTTAAAACATTTTGAGTTTGGCCAGAAAGGAAGCTCCAGTAAAGCTGTGAACTGCAAAGATAGAGCAGAGGAGATCTTGATTAATGAGAAGTAACAGAGAACAGAAAAGAGGGCCTGAAGGTATCACAGGAAACAGCAGGACTCCACCCTTTGCAGCCTCAGAGTTGTAGATCTTTAGGATTCTCTCACATGTATAGTTTTGTCATCTGTAAATAATAAAAATTTTATTTTGCTTCAATCTTTATTTTTTTTATCAATGTGCCTTATTTCCTTTTTCTGCTTTACTGACCTGGTGAAGGGCTTCAGTTCAATGTTGAATAGAGGTAGAACAGCTATCTTTATTTCTTACCAATCTTAGAGACAAAACTTTTAATATTTTATCATTGAATATAATATTTGCTACAGATTTTTGTATATATATTTAACAGATTTTAAGTTTCTTTCTATTCCTAATTTGTTAAGTGTTTGAGATTTAAACCATGAATAAATGTTGAATTCTGACAAATATTTCAGTATCCGTCATGATAATTATATGCTACTATCAACTATCTTGTTAATATAGTAAATAACATGAATCTATTTTTCTATTAATGATTTTTGCCTTCCATTTAGAGTTATAACTTGCCACTCTTCATATGCCTAGTAAATGTTATTTTATGCTCTACATTACAGGTGCTATGTTGTTGAGTGTTTAGATTTTGTTTTCTTCTTGTGAAGAATGTTGAAGTTTGTCTTGGCAGTCATTCATTTGTGGACTGCATCTATTTTCAGTAATATTTTCAAGCTTTGCTATGTAGGTGTAGAGTACCTTTACTGTAGGGCTACCTTAACTCTATCATTAGATTGTGAACTTTTTGTGATTCTTACTGGATGCCCCAGTTTTTCAATGAAGTATTTCTACTATGGCTAGTAGAGAGGTAAACATTTCCTATTCTAGTGTGAGCTTTGCAAACTGTGTAGCTTACAGCTCTCAGACAGTTCTTCCTTGCTTGATCTCAAGGGGTTTCACTCCATGCATGTCCAAGTCATATTCAGGCAGCACTTCAGAGGACCCCACTTCAGATTTCTAGAGCACTTTCTATGCATGATACCTCCTTTCAGTTACTCTGCCCACAAATTTTACCCAGCTCAGGCTTTCCGAATCTCTGCCTCTAAATCTGAGAACTTCTTAGGTTCTCCTTCAGTATGCTTCAACTTGGAAGCTGACTGCTGGCCAAAGGCCAGGGGAATCATATGGTTCATCTCATTTATTTCTTCCTCTCTAGGATCACAGTCCTGTTTCCTGTTCAGTGTCTGAATGGGTTGTTTCATATAAGCTTTATATTTTTGTCTGGCTTTGTAGTTGATTATGATGGGATGATAGATTACTACTTCATGAACAGCCGAAGTTTCACATCAGCTTTTCAAATATTAAAACAACTTTACATTCCTATGCTTGTACAAACCATTTCAATGTTACTAATATTTTGTTTAAGATTCTTGCATCTATGTTTATGATGTTTGCACTTATTAATTATAACTTAATTCTTTAATAGCATGCTGTTGGTCATTATTTAATAACAAGTCATAATTAAGTAATTACTAATTATTACCATTTATTCTTGTTAGAATGAGTACCAAAATTATTTTGACCTAAATTAAAGTGAGATGCATACTCTCCTCTATTTATTGGAAACATCTTTATAAAATTATAATTATCCCTTTTTTAAGCCCTTGTAACAATTCACTGCTAAAGATATGTAAGACTGGAGATTTCTTTGTGGGAATATTTTAAATTTTAGATTGAATTTATTTAGTAGTTTACAACTATTCTACATGTTGATCTTAGTAAGTTTTTTTTAGTAACTTGTCCTTTTCAGCTGAATTTTCAAGTTTACTCTGGCAGTATATAGTATTTTCATAGCACAGCTACATATTCCATACGATTCTTCCCTTACCGCCCAGCTTAAAGTGTTTCCTAATTTCATTGTGATTTCTTTTGTCATGTTTTCATTGAAAACGTTTTGAAACTTTATAAATGTGATGGTTACACAACATTGGGGATGCAGAACTGCTATAGAATTACTTTTAAATGGCTAATTTTATGTTATTGCTTATTTTTAAGTGAATAATTTTAGTTTATGTTTGAATTTTACCTCAAAGACCTCATTTTTTAAAGAAATATATTACTCAATGTCTTAGCATGTGAGAATTTTGTATTTAAAGTCTAGCTTTGTTACAAGCATAGTTTGAGGACATCTTCTGCATGATGATATGACTTTGAAACTTACCGTGAATTTCATGATACATATTCTATGTGCATTTAAAAAGAGTGTGACTCTAGTATTTTGGGCAGTATGTGTGAGATGTGCGTGAGGGAGGGAGAGGGGATCATTTTGTTCATCCTCTTTATGTCTTTTTAAAACGTCTTTTGTCAGTTACTTAGAAAGGAGTACTTTTTAAAGTCCCAGTATGGCTGTGAGTTATTCATTATTTTAGTTCTATCACATTTTACTTTGCGTATTTTGAGGCTATGTTATTAAGAGCGTGCAAACACAGGGTTATTCGTCCTTCTAGTGGATAGACTATTATTTAGTACTGTCTCCTTTTGACTCAAGATAGGTTTGTTACATTAAAATCCGTTTCTGTTATGTTAATGTAGCTACACCAGCTTTCTTTTTCTTTTGTTTCACTCTCTTTCTATGCCCTTCTATTTAGGGTTTTTCTGTTGTAAGTAACATATTGTTGGCTTTGGATTTGTTTTTACCCTACTTTTGCTAAGAAGTTATGCGTTTCTCACAGAGGACATAAGACTCGTGGGTGATAAACAAAACGCTGTGCCATTCACAGCGCGGCCACGTGACATCAGTATGTGTATTTGCATCGGTGCCTCCCGCGCGCCAAGACCCATAGAAGTAACAGGCCCAGATGGATCCCTGCACGCCCAGTGGGCTGTGAGAAACATTAGGGAGGCGTCCTTTTCACAGCAAGCAGCAAACAAGCCTGCTCTCTGTCTTAGAGGGAGCCATTACCTCATCCCTCGGTCTTCTTGAGAACCGGCTGGAGTAAGGGAACCCTCACAAGGCCCCGGGGCCCTTGAGAAAAGGGAGCTTACCTATTTCTCCGCAGTTCTGCTGCTTTTGCTTGCTGTCTGTTGACAGTGTGTTGTTACATTTGGAAGAAGAACATCTTATCATTAGGAAGTGTCCATTGTAGCGCTGCTTCTTGACACAGAGTCTACCTTGTCATGAATTCATGCAACTGCCCTCGTTTTCTTTTGGTTAGATTTTTTTCAATGGCATAGCTTTTCTTGTCCTGTTGCTTGGCCATTCTGTGTCCTTATATTTAAGATTTTTCTTTTGTGAGAAACATATATAACTCTACCAATGATGTTTGCCTTTTAATTAAAGTAGATAATTTTAATTGTATATACTTTAAAAATTTTACCTTTGTCTTTGATATTTACCAGTTTGTGTAGATAGATGTACCTTGGGACAGTCTGATAATTCTAAAACTTTCCCTCTCAGGGTACCAACCCTGCTTTCAGCACTACTGTACTTACTGTTAGGAATTTTAGTCAATGTAATTTCAACTCTATAATTTCTACTCTATTCTCCCTTAGTGAATTCTAATTCCTTGATGAAATCTCCACCTTCTCATCTAGTTTCTTGAACATATTGGTTATTTTAATGTGTCTGATACTGGATCACCTGTTTCTGTTTTGTAGTTTTTTCTTTCAGCCCTGTTTCTTGATATGTCTTGCAGTTATTTAATGAATTATGCTCGTTGTGTTTGGAACACTGCAAAGGTTCATGGTGTTTTCTCCTTCTGGAGAGGACTGACCTTCTCCTTTGCAAGCATTCAGAGTCAAATCGCCTCAGTCTGGCTGGGCCCACTCAGACTGGGCTGCTTTGCTACCTTAGGGAAAGAAGGTCACTCTAGCTTTGCTTACACTGATCCCCAATATGTCACCCTCTAGAGGTCCCAGCTGAAGGCCTGGCATATTTCTGAGGACTAGTCCAATTTGGCAAGTTTAGTTTGTTTTTCTCTTTCACCCATTCTTCAGTTTCTCTTCCTTTTGTCCCATACAAGCTGACCAGTACCTAACAACACTGATGCTGATGTTCCTAATTTTGATGCTCCTAAACTGATGCTCCCAATTTTGCACACCTCATCTGGTGTCTTGACTCTACAAGTTCTAATTGTCCTGGCAACTTCAAACTTACACTTTTATCTACCCAGCCTCACAGTACCTACAGTTGTTGGGTTTCTCAGCTGTTTATCCAAACTCAAGACTTACTGACAGCTCTTAGAGGTACAGTATTGCACAGAGTTGGGATTCCTTCTCTTCAGTTCTGGCAAGTTTCTGATGTTTTCCAGACTTGTTTTTCTTTAATTTTATCAGCTTTTTAAAAGTTTGCCTTGGTAATAATGTGGGTCAGGGTAATTCATCCTGGCTAGACTGAGTGCATTTGAAAAGCACTGATTTTCTCTTTTATTGTGCCTACTTTTGTAATGTCTTATTTCCTTTATTGAACTGTCTCCACAGAATCACCCTTCATCGTCAGCTTGGTCAGACCCCACCTCATTCTAATATGACGTGGCTCTTCTCTTCCCACAGGAAACGCTGGGCTTGCCCCAGGTGCAGCTCTAACTCGGACCTCTGCCCAGCCCTGAGGAGGTGGTGAAAATCAGAGCCCCGTGGCTGCTTCTGCGGTCTACAGCTCCAGGTCACCCCTGCTGCAGGTGGATCTCAGAGCAGAGAGGCACAGTTGCAAATGCTGGTGGGTCCAAAGAAGAAATGATTTTAAGGGCCATATTTAAAAGTAAATTTACAAATTTAAAATCAAGTACAAGGTCTTGGAAGGGGTCGTATTAGAGAGCAGTTTTGCAATTTAACCTTCCTGAACTTCACACCAGCCCAGCTTCTGGCCCGTGTGTCTTGCTCTGGTGCCTCGCTTTGTTTGCTCATCCTCACTCCTCTGTTTGAATGAACAACTACTCTATAATCAGTTTCTTTCACACCAGGTTTGGAAGCTCATTGGTTACTTGGGTTCCAAGACCAGCTGACTGACTCTATACCTGGTCTGCCATGTCCTTCAAATACCCTCCAGAAAGAAGGGCTATGGAACCGGAGGCAGGAGGTACGGAAGTCAAAGGAAGAGACTGCAGAAGGATTTCAGATAAAATATTAAATATGTCTCTGTCTTGCTAGGTGTTTGCTGTATATCAGAAGCCGAACTTCCCCATCCTTTATCCCACTTAGCCTTTTCAGTTACAGAGAGGCATGGACAATACTTGAAAGTCTCCGTGGAACAGGTGAGACTTCTCTAAGCCTTATTTGTCCAAAGCCACAGAACTAGTAAGAAAACTGACATTTGAACATTTAATCCGAAATCCATCATTCTCTGAACTTCTAAATATAACTATTTCATAATATTTTTAAAACTGGCCTGAAGCCTTCACTCAAAGTTGGATTCTGTTTTCTATGAAGGTGTTATAAAACTTGCTTTATAATGCTGAGAGAGCCTTATCATCCTAAATCCACTTTCTTTGATATTGGAGGTAGATGATAAATCATTGGTCAGTATTCTGCTCCTAACAGTCACAGGTTCTGCGTCAGGCATTTCCTCTTTGGTTTAGTCACCATGGTTATGACTTTATTTACATCCCTCTTATTTAAACTTTTCTTAGCTACTTATGAATCTAGGATCAGAGAACTCTCCATGGAATTTATTCCTGGTTTCTAGTTTAGTGTATTTGATTTAGAGTAATGGGAATATGTGCTTATGGTCATTTTAGTACTTTGTACAAGAAAAGTTGGTATTCTTCTAGTACCAAGAGAAAAACTAAACAAACACTATTTCATGCTAGCAGGATGTGAAGTTGCTCTTCTGCCTCTTGTCAGCTCTGCTTATGTAATTTCGAAGAGCACTCACCACAGTTTAACAGACTTCTTCACAGAGAGGGCCTGGCTGTGCAGAATCTTGCCAAGTTTCCCATTAGTTATGGAGAAAAGCCATTTGTATTCTGAAATTGCATATCAGCCAGGCAATCACCACACAGAAATAGCCCCCATGAAAAGAAAGCAGTGCTATATTTGAAGACTTAATCATGTGTATTTATAGATTTCAGTTTAGTTCTATTTGGAAATTTTCACATTATACAGTAACATTGTGATTACTAAGCTCCTTGGAGGGTGAAAGGATGAGACATCTGATCTACTAACATTTTCTGAGTAATGGAGAGTTGGTCCCAAAGAATTTTTCTGTTCACCTTTGCTGAATGCCTTTCACAGTCACTTTAGCCAGCTCATGAGATCAGAAAGCCACCTCGGAGGTATTGAGAGCAGAAGGAATTAGGAAAATGTGTTCTCAAGAGTTTTTTTTTGTTTGTTTGTTTGTTTGTTTGCTGATACACAAAATCCACCAGTCTTACAGCACAGGATCCTTTCTCACTTTCGCTGACACATCATATATGTTGCTGTTTCAGGAGTAAGCATCAATAAGTGTATCAGGATATTTCTTGACAGAACATTTATAAAAACGAAGGCCACTAGAAGAACAGAGTAGCAGTGGTGGAAAAGCCAGCTTACCTGTTTGAACATCCTGCTCAGGAAAGTTTGCCCTTCTTCGATGCCACATATTCCTGCTCCTCGGTGACTCAGACCCCCAAGAACTCAGCACATGCAGACTGACTCACCCTCTCCTCACCGTCACATCTGCTTCTGACCACCACTGCCTCCTCTCCTAGTCACCCGTTTAGTCACCCAGGAAGGCCTAGGTGAGCAAGCCCTTGGAGGAGGTGAGGGAATAGACAGATAGTCGCCAACGGTAAGCATATTTGGTGCCCGAAGAGCTGCAGCACGGGGGTACTGACCCAGGACCCGGGCTGGGGGAGAATTCATGTAAACAGAGGGAGCAGTAGGAGAGGAAGTGAGAGAAGGGACGGCTAGGGCATTTCCCACTCTTCCAATGTGTAGGGCAGGACTGTCTTTAACTCCTTTCTCTGCATCTCTCTCCTGGTACACGCCTTCCTCAGTACTCTGAAGCATTCACAAAAATTACCACCTCCTCTCCATGCCCCTTGCCACTGTGCAGATCGCCTTCTCCTGGCTGCTCCCCTAGACTCCCGCCATTCCTTCCCCAAATCTGTCCTCCACTTTGTGACCAGAGTTGTCTTTCCAATCATGTGTCTGACCATGCCATTCCCCTCTTCAACATGCTCAGTGCCTCTCCATTACCCATCCCAGCACCGGTATCCAACAGAGCTTCCTGCAGAGATAGAAGGGCTTCACTGTCTGCACTGCCCAGTGTCCACTCATGAAGCTGCAATGTGGCTAGAGAGACAAAGAAACCAGACTTTAAGTTGTATTTAATTTTAGATCATTTAAATAGACACATGTAGCTAGACAGCACAGCATTTCCGTGGTTTTTAGTCTTTTAGGGAAACCATATTTATCTTTGAATATCTAATGCAAGCTTCAGTTTTCTTTAAAACTTCAGTTAAGAGCTGAGGATAGAGCTTAGGGGTAGAGTGCTTTCCAGGTATGTGCATGGCTCTGGGTTTGGTCCCTAGAACTGAAGAAAAAATTAATTATAATATTTTGTCCAGAATTCTAATGGCGTATGATTCCGTAATGCCTGCCCACCCACACATTGTTACTGAAAGGCTTCTGGTCTAGGAAGTAGAATCCATGTCCATTTCTGAGGCTGCAAAACTCACACAGTACTTGGAAAATGTCCTTCATCTCAAGCAAGGATGGACCAGCTGATTGTCTTGAGCTACGGGAAGCAGAATAGCTGGAGGAGTCAATGGTGATCAGGGAAGGAAGCCTCTGGTCGGTCCTACCGGGGCTGTATTAAATATCAGTAGGACCAGGCATGCAGAGGGCAAGAACATACTGGAAATGTGGTGCCATGTGGTGCAAGGAGTGACCTACATGCTGTGGCTCTGAAGGAGGCTGTGCTCATGCTGGGATGCACGAGTCAACCTATAGGGACAGCGCCAGACCACAGCAGCCCTGCAGCCTGTGCCCCATGCCGCTACCATCCTGGGTCAGCATGCCTGTCCCAGTACTCCCCATCCACACAGCATATTCCCACAAGGTTGCTCAGTGGCTTCTCTTGCCCAAAGCTCTTCATTACTGGCCTGGAAAACACCCGATTCTACAAGGTCAGTTTCATCTTCTCTGTAATAATTCCCTCACCCCCTTTCCTTAATGAAATCACTCCTCAGCTGTGCTCTTCATAGACACCTTTCTCAGCCTCCCAGGCACCAAGTACAGGTTAGCAGTTTTGGAGTCAGATTAGTTTCCTCTTCTGCCTAGTTTTAGTAATGATACTGCATTAACTAGCCTCCCATCACTGGGACAAAATACCTGAGATGACCAACTTAAAAGGAGAGAAGGGTTATTTTGCCTTGTATTTCAGAGACCTCAGTCCATGTTGCAAAGCTCCATCCCTTTGGACCTGTGGCGACACAGTCCATCGTGGAGGTCTGCTTACCTCACAGCAACTGGGAAGCAAAGACAGGAGGGGGCTGGGCCCCAGTAACCTCATCCCTTATGGTGACCTAACATTTAATACTAGTCCCCATCTTTTAAAGGTTCTACCACCTCCTAATCACAGCTCAGACTCGCAACTAAGCCTTTAATACATGAGCCTTTGGGGGGATACTTTAGATCCAAGCTATAATTTTGAAGGGTTGTTGTAAAGACCAAATATGTTGAGATATGGAAATTGACTACTGTGGGGTCAGACTCATAATGGGAACTGATAGTAACAGTTGCGTTACCATCACCATCATCACCGTGATTGTTGTTATTGTCATCTGAAAGGAAGCAGTCACTACTACAGTTAGTTGCTTGCGGAAGCTCTTGCCTCCACACTAGACTGGATTCCAGAGTAGCTTTCCAGTCTCAAACAGGTGGGAAACCACCTTCTATGAAGTATTTGCTTATCAGAAAAGTTACAGGAATCATTCATTTCACTAAAAAAATTGTAGGATGCCCTTGCCATGTGTGGCTTCCATCAAACAAGAGTATAATGCATAGGCATAGTCCTTTTACCTGCTTTGTGTAGTCTGAAATGCCCTACATGATATAATGTTAATCAGAATGTCTTGTGTCAGTCTTAGTGTTATCCATCCTCTGCTTTGGGCACACAGAGGTTTAGCAGGTTGATGCTAGTGAACAGCAATTTGAGCGAAGAAGATACGGAGCAGGTATAGTCTGAGGGGCCTGGGGCGCAGGTGTTGTGCTCCTGCTGGAGGTGATTGGTGATAATGATAATATTTATTGGACATTTCTGCATCAGATACTGCATCATATGTTTTACATGGTTGATTATATTTGGTACTCACAAAGGACCAAAAGGTACTAAAGGTACTATGCTTTTTCCCATTGTACAAGTGATCATATAAAACTTAAAGGCACTAAGAAACATATCCAAGGTTCACACAGCCAGTAAGCGGTGAAGCCAAGATTTGCACCACCATCTTTTGAGAAGGGCCTGTGCTGCTAGTCCATACTTGAAGGTGCTCCTTTGAAGGGTGGTCTTTGGGTGTGGGGAAAGGTGGGGTGGGGACTCGCATGTACATTTCAGTGACAGTAGGTCACAAGAGAGGCTTTGGGCTGTGGAAAAGGGCCTGCTGAGACAACACAGACTGAGAATCCAAGCTTACTTATACCAAAACGCATGCAGAGCATGAGATGGTTCACTCTGAACGCCTTCCCATGGTGTTGGAAATGTATTTTTAGCAGGCAGTGGTGCATTGACATCTCCTCACATGTCATTTCTGGGCAAGCTACATCTGTCCTTTGTCAGCACGACTGGCAGTAGCACTGCTAATGAACACAATTTACTAGAGTAGTATTCATCCCCAAGGGTAAGGCACAATTAACATGTAGCTGCTTTTATTAGTAAAATACAGAATGGGTTCACTCATAAGTTCTGAAGGAAATATCTTCCTCCATGATGTATTTGTATGTTTTATTTTCTCAGAAATGACTGGAGACTTGGCTTCAAAGAGGATGAATGACTGCCTGGTGCTGACTCACCACTCAGCTGCAGCTGCTTCTAGCCAAAAGGGAGGCTCGGTGGCACCCGTGTAGTGGCTGGTGAGGCGGCACTCACTGGTTCTGGCTGCTCAAAGGCCTCTCCTGCTTCTGCTTCATGGCTCCCGCACCCCCACTGGTCCCTTTCTGCTTTCTTCCAACATATGTCACAGCCTCCCATGGCCACGGGCTTTGAGCTGCTCATTGCCCAGACCCATTCTTATCGCCTTATCCTCATGAGCCTACTTTCTCCTTCACTGAGCCAATCCCTCCCTTCCTGGTAGGACCTGGTGTTGTTCTGCATCTCTCTTTCCCTCCCTACTACCACCTTAGCCCAGATGTTCTCTTTATCACTCCTTTGCTGCTATAGAGGAGGTAGCTGGGAGGATTTGAGATTGAGAAATCACGAAGCTCAAAGTCTCAGTCCCAGCAACCTCGACTCCACCAGACCTATAAATCCTGGGCTACTATGATTCAATTAGGCTCAAAGCTTCAAACAAAGAACTTGCCATTATAGACTAACTACAACATCCAAAATCTGACCACTGTTTTGGGGGCAGAATGGTACCTGTGTAGCTGGAGATCTCCATATGTGGAGAGGGTGATGACAAAACTCTTGCGCTAACTCTTCCCCAGGCCTGGGGAGCTGCATGAGCCCTTTGCAAAACTCAGCAGCGGAGTTTACCAATCACATCCTTTCTTTGTCTTTTTGAGATAGGGTCTTGCTATGTATTTCAGGCTGGGCTTGAGCTCAGTTTGTAGCCCAGGTTGGTCTTGAACTTGCAGCAATCCTCCTGCCTCAGCCTCTCGAGTGCAGGGATGATAGCTGTGCACCACCACGCCCTGCATACCGGTCACATCCTCCTCGCTGGGAGCACATAGAGGATTCTGGCAGCACTTAGCCTTATACATTGCTCAGCACTGGTAGTGTCCCACCTAGGGTCTTAGCTCATATTCTGTTCCTATAACTGAGTATCACAGAATGGATCATTTGCAAAGAAAATAAATGTATATCTTACAGTTTGGGAGCTGGTTAGTCCAAGAGTAAAGAGCTGCACTTGGTGATAGCTTTATTACAACTGAGGACTTTGTAGGCTTTAAAAGTGGCACAGGGCATCATATGGAAAATTAGGTTTATATAAGAGACAGACCCTAACTATCCTTGAGATAAACCGTTAGTCTTTTAGTTCATTAACCCGTCAACCCACGAAGGTCCCATCTGATTACATTTTAACATATTAAGACAGGTGTGTCTTGGAATATAGAGTGAAGCCTGCATCAAAGAAAGAAAAGAGCCACCATGCCTCTTAGAACCATGATGATGTAGAAGTATTCAGGCCAACAAGTATGACTTGATGCTCAAAGACAATCTTTAGATAAACGCATATTGGTAAAACCAAGTCCTGGAGCTGTGATCCTTGACGAAAAAGCCATAGAGATCAAGGCATGAAAGCAGTGATAATTTGCACCATGAAGAAGTGACCAATACAGGATATTATTCATCCACACTGATTAAGGTTACCAAAATCTTCTTAAGTAGGCAGAACATAAGACCGATACCAGAACCTTTTTTATTCCCTCAAAAATACAGTAGAATGAGGGTTGCCATTATCAGAAAATATGGTTGACATTATCATTGAATTGGTCAGTGGTAAACAATCCTTTTAGACATAGTTATTTGTAGATATTTGAAAATTACTCCTCTACTATGGTCTGAATATTATTGTGCCTTCCCAAATTCCTATGCTGAAACTTAATTCCAAGTGCAATAATAGTAAGAGATGTAACCTGTGGGAGGTGATTAGGGGATAAGGACCATCTCCTCATAAATTGATTAATGGTCTTTTGAAAGAGATTAAGATAAGTGTCCAAGACCCTCTGGCCCTCTCTGCTGTGTGAGGGCATGGTGGGAAACACAGCCACGAAGTAGTGTGTGAGACTTCTCCACACTCTGGATGAACTGCCTCTTTGATCTTGCACTTCCTGGCCTCCAGGACTGTGAGAAATATGTGTCTGTATTTGTAAGTTTCCCCACCTTACATATTTTGTGATAGCAACCTAAATGGACCAATATAGACCTTACTGTTGAAGATTCTTGTGCCAAATGGACAAACACAGAAAGTAGCCATCTCTTTCTTCTCCCTTATTGCCTAAATGAATTCTGCCTTAACAAGACCTATTTCTAACTAGATACATTGTTTGCATATAACTTTGGTACAGCAAAGTTTTTCACTCTGTGTACTGTATAGAACTTCTTAAAAGACATGAAATTTTTATGATTCTTGTAGTAGGTTGATTTTATAAGTGGCCAGAACTTTTGGGCAGCTTGATAATGTTTCCTATTTTGAAACTCTAGGATAGGCCAGTACTAAGTAATTTAAATAAACAAAAAAATATTTCAGGTGGGGCAATTCATGCCTGTCATCCCAGTGCTTGGGAGGCAACAGGACTGACAAGAATTCCAGGCCACCCTGGGCTACATAGTAAGTTCAAGACCAGCCTGAACTACATGTTGAGACCTGCCTCAAAAACAAACAAAGAGATAAACAAATAAGTGAATACAAAATTGATTTAATAGTCACAAATGTAACAATTAAAATCAATATAGTTCTTCACATTAAGATAAAAAGGAGAGAACTTCTAGGAAGATGGCGACCTGGTAAGCAGCAGAGGAAGATCCTCCTGGAGGATTGCCACCCAGACACTGGAATATAGCAACGTGAGAAAGACAGGAAGGAGAAAGATGTGTACCCTGAACCTAGGAAGGATCGGAAATGAGAATTGAAGTCTTCAGAAAGAGCAAACAAGACCTCTCCTAGAGGAAAGGCTCAGAGGGCTGCCATGGCACAGTCAGAGGAAGAGGAGGTGGAGAAGGAGGGGGTCACTGCTCCAAACACACCCTCAGCCCGCTCCCTCATTCTGGCACTCACAGCTTCAGCTTTGGAGGCTGGTGCTCACGGGAGCCTTTCGACTCAACCAGTGGAGAGCAGAGTTCCAAGAGCTGGTCCAGGACTGGAGAGGAGAAAGTGCACCCTGGAAAAGAGGCAGCAGCAGTCAGGAGGTGTTGTTGAACCTGGTGTGAGGATGAGAAGTTACAACAGCCACTAAAACAGAATCCTCACTCTGCAGCAACCTTTCTAATCAGCCCCTGGTGGCAAGGTGGAGTCAAAGCAAACAGTACACAGCCCATCACACCCAGCTCTATGCCTGCCCCGAGGCTGTGGCCTCCTGCCTCTCCACTGTGTGAACATCTAACAGCAGAGAGCAGCGGCAGCAACACCAGGGCCACAGCAATTCCTGAGGATCCAGCCAAAGAACAAATGGGAACTGGAGCACAACAGTAAGAGAGCTGCAGGTGGAGGTGGACCACATGGCCCCACATCCTTCTCACTCCAACACCAAGCAGGAAGCAAGAGCTCAGTTACCAGGCTTCAACTCCCACCCTGAACTCCCTCTCCAAGCACCTTGAGTCTCGGTGGCCCGCGCACTCACCACCTGTTCCTGATGGCAACAGGATGAGTCCATGGGCTTCAGAAGTCACACTAAACTACTAATATGAGCACCAAGAGGGACTCCATACTGCTTGCATATATGAACCCATAGTGACAAACTACATGAAAAGCAGCAGTCCAGGAGTCTGAGAGACAACATACTCTACACAGCAGACCCGAGAAAATCCTCCAATTCTCTCCTAGAACTAATAAATAAACTTAGTACACACCCTGGACTACTACAGTGAGCACAGGTGGAGGAGACTTCATGCCACTTGTGCCCAGCATCATAAGTATGCCCAATGCCCAGCTACAAGGGGCGGGGAAGGGCAACACTGGAGATTGAGAGGTAGGAGCAGGCAAAGACCTGGAACTAGGGTGTAGACCCAGTTCTCTAGCTGGATGGGGATAGCCTCCAAAGAGTCATAGGTAGCCTGCAGAGAGACACTAGTGGCCTATAAGGGGCCCCCGGGGTCCTTGACAGGGAGCTCAGTAGCCTGAGGGGCGGCTCCCTCCAGGCTACATGAGAACCCTGAAGACCTGGACCAGGCCTCTGGCAGTGTGGTGATGGGGCAGAGCCCAGTGGCCCACGGGGGTGACCCTGTGGACTCGAACAGGCCTCTGGCAGAGCCTTGCCAGGCTGGAACCCGGTGGTCTGCTTGGGTGACCCTGAGGACTCGACTGGGCCTCCAGATGCACTGTATCAAGGTGAAGCCTGGTGGTTCACTGGGTAACACCGCCAACTCAACTGGACCCCCACTGGCCTTGATGGCTTTTCAATGGGGGCTTGACCATAGTGCACCTGGTTCCCTGCCTGTTTACTGTCTCTGAGCATGGGTGTTTTTCCACCTCTTGCCATAGCAATTTGTGTACACCCACATTTGTTACAGCATAATTTGAAGCAGCCATGTCTTTTCCCAATGTAAGAGCCCAAGAGAGTAAATAAACCCAAAAATACAATTATTATCAGAGGGAAGATGACTGATTGGGTGGTAGAACAACAGAGATGAGGGTGGAGAAAATTGATAATCGAATGAGCCATCATCTGTATAACTGAATAACAAATGTGAAGATAACATTATGTAATACAGCATCCAGTGCTAATTCCCTACTGTCTCCTCTATAATTTTGTATTTCCTGTATTGCTTTTGTGTTATTCTGGTTTATATGTCTCCATTCTTTTGTCTTTAAAATAAAAAAAATTTAAAAATAAAAGGTAAAAAGGACACATTTTGCTACTAATTTTTATTGGTTTACTTATAGGAACAGTTAATGTTTAATTGTTTGAACAATCTTGTATACCTATATCTTATAATTTGAGCAACTACTTTGAAGACAACAATAAGTAATACAACAACCATTGTTAATTTCCTATCATCTTGTTTTGAAATTCTGTACCATTTTTATAATTTTTGTTATTTTGTCTTTATTCTTTTCTCTTTAAAGTTAAAAAAAGATGGGCTGGGGATATAGCTCAGTGGAATAAGCGCTTGCCTAGCAAGCGCAGGGTCCTGAGTTCGATCCCCAGTACTGCCAAAAAAAAAAAAAAAGTTAAAAAAAGATAAAAAGGACACAAAAATACCTCATCTCAATACATGAAGAAATTATTTAATGGATTTCAACATTCATTTGGCAAACTAGAAATAAAAGGGAAATTCTTCAGTCTGAAAATAAGCATCAATAAAAAATTGTAGTTTATACCATGCTTAACTATAAAATATAATCCTTTATGCCAACACTGGGAAGAAGGCACGGCTCTCCATTTCTATTGATCATTGCCAAATGAATCCTTGAAAGAGTGCTAAGTGAAAGAAATAAACAAGCATACCTATCAGAAAAGAATAGGTAAGTTGTGTCTCTTCAAATCCTGTAACTGAATATTGCTATCTGAGCAACATACTGAAGGGCTTACATCTGAAATGAATAAAGAATTCTCACAAATCAATTATTAAGGCTTAATTTTTAAAATGGGGAAAAGACTTCAATAGATATTTCACAAAAGAAGATACATAATAACTAGTTGAACACATAAGATTCTCACTAGTATTAGTCATCATGCAAATTCACTTTAAAATACCATTTTATACCAAATAGAATAGTTAAGATTATACATATGTTATAAAATAATATCAAATATTGGTGAAATTGTAGATCAGCTAGAACTCACATACATTACTGATAGATTATAGGTTGTTCCAATAGCTTTGGAAAAACCTTCTAGTAATTCCTTAAAAATTAAACATACACCAATTTTACTATCCAGGGATTCTAGTTTTAGGTACTCACCCAAGAGAAATCAAAACAAAATCACCTGTGGATGATTCATAGTATACAAACTCTAGATACAATTGGAAAAATATTCTATTTACATAATGGAATATTAACAGTAAATAAGAATGAATTACCGTGACACGTGTTTAAATTTCTAAAACATTATGTTAAATGAAAAGAATCCCTACACAAGAGCATATATGCACTATGACTCCATTTAAATAACATTCAGGAAGATGACGACATGACCATATGGTGATAGGAATCAGAACAATAATCGCTTGTGACTGTAGAAGTTGACTGCAAAGAGGTTTGAGGGAACTTTCTGGGGTATAAAGATGACCTATGTCTTGACTGGGGGTACTAGTTTCATGAGTGTATATATTTCT
Source organism: Dinomys branickii (assembly GCA_004027595.1). Taxonomy (NCBI): domain Eukaryota; kingdom Metazoa; phylum Chordata; class Mammalia; order Rodentia; family Dinomyidae; genus Dinomys; species Dinomys branickii. The sequence continues at coordinate 217,885 of PVLD010000113.1, read as the reverse complement.
CAAAACTTATCAAGTTGTACACTTAAAAATCTGTGCATATCAGGTTTGTTATTCTAAAGTAAAATTTATAGAATTTTAAGTCAGCATAAAAGAAACAATTTACTAAAGCCCTTAAGTACCTGCAAGGGGTATTTTTTAGAATAGTTGCTTCATCAGAAACAGTCATACTTCTTAGGTTTTTCATTCTCTGCTTATCTCCAGCACTTGTGGATTACTTTTTCTTTCAGAGATTTCCATAGACTTTTTCAAAAGTGCATACTTGCCAGACAGGTTGGTGCACGCCTAGAATCCCAGCACTTGAGAGACTGGAGAACCCAAGGCTAGCATGGGCTACACAGTGAGAGTTTCAAAAGGAAACAAAGAAAGAGCAAAAGAAAGAGAGAGAGAGAGAGAAAGAAAAGATAAATAAATAAGTAAATAAATATACCTGTTGCTTTACTCAGTTGAGTCATGGGATATTTTATCATTACACCATTATTCTTTTTGATGGAACCAAATGTTTTTACCTTCTGTAAAGATTTTTTTCTACAGTGGCTTTGGCCTTGTACTTGAAAAACTATATATACTCATACATGCAAAAAAGTCTTTCTTCAGTAGTTCTGAGATTCCTGTCTTGAGGTGAAAATCTGTGCTTTTAAGCTATTGTTGAGAATCTGTTAGTGGACAAGCCAAGTTATGTATCAAGGATATTGAAAAGCAGTTAACTATTACAAGCTGCATCTCCCCAAATCCTATACCTGAATATTGCTACCTGAGCAACAGTTTTTCCCAGTAAAGCATTCAAAAAGAAAGCAGAAAACACTGACATGCAAACCAACATATCTCTTTGGACCTGACAGATGGCCGTGTCATCTTTTATTCTTGTTTATCTTTTACCTTCACCTTATATTTTTCTCCCGTGGTTAGGTACCACATTTAACTCTCCTCAACATGTTATATCTAAGTTGTTTATTGAGTTTTAGAAAGCGATTGATCCTAAGTAATTAAAATTAAATAAGTCAGCATAAAACAGACGCAGTTTTATTTGTGCATAAATGTCTGTAAACACAGTTGAAGTCAACGTTAGGAGCAACACTTAACCATCTTGAGCACATGCAATGTTCAGAAGTTTTTCATCTACTTTGGGAATTTCCTGACTTGTAAATTTAAACTTCCCATGATATGATCATACTGAAGTTCTCATTTACACTGAAATATTTAAAGAAGGGAAAAATGGCACCCAAACTGTGAAAGTTGCATCACTTATGTGAGAAGTGTGCTTCTCCTGATGGCATGTGATAATTAGGATGTGAGACAGGAATATATTTACTGTGATAAAGGTTGTCCCACATAGATGATGGGGGATACACTGAGATATGTGTAGGAGTGTTCATGATAAAAATATGCATACTATGCGTTTTTTTAGTAAATTATATTTCCTAGATTTTAAGGTGATTGGACTTTAGTACTTTTATAACTATCTGTACATTGTTTTGAACAGCTTCTTTATCTTCAAAAATCTGTTATTGAATCGATAGTGTATTTCACAACTGATGACCTTCCTAATTATAGAAGTGATCATGTTCATACACAGGGAACTAGGATTTCAGCGGTGGACTGCAATAGGCAGTGACTTCTTAGTATGCATTTCATCAAACACTCAGATGTTCATATCTATGAAACAAGTGGAGAGGTATTCATAAGTTTAACATTTTGTTTGTAAAATTGTGTTTTCTGGGAACTACTTCAAACATACTCTTCAATCAGCCCAATTATCCACCACTCCAAATAATTTAAGACGTATTTGCTTTAATTTTTAAAATACCCCAAATGGAATTGAATTGTTTTTGGCAAAGTGTCAGTGAAGTTGTGCTAAATGAACAGAAGCATAAACATCCAGTTTCATGATTGTCTAAGATACAAAGATTCAGTAACTGTAAGCAAAACACTGAAAGGTAAAAGCAATAGCTGGGGCTGTCGCTTAGTGGTAGCCCACGTGCTCGGCATACCTAAGGTCTTGAATTCAATCCCCAGAACCTACAAGAAAAAAAGTGTAGAAACAATGTAACATATTTTAAAACTGGGGAACCTTGGAGAATACATCTTCCATCTTTCCCTCAGTATGTTTTATAGTAGCAAGCATAGCATCTTGCACACGGCTGATATACACATAGTTGTTGCACAACCTTTAGTGAACTATATTTCAGTGAACTTGTGAGAAGAGAAAAATTCCAGTTATTTGAAAGCAAACATTCAAACTGTAATGTTAAGTTACTTAGTGCAAGTATGATCTGATATGTGTTTTCTAAGATTTTCTTTTCATACGATTGACCCTTCCAACAAAGTTCAGATGCAGTTGAAATTTATGGAATGGGTGCATGGAAAGAGCAGACCTAAGGTCTGCCCCTTATCTCAATATTTATTTCCTTCCCTCTAGTTAGAAATTGCTGGTTACCTACTTGCTGACATCACGAACACTTGATTTTTGAAGCCAAGTTTGTAAGTTCAATAAAGAGACAATAGGAAAATAGAAAATAAAAGTTTATTAGAATGATATATAGGCATTATTTTTTGGAAACAGCCAAAAATATAACTGTAGTAGAATATAGGTGGTGCCTTTTATGATTTCAACTTTTAGCATGAGTTGCCCAAAATGTATACCAAAAGTAGCATGCTAGAAATAAGAACATAAGCTGAAATGACAACTTCAGACATCACTGTTTTATACAATAAAAATAATAATAAAAATGTAGGACCTTTTTATTGTAATGCTAAATAGAAGAAAATATGAGATGTTATATTTCCATCAAGGAGCCAATTGACTGTTATAGACCACAGAAAATATCTGCCTACCTTCAGTCACATTTTCCTGAGTCTGTTGCTTGCAAAAGTGTGCATTGTCCTGTTCAATTTCATGCATTCTGCTCCACCCATATTTTCAAAACTTTCTAATAAGGAATTAGCTGTTAGCTTGGATTCTCCACCCCCCCCACTTCTATATAGCCTTTTTAGATTCTTTTATTCCTGCAATATTAACATAGCAAGTCAGAAATGCACCAATTTTCTATTTTGGAAAGGACTTGATTCCTAGGAGATAATATAGTCCCATCTTTTACTAGAATTTATCTTTTACCAGTTTTATAGACTACATGGTAATAATATTACTCCTTAACCTTGTTTTGCACATTGTAGTGTGTCTTGCAAAGGCAAAATGCCCCTCACCTCTTTCTCTGTTCTTTCATCACTCACCAAGCGCTCTCTGTTGAGTGGCTATCTGACCAGGAGTTCCATACAAAGTCTACGATACCTGTGAGATTATTCCAAATTCATTCGGAATACTTTATTGTCCACTAGTGTATGGAAACAAAGACCACCCCAAGCAGAAAAAAGTAGGTGGTTGATTATTCAGAGCTGGCTACTGCAAGAGTCAGCCATCACCATTGATACTTGACAGAAACTTAAAGGCAGGAACAAGGAAGGGTAAAAGAAAGGCTTCAGGTGAGCTCTAATTGGAGGTAGTTAGCGCGGAGGCTGTTGGTCAATTAATAGAAGAAGCATATTCAATGTGATTAGTTAAGTTTGAATATTTGGCCTTCTTTGGGTTGGTCCTGAATTGGAAACAGAGCTTAAGAAAAAAATAAGGAACATATCAGATTAGTCACTGACTGATTGCTGACCATCCTAGACTGACTTCTGGAGGTTGAGGTTTCGCCTCCTGAACTGGTCTCCGCTGAACTTGTTGATCAGAGTTCTGTTGCTGTATATTTTGTGGCCATTGTCCCTATATTCAGTGTCTTGAGTGTCAAAATTTTGTCTTAGAAGTTGTTTGGACCAGAAGTTAGGAGGTTGACAAACTGAGTAGATTCACTGGGACATTGCATAAGCGTTGAGATGACTAATGGATTACGCTGCCAGCCAACAGTACAATGGACACACATGGGAGGTAGGTGGTGTAATCCCAAGGACTACCTTCAGCTCTCACCTTTCAAGCTTCTGTGAGATGACTGTAACTGTTAAAGGCAGGCATACGTGTGTGATCTTCTGGATCCCTGAATGGGCAAAGAATATGCCTTGTGAGCCTAGAACACGTCCTTGCTAAAAGATCAGCCCTCTGCAGGAATGTGTTTCCCTATTTCAAGCTCAGTGTGTCCTCATTTGTTCACTTAATCTGTGCATTATTTAGTATCCAATCAGCCCCACTACTGTATCTGTTTCTAGTGAGAAGAACTTCCTTACAGTGTGAAAGGAGCCCATGGAGCTCACCATCCTACTGCTAGCCATGGGCGCCAATGCTCACTGTTGGAGCTGATCCTGCTCTGCGCTGTCTTTGGGAGATAAAGCATTGTTTCACCCTGTGCCTGTATGAGTATTGTCTTTCTTAGGGACTTTGGAGTGAACTGACATCTTTGGACTACTCTTCCTGGTGGGGGGGGGGACTTCTCTGGAGGTGACAACAGGTTGACGGTTGTCATTGAGGAAACCTGCCTGCAGAAAGAGGGACCCAGCAGTGATGATGAGATCCAAAAGGAGGATTTCCTTGCAACACATAGTTGGCAAATGTGTAAATGGAAGAATTGAGAGAAAAAAATGCACAACCTTCTCCAATAAGTTATAAGGATAAAAACCCACACTGGACCTAGGGTACAAGTTTCCAAGGATCAAGGCCAGAATTTAGACAACAGTGATAGAACAAGATGAGATTTAGCTTGATCCTCAGCTACTCTGAATGCATCGTGATAGTAATTAAATGGTGCCCATGAATAGAAATCAAGAGGTTTCTATGATTACAAATTGAATGAGACTGTGGTTGTCAAACAAACAATAGAATAGGTCATGACCTGTGCCACCACGCCTGTGCCACCTTTCTTTGGGGGATTATGGGATGGATTGTTCAGGCTGTTCTTCTACCTCGAATGTCTCCTTCTCTTCCTAAATGCACATCCTTGCCTCGTTTCTGTGGTTCTCCTCTGCCTTCAGGGGCATCCCCCAGCTCCTCATTCCCTCAGATCTCATCAACGTCCCCCCCCCGCCTGCCTTTGCCTTAGCTCACGCTGGTCTCTCCTCTCCCCATGTCTTCCCATGAGGGACAGTGCTCCTTCCCTGACACTCCCAGAGGCCTCTGTCTCGCTCTGTCACCATTGCCACCCCTTCCTCTTGTAACTTATCTCCCCCTTAAAGCTTATGTCTGTCAGCCATAGCACCCTCTCTGTTTCTTCTGTTCCGTGGTTACACTTGGGGAGATCTTCCAGTTTCTCTGAAGGTAAAGACCGACATCTTGTGCATGGCCTTATAAAGCTCTAAATGAATTGAATCTTGCTGTAGCACCAACTGAAGATAAATAAATTCCCACTCTGCATGTGGCTTTATGTCATAAAGAGTTTATCTTTAATCTAATGAACATGCTCTTTACTGCCAGGTCCCTACACCCCACCTCAGTTCTTGGACCATACACTCCTCCATTCACCAGAAATTTATCAAGCATATACTTCTCCAGGATGTTGAGGTAGGCATTAAGGGTGGGACAGAAACATAAGCAGATGTAATTCTTGCCCTTCAAGACAGTAAAACTCTAGCCCACTGGTGCTCCAAGGTCAGTGTCCATTAGGACAACCATGAGGAACAGTTAACCCAAATACTGGGCCTCAGTCCTAGTGTCTGGCTCAGTAAATCTGGACAGTCTGCATCCCTAACAAGGTCTCTGGTAATGGCAGCTGTGGAACCGCACTTTGGGCATCCAGTAAAGTGATTAAACATTACATTATTATATAAAAATTACATTATTTACTTAAAATAGATGCTGGAAAGACACACAGGATACTACAGTCTAGGATAGCTAACATTTCCTTTGCCCTTTCATTGAGCTGAACCTGGAGAATGAGCTACAGTTGGATAGATGAGAAAAGAGGGAGATATTCTAGGCAGAGGGCTCAGGTGAGGGCTCAGGTGTGGGAGGGCCTGGTGTATTTGGGAAATCTGAAGAAGGCCTTGGCCGAAGAAGACAAAGACAGAGAACACAGCCTTGGGTAAACTTGAGCCTGTGTTTTCCTTTACTGGTCGACTCAGTAGGATTTACTTTGTCACTAATACAGTGCTTCTGCTCTCAGGGTACACATTAGAATCTCCTTGAGCTTATAAAAATACCAGTGGCAAGAAATTTAGAGACATGGTTTTGGTAAACTTGAAAAAATATCTTCCCAGGCAATTCTGCTTGGCTGTCCCGGATTCAGAATTTAGATTTGCAAATTCTGCCTTTTCCACCATTTCTCTGAAAGACTTGTTTCTTAAGAGTTTTTCCTCTTCTACTTATAGTAGTTGACACATTCCTGCATAATAATTCTTCATCTTCTCCATGGCCCCCTTTTCCCTGTGTTGAACAGATACCTTAGGGTCCACTGCAAGACAAGAGAAAGCAGAACAAAGCTTACTAGTGGTTTCTTCTTTTAAGCAACCAACAAAATGAGAGGGGAAAAACCAGAGGAAAGATGAAGGCAAAGAGTGATTTAGTCAGCTGTGAGGTACAAAATAATCGTTCTTATTTTATGTGGAGGCCATTGGGTTTTTAGGATATAGAATTTCTACTTAGGGTTGAATTTTCACCATATAATCTTACTTGAAGTAAGGTGGGTTTTTTCTTTGTTTGCTTGCTTGCTGGGTTAGTGCTTGTGGAACTGCAACCCTCTAGAGAGATGGGCATGTCTTATTAATTGATTATTTCCCACAGGACCCAGTTTTTAATGACTCAATAAAGAGCTAATGGAGAAATGGTCATTATTTTGTGTATTTATCCCCATACCTATAAGCTCCTGCCACTTGCCCATCACCTTGCCTTAAGGGAGAGCAGTGATGTTCTCTTCCCCCCTCACATGGTCACTTGAGTCAGCTGTACGGAGAAGGGGAAGGAGCACGGAAGCCTGAGAGAAAGGGAGCAGCAGCCGGTGTCGGAGAGAAGGGGCTCCCGCTGCACGAAGGCCCCCACAACCTCAGCAGTTCTGCCCTCAGAGGAGAAAGAGAAATCAGAGACATCTATAGGTCAAGTAATTCCACACTTCATATGTTATGCTTCATTTTGTCCTCACTAATATCCTGCATGAGGGATGGGTTGAGTACTGTTATTTCCATTTTGTCCACAAAAAAACCAAGAGCCAGAGAATGTACATAATGTTCTTAAGGTCACAAATTTTTACTCCATGCTGGACCCCATGTAAGGTACTTTCTACAAATTATTTTATCAAGCCCTTATAACAAGTGATTGAATTTGGTACCACTATCCCCTTCTGACCAAGAAAGAGATTTTGAGAATTAAAATAACCCACCTGAACGTACAAACCTACTGAGAGGTAAAAGTGAACTTAGAGCCTTCTCAAAAGACCCCAATCCCGGGCTCCTGACACTGTGCTGCCTCACATGCTCAAGCTTAGTTGGACTTGGGTCTGCAGGATCCAAAGCCAATGACACTTCAGCATTCCAGTGACACACTGTAGAGGAAAAAGAAGTTTTTAGCATAAGAAAGGAGAGTCAGGAAGGAAGAGGAAGGTAAGATGACAGAAGACACTGGCTGGGATTTATGGATGTCGCCTTCCCGCGGTGATCTACATATAACTCCATACCTGGCTTGGAGTAGAAGGAAACAGGGAGAAAAGTCAGGACTGCTACGTTTGCAGACTCAGGAGAGGATGAAAATAGATGGTGGTGTGTGAGAGCACCAGTGGAAAAGCAGCACTGTATAAATAGATGGAATTAAAAATGCACATGTGCAAAGGACACTGCTGAAACTGGATTGAGGACCTGGAGGCAGGGGCATTAGCCTGGGAAGTGAGTATGAACTGGAAATGGAGGGGCAGTGGGCAGGAGAAATATTTCCATGACACTGAGGAGCAAGAAAGGATACAGTCAAGCATCTGAGTCAAGGTATGGCAAAAGCTGAGGCAGAGGTGGAGCACTAGCAGGGCTTGCTGGTGTTCCCAAAAATGTTGCATGCAGATGAAGCCCTGCACAACAGCAGAGGATCAGGATCCACAGGGAATGACTGACCGTAGTTTCCACATAGCGTCTAGTCTGATGCTACTCGAAGCATAGTTCTTGGATCAGCAACACGCACATTGTCTCAGAACTTGTTAAAAATACAAATGCCCAGCATCCTTGTCCGCTTCCCACTTCCTTCACAGCACCTACACTTTAGCAAGATTCCCAGGTAACCACAGGCACATCTAAATTTATCAAGCACTGAGGGGAAGTGCATAAGACATAAGAGTACTTGCCTCCTATCAAGAGAGTGCAAGAATGATGCATACACAGTTTTAATAACAGCTCAACTTATAATAGCTAAATTATGGAAATGGCCTATAGGCCAAGCAACAGATGAATGCATAAAGAAAAATGTGGAATATATATACACTGGGCAACTCCTCTGCCATAACAAAGGATAAATTTGAGTCATTCGTAGAAAAAGATGATCTTGAGACCATAACACCAAGTGAAATAAATCACACACAGAAGGTTAAATGTCGCATGGTGTCTCAAACATGGGAGTCCCAAAAGATAAATAGTTTAACACATTCACAGTGGGGCTATAATTCATACGTCTTGCTACCTCCCATCTGGTAGCACAGGAGAGCCCCATCACATGATAAAAGCCACAGTACAGGATAATCATGCCTGTACCACCCATTACTTTAAGCCAATGTAAATGTTAAAGAGCAAAATAAAAGTGTGCTGGTAGGAAACCCGGAGGCAGACTTTGTGGAGATGGGAAGGAGATCTGTGGAAGGAGGGAGATGGAAGGGTGGGAAGCGGAAGGGCAAGTAAAACCATGCAGATGTGATAAGCGTATGTAGCAATTCCCCACGTGAGTATAATTACTATATGTCACAAACACATCCCTACAAGAAAAGAAAGCAAACAAAAATGACACCCCGAATCCTCAGGAACTAGAAAATCATGAAGGATGAGAGATGGGGGGATGGTCTGAATCCTCTTATGTTTCCTAGCATGAACAGATACTGAGCTTGATGAGTGATGGAAAGTGAGCCTCAGCACACAGAATGGTAGAATGTGTAGTTCAACATCCTACAGGCCCAACATGAGTGTTTTAAGGTTGAACTTCATTCAACTAACCCTGGATACAGTCACCCTGTTATGAAGCTCAAATAATCCTTACAAAAGCCTGAGAACAGAAGCCCTGGGCAGAGTTGTCTGAGGGAGGAGGAGGGAGCATGGTGTAGCATTGGTGATCAGAAAGCTGGGCTATTCTTCTGGGCATGAGGGCTTAGTCTCTGCAGACAGCTTGAAATTGGCCATTGTGAAAGTATGAACTCCACAGCGATAACAAACACTAAAAATCAAGGCTTTGTTTTTTCATGCAGCGTGCATTGGCACACTACTAGAAGCAGACTCAGGTTAGAAGAAAGAAGGCCCTGAAGTTAGCGTGTGTACAAGGAAAAATACAATGGATGTTCAAATGAAAAGCAAAAAAAAACTTATTACAGTGAAAGAACCATTGCCGAAAATGATGGATAAGTGTGTTCTAACTGAGAAGGTGTATTCTGAGGGGTATTAGTGGCAACATTTTTTACTGGAATAATTTTTTAAAAAATTTAAACATGCACTGTATTTTTGGATTACCTGTCATTGATCAAACATTAATTCCTGTCAAGTAAAAACATTGTGGTGTGTCCTCACCTGTCTTATTTACCAAATCTGGCACTGAGTAAGTAACTTCCCAAAGTAAAAGGTACCATGAAATTTAAATGTCTGGAATCAGTTCAGGACTTGGAGGTGGCCACAACAGAGAAACCTAAAGACATTTATGAAGGAGGACATCCAGAACTACTTCAGAAAATGGCAAGAACAATAGGACAAGTATGTTCAAAGAGAGGGAATTTTTGAGGAGCATTAATGTGTTGCTTACTCTAGTAAAAGTTTTAGCTTCACCTTTTTAATTGATCATATCCCTTAATGTATGGAAGGAGAAGTTCAGGAAAAGAAGGAAGAAGGAAAGTCTGAGGAGATGTGTGCCACAGGAAGGGCCTCATACCCATCTCCTGGCACGACAGGGGTCCCTCACTGGCCTCACTTCTGAAGCCTGCCTGTCTCCGGAGTGGGGAGTTCATGGAAGGCTGAAAGGTGGGAAAGATATAAAACGTGGAGACCATAATCCTGAATTGACTGAAAGAGCATAAATACAGACACAGCTTTGGGTCCAAGGGGTGAGATGTTCCCTGGAGTTCTCAGCTGCTGAGGTAGAAGCCTGTAGGCGATAAATGGTGAGTTCATTTGGAGTTGGGGTGTTTGTGTCAGTCACATGGAAATTGCGTTTATCACCGTTATTATGTTTGCCCAAACCAGTCTTTTCTGGTGTCCTCTTGTGCTTCTGAAGTTATTATTGTTTCTGGTTAAAAAATACATTTTTGATAAAGAAGTGTTTCACTGGGAAGTCTCTCTGCATCTGTCTGTCGGTCTTTTTTTTTTTTTTTTGTAGCTGCTAAATACATTTAACAAGTATTTGGGGCCCTCTCCTCAGCCTCCAGTGGAAACACCTTGAACATTCTGACTTCTGTGGCTTTGGGTTTTCTGTGCTTTCTGTTTGGGATGCCTGTGCCTTTCCTTCGCTCTTGGTCAACTCCCCCAGACCTCAAATTTCAGGAACTGTCTCTTCCAGGAAACCTTCCTGGTCACTCCAGCCTGTCATAACCTCTTTTTCCACTCAACACTCTCGGGATACAGTTCTCAAGGGCTGTGTCCTAGACTTCTTAAAATGAAGGTAAAGTGGTGTGGTTTATCCACCGTAGAGCTCTGGCTGTGGAGACTACGACAGTCAGCAGATACCCACAGAAGAGCACTTGATAAAAGTGTACTCAGTTCCCCTTCGCAAACCTTCCCTTCTCTCCACTTTCAAGTTTCCCAGTAGCCTTCTGCTCTTCAGTGCCAGTGAGTATTTGGTCTCTATTTGTTGCTCTAAAACGAGACATTGTGACAACAGCAGTGGCAGCTGGCAGCCTGGTCAAGCTAACAAAAAGGATCACCTGACTTTGGTTCTAATCAAAATCTTTCTTTCAGATTACCAAGTTGCATAAAATCTGATATAAATAATCATGAGTAATATGTATTTACCATATACATTTATCATTCCCAGCATAAGGAGAGATGTATTTATCTTGATCATTTTAAGTGAATCTTTAATTAACTGAACAGAAAGGGATAACATTCTGGGAGCTGGGCAAGAAAGGGCCGGAAGAATGTTCTTGTACACCCTCGTCACTCCACGACACCCAGGGCAACACAGCGGGGAAGGAGGGAGCCGGGGATCACCGGGCTTTCACATCACACATGGCCACGACCAGATCTCCAGGAGAGTTTCTAATTATAAGCATGCTATTTATTGTCCTAGCCTTGTGTCATCTGATTTTTTTCCATTTATATGAAATTGAAGATGTCAGCTTTGAAGATTTATTGACACCTTAATGAAAAGACCTTTGGTTGTGAGTTTATTGCTTTTTATTTCTGTTTCCACGTATTCCTTACATAAAACATCCCAAATTCATGTTCAAAGTGAGGTTCTCACCCATCTGTCTATTATAGAATATTCATACCTTACTGTAGGGTAGGAGTCTGCTCTTGCTTATGAAGTCAAGGCAGAGTGACAGGTCTAGAGTAGCTCTCTAATGCTCTCATAAACATGTTTTAGGCTGGCTGTGGTGGTTCACTCCTGTAATCTGAGCACTCAGGAGGCTGGCAGGAGGATCACTGTGAGTCTGAGAACAATCTGGGGTACAAAGTGGGCTCAAGGCCAGCCTGAACTGAGCAGTGAGACATGTCTCAAAATAACAACAACAAAAAAAACCCACCATGTTTCTTTGGGCAAAATTTAAATTATATTCCATTGTATTACCAGAACCTGGGCATTACTCCTGCCCCTTCTTCAATTTACACGTACATAATTATTTTCAGCATAACTCAAAAGAACCTGGAGATCATCTGTCACAGGGTAAGAACTCTTTCTTACCCTGCTCTGTTCATTGCTCTGATTTACAATCCTTTGATTATTACTGAAGATTGCCAAAGTGGTAAGTTCAAAATAAACAATAACAAATGCAACTAAAGTTTTCACATCCAAATACTCTTGTGGGTCAAAGTAGAGATTAAGTCTTCCCTTAAAAAAGGAACAGATACAGATAAAATTCTTAAAAACGGTTTCATTTTTCTTACCTTAGATCAATCTAAATTATAACTGACTTGTAGCCTGTGAGAAAGACGTGACAGTTCCTTGGCTTTGGAAACCTCAATGTCCAAAAGAGAGAAAGGGTGCGCATGAATACGGTATCGAAGACCTCTGAAAAGCTCATGTCTTTGGGAGTCCCAGCAAACAGAAGAATGGCACCTACATGTCCCTAGAGGTTGGAGCTGGGAGTACTAGTGTTTTCTGGCGGTGACAGCAGGAAGGAATCAAGCTGGTGTTGTGCTGGAAAGATACTGTGAATAGCAATGCTTATGGAGATTAGAAGTACAGGGGAATCATGATTTGGCAGGAAAGTTTAGACGTGATATTCTGGAAAGAAGTCTAACTGTTCACTGGGAAGAGAGAGAGGCAAAAATACAAAAGAGGACTAACTTTTAGCCATTCTGCCTACCTGGTCTGTTTTGGTAACTCACTGTAAATTTTATTTGCATTTGCCTGTTACTACTGAGATTGAGTGGCTCTTTGCATCTTTGTTGGCTGTGTCAAAGTTAAACAACAAGAAAAATGTCTCAAAAAGAGAAATTCTTATTTGGGAATAAATAAAGAATAGGATTACAATCCAGGCACACATGACTGGGCTAAGGATGTCTCTGCTATGTCCAGAGAACAAGAGAAAGCTTGGGAATTTTATGAGGAGAGAGGAATCTATGCAGGTTGTTTTGAAAGAAAGTTCATTGGCTCTGTGGATGCTGTGGGAACCGGCCAGTTCTGACTGGCCACTGTTTCCAGTTACTGTGTAATCTTACAGTCATAGTTGTGAGTTCCATCAGTAGTTGTTAATTAGAAACTATCTTTTTCCACCACAGCGTAGGGCATCAAACCCAGATCCTCACACCTGCTACATAAGCATTTCACTGAGCTAAAACCCCACCCTAAAAATAGACTTACAGACAGGGCAGGCTGTTTCACTGGATGGATTCTACAAGATGATTTCTGGAGCAGGCATCCACAGCCGTGTGAGCTAAAATGAACATTTCTTTCTTTTAAATTACTTATCTCAGGTATTTTGTCACAGAAAAGGAAAGCTACCACAATTAATGTACTCTTTTTAGCTCTCATTCTTTCACCTTTTTTCTACTTTTACATTTTAGGTATGTTTGTAATAAGGACTGTAAAATTGAATTTTTAAAATCAGGAATGATAATAGTTCTCTTTCATTTGGAATATTAGTCCATTTATAATAATATGGTTACTGTTATATAGATTGAGCATACCTAACCCAAAAACTCCAAATGCAAAATTCCTTCAAATCTGAATCATTTTGAATGCTTTTCTGGGCTTGAGAAACGCTAAACTATGCAAATATTCCAGTATTTAAAGTCATAGCCAGGAGTGGTGACACACATTTGTAATCCCAGCACACAACAGGCTGAGGCAGGAGGACTGCTGTGAGTTCCAGGCCAGCCTGAACTACATGGTGAGTTCAAGGCCAGCTTCGCTACAGAGTGAGAACTTGTTCCCGAAAAAAATAAACAAAAAGAAAAAGAAAAAACTAATTGGATTAAATGCGTATTGATACTTTAAAAAAGTATGAAACACTTTTTCCCCAAACACATTACACACAATACTAAACCTATATTAGGCTGTCTATCATCTTATTCTTGTTATCGGTTTGGCCTTTTTTCAATTATTTTTCCATTTTTATAGATTAAGCCATTTTCTTTACTTTTTCTTCTGTTAGCTTGTTGCAAATTATGCATTATTTAATGATTTTAATGGTTAGCCTCTATAATATAACTTTTATTCTTGACTTATTATGAATAAATATGAATAGGGTGGGCATGATGGCACATACCTGTAACCTTAGCACCCTGGACACTGAGGCACAAGGATTGCAAGTTTGAACCCAACCTGGGCAATTTAGAAACTTAGTGAGACCCTACCTTAAAATATACAAAATAAAAAGAAGGGGAAAGTTGGGGATGACTTGGTGCTAGGGTGCTAGGATCCTGGGTTTGATCCTCAGAACCAGCCCCAAATGTGAACTGGTTTCTTCTTGTTTCCCAGATGATGTGAGCACATTAGCATATTTCTACTCCTTTTGCCTCTGGGCCTCAGTGTTTTATGTTACCTTTGGCTTCTGTTTTGTTGAGAAGTCAGTTCTTACTCTTACTGTTTTCTATTTGTTGCCAATATGTCCTTTCATTTGGCTACTTATAAGATTTTCTCTTTGCTTTCATCCTCAGCAGTGTTGTATAATGTGCCTAATCTGATTTTGTTTGGATTTACTCAGAGTAAGAGTGATATAATTTTTTTTTGCTTTTTCTGTCCTTGTTTTTAAAGATCGGCTCTTGCTTATGTAATTCAGGTTGGCCTTAAAATCAATATGTAACCCAAGCTGATCTCAATCTCACAGTGATCCTGCTGCCTCCGCCTCCCCCGGGCTGGGATTACACATGTGTGCACCACATTCGGCAAGACTGATATAATTGTGACCATGAGATTTAATATTTTTCTTCATTCTTGGATTTTGGTTTTTTTCTCTCTATGTCCCTCAGGCTGGTCTTGAGCTCTTGGGCTCAAGTTGTCTCTTACTTTAGCCTCCCAAGTCCACAGGTTATAGGAGCAAACTGCCACACCCAGCCTCACTTTTGAAGAACTCCAGGCCATTATCTATTCAAATTTTGTTTTTGCCATATTCTCTTCCTCCTTTCTCTTTTAAACCCTGCTTACATGGACTAAACCTTTGCTCTATGTTCCATTTGGCTTTCAGTTCTCTGCTGTATTTCTTTCCTTTGCGTTCTCCACCCTATTCTGGGTGGACACTACCGAACCGCACACTCCCTAGTGCTTTCTTCCCTTGCCATTTCAGGTCAGCTCACCTGCTACACCTGAAATTCTAGACTCACATGTGATTCTTTTCAATGGGTTCTAATTATTTGATAAAATTCTATTCTGTCATCATTCTCTTGTACATATTAGTCAGGTGTTCTTTTTTTAAAAAAACGTAATTTTAGCACATGGATCTCCATTAGATCTTTTTCCATTGTCTTTTTTTTCTTAGGGTTTTCAGTCATTTGGTTTTGCCAAGTACTGTTTCAGTCATGTGCAGACATGCATGAAGAGCTATGAGAGATAACCTGAAAACTGTGGAGATCTCCTTCTCTCTCTTCCTACCCCCACCCCAAACATCGCCTGTTAAAAACCGGCAAATGCTATGAGGGGAAAACGCACAGCAGGAGTCATGGGGACCAAGGCTTCCTTCGCAGCCACCCGGCGCCTTGGTATCCACAACTCAGTAATTAGTCTGTCTACTCAAACAAGTATTTAAAATGTTCAAAAAGACATTGTTTTCCTCCATTAAAAAAAGTTTACACAAATATTTTCATAACTTTTTAAAAACTAGAAAAGTGAACTTTTCCAGTTGGTCCAGTGGCGGCACCACGAGATGCACAGGATAGGAGTACGTGGGCGGTACGTGAGAGCCACAGCAGAAGTTTCTGTCATTCGCGTTTAAGGGCCAGGTGGCCGCATGGCACCAGAGGCATTTCTCAAATAGGAATGATTTTCCATGAAACTTCATTGTATTTCCATGAAACTTCAATATATTTTATATTAAAAACTCTTAATTATTCAGCTTTAAGCAAATTTTTATTTTTACTAGTCCATATTTGCGGTGCGCTCATTCGTTGTGAGGAGGTGGTGCATATGTGTAACACATCATAATTCTTTATACCATTTTTTCCCATCCCCCCTTCCTACAATTCTTGGTCCCATTTCCATTTGCAAAAGACGTATCTCCATGTTTTTTATTATCTGTCTTTTATTTCCTCCTTAATTTAGTCATACTTTGCATTTCTCATTTATGAGAATCCATGTGAGGTGGATTTAAGCTTATGCATCTGGTTTATTTCACTTAATACTGAGGTCTCAAGGCACACTTATTTTCTAACAAATGCCTCAAGTCTACCTTTGTTTATGGCAAAGTAGTACTCCACCCATACAAATGCACATTTTCTTCATCCACTCATCTCTTGATGGGCATACACTCTGCTTCCAAGGTTTAGCTATTGTGAACTGTGCTTCTATGACATGCATAATTGTAATAACATGCATTTAAACCTTTCAGGAAGATACCTAGAAGAGGGATAGCTGAACACAATAGGATTTCTAGTTTTAACTCTTGGGGGAGTCTTCATAATGATTTAATAGTAGTTTCACTGGTTTACATCCCCACTAACATAAAAGGATTCTTTTCTCTCAGAAGCCTCACTAGCTTTTATTACCTAATTTCTTCCTGATGACCATGCTTTCTGGGGTAGGTTGAAGATTCAGTGTCATTTTAATTTGAATTTCTCTAATGCCTGCTGATGTTCCACAGTGTTTCATGTGTTTATTGGCCAGTTGTACTTCTTCCTCTGAGAAGTGTCTACTCATTTCAGTAGCCAATTTTCTTGACTGGATCTTTTATTTTGGGGGGCAGCTATTTTTTTGAGTTCTTCATATATTCTAGATGTTAGTTCTTTGAAGAGTAGCTGATAAATTTTTTCCTATTCTGTAGGTTGTCTCCTCACTTTTTTGGTTGTTTCTTTTGCTGATAAGAGGCTTTAATTTGATATGATCCCCTTGGATTATCCTTGTGATTGCTTGTACAATTGAAATTTTGTTCAGAAACACTTGGTAGAGTTTTACCTATTTTATCTTCCAGTGGGTTAAGTGTTTCTGTTTTAACATTTAGATTTTTGATCCATTTTGATTTCAATTTTATATATGACGAGAGATGTGGATCTAGCTTCAATCTTCTGCTTGTGCATAGCCAATTTTTCTGTTGCTGTTTGTTTAAAGGGATATCTTCAGCTTAAATTTTTGACCTCTTTGTCAAAGATCAGATGGATGCCTGTGTCTGAGGTTTTCTTCTGTGTCCTTTATTCTGTTCCACTGATCCACATGTCTCTTTTCATGTCAGTACCATGCTGTTTTTTTAAAAAATCACTGTGGTTTTGCAATATAATTTGTAAATCAGGATTGTGATGCCTCATGCATTGCTCTTGTTGCCCAGGATTGCTTTTACTATACTGGGTCCCTTATAGTTCCACATAAATTTTAGAATTCTTTTTTCTGATTTTGTGAGGAGTGCTGTTGGTATTTTGACTTAGATTGCATTAAGTTTATACATAAATTTTGGAAGTATTGCCACTTCACAATATTGTTCTGTCTATCCAGGAATAAGATATGTCTTTCCATTTTCAAGTGTCCTCTTTGATCTCCTTGTTAAGGATACTGTTGTTTTCATTATAGAGGTCTTTCATTTTCTAGCTTAAGTTAATTCCTAAGTGTTTAATTTTTGTGAGGCTATTGTAAATGGTATTGTTTAACTAATTTCTTTTTTTATGGGTTTATTATTTTTTTTCTTGCCTGATTACTCTGGCTAATGTTTTGATTACTATATTGAATAGGAGTAATGATGATAGATATCCTTGTCTTGTTCCTGTTTTACATAATAAGCATTCAGTTTTCCCTCATTAATGTAATGCTGGCAGTAGGTTTGCCATAAATGAGTTTTGTAAGATACAGGTAAGGTCCTTCTCTGCCTGTTTTCTTCAGGGTTTCTAAAATGATGAATGGATGATGGGTTTTGTCAAAGCCTTTTTCTGCATTTATTGATATAATCATGTGATTTTTGTACATGCTTCTGTTTATATGATATACTACATGTATTGATTTGCACATGTTGAACCATCCTTCCATCCCTAGAATGAACCCTACTTGATCATGCTGTAAAATGTTTCTGATGGTTTGTTGCATTCTCTTTGCCAGGATCTTGATGAGGATTTTTATATCAACATCTATTAAAGAGATTTGTCTCTAGTTTTCTTTATTACTTGGATCCTTGTCTGGTTTTGGAATCAAGGTAATTCCAGGAGTGAGTTGGAATTACTTGTTTTATTTTTATTTCATTAAAGAGTTTGGGAAGTACTGGTATTATATCTTCCCTCAGGGTCTTGTAGAATTCAGTGTGAATCCTTCAAATCCTAGGGCTTCTCTTAGTTTGACTTTTTTTTATATTATTGTTTCAACTTATTACTGTTGTTGGATTTTTCAAAGTTTTTATGTTTTTGGTCAGTTTCAATAATTCATATGTGTGCCAAAAACTAAAACTAGACCCACGTCTTTTACCATGTACTAAACTAAAGTCAAAATGGATCAAAGATCTAAGTGTTAAAACAGAAACACTAAAGTTATTGGAAGAGAAAGTAGGTAAAAATCTTGAACACACAGGTGTAGGCAGAGCTTGTGAACAAAAACCAAACTGTAAAGGAAATACTTCAAAGAATTAACAACTGGAATCTCATTTTATTGAAAAGTTTTTGTACATCAAAAGAAATCACCAACAGAATAAAAAGAAAACCCATGAATTGAAAAAAAAGTTTAGCCACCTGCCCCTCAGACAAAGGACTTCTATCTAGGACATATGAAGAATTTTTAAAAATCAGGCCCCCCAAATTCAAAGACCCAATCCAAAAATGGGCATCTGAGATGAATGCACACTTCTCCGATGAAGAAATACTAATGGCAAATAAATAAAAAATGTTCAACATCATTAGTCATTTGAGAATGGCAAATTAAAAAACAGTGAGATTCCATCTCACTCCAGAAAGAATGGCTATCATCAAGAAATCAACCAATGACAAATGCTGGAGAGGCTGTGCGGAGAAAGGAACCCCACTCCATTGCTGGTGGAAGTATGGATTGGTGAAACCACTGTAGAAATCAGTTTGGAGATCCTTCATAAAACTAGGATTGGAAGTCCCACTTAACCCAGCTGTTCCCCTTCTACGTATTTTCCCAGAAGTAAAACATTATACTACAGCAACATATGTGCACCCATGTTTATAGCAGCACAATTTATTGTAGCTAAATCTTGGAAACAACCTAAATGTTCATCCACTGAGGAATGAATTAAAAATATATTTTTATACAATGGAGTATCACTCAGTGTTAAAAAAGATACACTTGAGGCTTTTGTAGGTACATGGATGCAACTAGAGACCATACTCATAAGTGAAATAAATCGGACCCACATGTGTAAACATCATATTGTCTCCCTGGTGTAGGATCCTGAAAGAATATGTAAAATTCAAAACCTACAATAGGTGATAGGAAAGGGAAAGAAACTGCTCAAAGGAATGAATGACTGAGCTGAGGGAAAGAAAAAAAAAAGAAAGAAGGAAAGCAAAAAAAAAAAAAAAATATATATATATATATGAATAGCTGGGATAACTACTGCTGATGTCTGATGGGATATTGAAAGAAACAGTTAATTCTTAAATGTTTTTTATGTTCTGATCAGTTTTGCTTATATCTGGTAGTATGAGCAACTGATAGGAAGACAACAATATGTCATGGAACAACCATGGTGAATTCCTACCACATTGTCCAGTGAAACTCTGTATTATCTCTAATGTTTTATCTAATAATTATATTTTTAATTTTCTTTAATGGCTTAAACAATCTTCCATTCTTACATCTGGTAATCTGAGCAACGTCTTTGAAGATAACAATATGTAATATAATGTAATGTTAATTCCTGTCATTGTGTCTTGGAACCCGGCATTACTTTTAATGCTCCTGCTTTGGTTGCTGTATGTGTATGATGCTGGGATGCTGCTGCGGCTTCTTTTTCTCATTTACTGCTCTCTTTAAAATAAAAGAATAATAATGCACATGTGTCTAAGAATCTAACCATTTCTTCAAGATTCTCCAACTTGTTAGGATACAATTTTCATAGTAGAGACTATTGAGCTTCTGGATATCTGCCATGTTCATTGTGGTTTCACCTTTTAAATTTCTAATTGCATTTATGTGGGTCTTTTCTTTCCTTTTTAATAAATTTGGCTAAGAGTTGTCATATTTGTTTATTCTTTCTAAGAACCAGCCTTTTCAGCTGTATATTCTTTGTATTCTTTTTAGTCTCAATTCTGTTAATTTCCACTCAGATCTTTATGATTTCTTTCATTGTATTTGGTTTAGGTGTGTGCTGTTGTAGGAATTTGAGGACGATTATCAGGTTATTTATTTGAAATTCTGTTTTTGTAATATGAACATTCACAGTAATAAATTTACCTCTTAGGACTGGTTTCATTATGTCTCATGGATTTTCATTTGTTGTTCTATCATTATTGTTTGATATTAGGAATTATTTAATTTCTTCCATAATCTGTTAGTATTCAAAAGTGTGCCATTTAATGTCTGGATGTTTGTAAAATTTTGGTGCTTTCTTTTGTGATTGATTTCTAGTTTCAGTGCAGTCTGGTCTGATAGTATAGTTGATTTCTAGTTTAATACACTATCACCTGATAATTATGTCCTTGTATTCATTTAAGCAGATTTTATGCAGTATTATGTGGTTTATTTTGGGGATATGTCCATGTACTGCTGAAAAGAACTTCTACTCTGTTTAGTAGGGTAGAATATTCTAGATATCTATAAAGCTCATTTGTTGATAGGTGTTGGTCAATTCTGATATTTCTTTGTTGATTTTTAATTGATCTACTTGTAAAAGTAGGGTATTGAGGTCCCAACAATGATTGTGTTGGTATTTATCTGATCTTTTATGTCTAGTAGGGGTTGTTTTATTAAGGTGCACTGATACTTAGTGCACATAGAGTTATAATTGTTATCCTACCTGTCGAATTGTTTCCTTAACTAGTATGTAATGGTTTTATTTACATATTATCATCAATTTTAGCTAGAAGTTTACTTTCTTCCAGCATAAAATTGCTATTTCTGCTTTCTTTGGGATTCTGGTACATAGAATATTATTTTCTTCTTGCCTATTATTTATCTTTTATTTTTCTCCTTATATTTGTGTTTCTCATATAAGTCATGTGATATTTAAGCTTGTTTATCTGATTTATTTCGTTCAACATTATGTCTCAAGATCCATTCCTTTTCCTACAAATGATTCAAGTTTAGTCTTTTTGTAGCAGAGCAGTACACCATTGTGCATAATAGCACATTGCCTTTATCCATTCATTTGCTGATAGGCTTATAGGCTTGTTATGGTTGATACATTGTGTCAACTTGGGGAGTCTAGAGGTTTGTCTGAGTGATTCAGCAGGAAGCCAGGTTGCTTACTTTGTACACATCCGGAGCCTGTGGCAGAGGAGGGCATGAACCTTGTGTGAGAGCTACATGCCCCCTGGGTGGGGGTAGGCTGTTTACAATGTAAGGGAAGAGAAGAGGCTGCTTGCAGCCATTCCTCCCTTTTTGCTGACTGTTTTTGCTGTGCTCTGCTGCCGTGAACTGTAGCCCTCTGACTCTGCCTCACAGCCAGCCAAGTACGGACTGAAACATCCACAAACTGTAAGCTAAATAAACCTTTCCTTCCTTCATCTTGGGGGTTGGGTATTTTGTCTCAGCAACGAGAGAAAAGTAAGCAAGACAAGGCTGTTTCCAAGATTTAGTGACTTTGAATTGTGCTGCTATGGATATACATGTATAATATGTTGTTTTAAACTCTTTTATGGGAATATCTAGAAGAGGAATGGCTGAGTGTCGTAGTTAGGGCTTGCAAGCAAATAGATTTATTACAGGACACATTTTTTAAAGAGTATTTTCTAATATTCAGTCAAAAAGTCAAATGTAGAAGAGTGCAAGCGATCTGTCCACACACCGGAGACCCCGAAAGTATAGCTGAAGGCCTGGATCCCACAGCAATATCCTGAACAGCTCCAGCTGGAGACCTAGAGCCCATGATAGTGTCTCATGCAAGTCTGTATCAAGGATTTGCACCGGGAAGGTCCAAAGGACTCACTCTAACAGAGGAAGTAAAAGATATATACATTGAAAATTACAGTATTCAGAAAAAAACAGATCAGACAGGATTTCAGAAAATGGAAACATATTCCTTGCTCATAGATAGGAAGAATCAACATTGTGAAAATCACTATACTCCCAAAATTGTTATACAGATTTAATGCAATCTCTATCAAAACACTATTAGCATATGTCACAGATCTAGAGAAAACATTCCTAAAATTTATTTGTAACTAGAAGAGACCTATAATAACAAAGGCAATACTGGCCAACAAAGGCAAGGCAGAAGGCATGACAATCCCTGACTTCAAATTATACTAAAAAGCTACTGTGATAAAATCAGCATGGTACTGGCAACAAAACAGATCTGAGGATCAATAGAACAGATTAGAAGATGCAAACACAACTGCAAACACACTCATCTACCTTATCTTTGACAAAGAAGCCAGACATGTTCACTGAAAGAAAGATAGCCCCTTTAATAAATGGTGTTGGAAAAACTGGCTTTCCACATACCACAGACTAAAACTAGACTCTTGTCTATCACCGTGCACTAAATTAAAGTAAAAATGGATGAAAGATCTAAATATAAAACAGAAACACTTAATCTACTGGAAGAGAAAGTAGATGGAAATCTTGAAGACATAGAGGTAGGCAGAGTTCATGAACAAAAAACAAACTACATGGGAAATACTTCAAAGAATCAGCAACAGGGATCTCATCTTAGTAAAAAGTTTTTGCACATCAAAAGAAATCACCAACAGAGTGAAAAGAAAACTCATAAATTGGGAAAAAATTTTAGGCAACTGTCCCTCAGACAAAGAACTCCTGTCTAGAATGTATAAAAAATTAAAAAGTAAATCAGACCCCCAAATTCAAAGACCCAATCCAAAAATGACCATTTGAGATGAACACATACTTCTCAAATGAAGAAATACAAATGGGAAATAAATACATGAAAAAATGTTCAGCATCATTAGTTATTTGAGAAATGCAGATTAAAACAACACTGAGATTCCATCTCACCCAGAAAGAATGGCTATCATCAAGAAATCAACTCATAATAGATGCTGGAAAGGCTGTAGGGACAAAGGAACTCTTCTCCACTGTTGGTGGGAGTGTAGACTGGTGCAACCACTGTGGAAATCAGTCTGGAGATTCCTCAGTAAACTAGGATTAGAGGTCCCATTCAACCCAGCCATTCCCCTCCTGGGGAAAATCTGCTTAAATGGATTTTTCCTGAAGAACGGAAAATGTCATGCCACAGTGATATATATGCACCCATGTTTATAGCGGCACAATTTGTAATAGCTAAATATTGGAAACAACCCAAATGTCCATCAGTGGAGGAATGGATTAAAAAAAATGTGGTACTTTATACAATGGAGTACTACTCAGTTATAGAGAAAGGATAATTTGAGACTTTTATAGGTACATGGATGCAACTAGAGACCATACTCATAAGTGAAATAAATCAGACCTGCATGTGTAAACACTGTATTGTTTTCCTAGTGTAAGAAGCTGAAAGAGTAAATAAAATCCAAAAGATGGAATAGATACTATAAAACGGAAAGAAATTTCTCAAAAGGAAAGAGCAACTGGGACAAGGGAAAGGAGAAAAGAAGAAAGAGGAAAATACACATATACACACACACAAGATAGCTAAGATAATAGTACTACTAATTTTTATTAGCTTATTGAAAGGAACAATTAGTGCTTAATTGTTTGATCTATTTTACATGCCTGTCTGTTAATCTGAGCAACTACTTTGAAGATAACAATATTCAATATAATAACCATTGTTATTATATCATCTTGTTTTGAAATTTTGTATTGTTTTTATTGTATTTTATTCTTTTTTAAAAAAAGAACCAATAATTCACCACCTTTAACTGTAGAAAGGAAATTCACAATTATATATGAACACTAAGACAATGTAGATATTTAGACACAGTGGATATATACTAAGTGCAACTCCTATACTTCCACTAATGATAGAAAGTAATTCAAAGTAATAACATAGAGTTAACCAACTATATGAAGATTAATAAAGCTTAATGGTTATACTATTAAAGATACAGGGTTTGAAAGTTGGAGAATGCAAGAGGGACAATTTGAAAAATCAAACATTGGAAGTTGAGAAGAAAGACAGTGAAATGAGATGAAGGAATCTATTAAGGAGTAGAAGAATTTATATAAAATCAGATAGGGATGATAGAATAAAAAGAAATGAGAAACAGAAAGTAAATGAAAAAAGAAAGAAAAGGAAAAAGAATGTTGAGAATAAACATAAGGTAAAATTTAAAGAAAAAATTAAAGGGAAACAAGATGAAACAAAATTTTTAAAAAAACATGAAAGGAAGGCACAGGAAAAATTTTCTAGACCACATAAGCCAGTAAAGAAGAAAGATGAAAGGGAAAACATGTCCAGAAACAGGAAAAAAAAAAAAAAGTCCTCTGTGTTTCTGATTGAAGGATATTTTTCCTGAATCTGCAGTTTTGGAGTCTTCTCCACCTAACCTATGGCTTCTACTTTTATAAGGTGTTCACTTATTCCAGAGGCCCCTCTGTTTACCCCATGCTGTGGCAATGTTCAATTCAAGACATATCTTTACCCATGCTGGTAGATAAGGAATGTAATCAGAACACACATCCATGCTGTATGCAACCGGTACTGTAAGAACTCAAGTACTCAGTGCCGGTACTTTCAGATCCAGCCCAGCTTGAGCTGGGGAAGGCCTCCCACTGTGGGAAATATGGCTCACATTCCTCTCAGCCTGAGCTCACACCCCTCAGGGAGTCTCTTTTTGCCTACTCCCTATCCATGGCTGTCTTTCTTCTTATCTCCCATTGTGTGATTTTTCATATTGCCTCTCTTGCCTTCTCCAATGTCTTGTCTCTTACCTACTCACTATGGGAGAGTAACATTGGCCATTCTGAAGTGAAGCCACTCCTCTCCTGTTCTGAGGCCCAGATTCAAGCAACCCACCCCTTGCAGGAATGGCACATGACCAAGCACCCTCTGACACTGTGGTGGGTGTCTGTGCTGGGACCCTTATCTGATTGTGGATTGCGGCCTGCCATGTGGAGGGAATCACCTCAGAGAAAACCCCAGCACTGTCCCTGCAGATTACATCAATAGGCTTCCTCTGGACCCTGCATTGTGGGGCCAGTGGGCCACGGCGTTTCTCCCTGGAGTCCACAGTGCTCATTTTCCATCTACAGAGCCTACCTCCCTTCCCCACGAGCCATGAGTTGGAAGCCAGAGAGAGGGTCCAGAATGTCCTGTTCCTTCTCTGCACTGTTGTCCATCTCTCAAACTTCTCCGTAGGTTTCAATTTTCCTGGCAGTTTCTCCCCAGTTCTTGGATATCTATTTTTTTCTCCCCCATTGTTATTTTCCTGTGTCTGGATTTCAGATTTTAGGCTGAATTGTGCTGCAACTCATGACTCCGTCATCTTGAGTCTCTGAAATAATGTTTTCCTTCTTTGATTTTTATTCTATTAATTTCTCTTTTGATTATATGCATCTTTTGAATGCAACAGACTGTTAGGTTTTCTTTTTTGATCCAGTCAATCAATCTATGCTTTTCGATTGGAGAATTGAGGCCTCTTACATTGAAAATTATTACTGAAAGTTATTGATTTATTCTGTCATTGCATTCTTTTTGTTGTTAACACCTTTGTTTCCTTTTTGTTTAACCACTCACCCTGCTTGATACATCCATTTCATCTGAATTTTTTAGCTTTGCTGTCTTCATTGTCTTTGTGTAGGTTAGTCTTGTGATTTTTTTAAAAAAAGTATTGATATTAATGAATTTCTTCAGGTGTTCTTTGTCATGCAATGTTTTTATTTATCCATAAATTTTGAAAGATAGTTTTCCAGGATATATTATTCTGGGTTGGAAGTTGCTTTATTTTAGGACTTGAAATAATTCAATCCCAGCCCTCCTGGCTTTTAAAGTTTATGTTGAAAAGTCTGCTCTGATCTTAATGGGTTTACCTTTGTAAGTGATTTTTTTGCTTTCTTTCACAGCTATTATGATTCTGCCTTTGTGTTGGTCTTCTGGAATTTTGACTGTGATATGTCATGGTACAACTTCTCCTTTCATTGTAGTTATTTGCTGTTCAGTAAGCCTTCTTTGCCTCCATGTTGAATTCTGTTCCCATGGTTGGAAATTTTTCTATTGTTGTACCTATAAAGGCTTTTTATTCCATGCATGTTGCCTTCTAATTTCTTTCCAACTTCAGTTACCTTAGGTTAGTTTTTTTTAGCATAATCTAATAGCTGATGGATGAATCTTCCTTGATCTCTTCTTGTTTTGAAGATTTTTCTAAATATATCACCATATGATTCCATTTTGTCCTCCATTTTGGAGAATCTTTCCTCTCATTGGTCATTTCAGCTGTTCATATTGTCAACAGAATTCTTTATATCCAGGATTTCTATTTGGCAGTTTTTCACAGAGTTTATTTATTTCAAATTTTTATTCATTTTATTTAATTTTAAAAAGAAAAGAACAAAAACAAAGACATAAAACAACATAAAAACAATAAAAATGATACAGAATTTCAAAACAAAGTGATAGTAAATTAACAATAGATATTATAGTGCATATCTGTTTACTCAGATAACCAGATATAGGCATATAAGATCTATCAAAAAATTAAGCATTAACTGTTCCTTTTAATAAACCATTAGAAGTTAGTAGTACACAACTGGGATGAGGGAAAAGAGAAAAGAAAGGAAAAAGGGGGGAAATATATATATATACAAGATAGCTAAGATAATTGCATTCTTTCATAAATTTTTCATTCGTGTTTTGACCTTCTTTAGTCAGCTCTTCTAATCTTTTGTTTCTTACATAACCACATTGGTCAATTTGGTTGTTACTTTCATTATATTTTCAGTTGTGTTTTCTTTGAGCTCCTTGAGTTTCTTTACTTCCTATGTAATCATTTAGGGAAGCACAGCTCTTTGGTATTTGGTTTTCTCTCCATCAGTGTCCCTTGGATCTGCTGTGGGAGTTAGGAGGCTTTGGAGGCATTTTATTGCCTTCTTTATTCATATTCCTCTGTGTGTGTGTGTGTGTGTGTGTGTGTGTGTGTGCGCGCGCGTGTGTGTGTGTGTGTGTGTGTACTAATTTCAAATAGAGTGAAGAGAATTGTTGTTGGTATGAAGACTTCTTTAGGTTCTGTTTTCCACTGGTGTGTTATTGTCTTTATTTGTCAACAAATATTGCTTACCATTTCAACCTACTTAATTTAATTGGGTTAAATTCTGTTATTGTGTTGTAAAGAGAGAATTTCTACTGATCACAACAGACTAAACAGATTCAACCATACAATCATAAATGTGAACATTCATTTTGATAATTTTACCCTTTAATTAATACCCTTTGCAGACTGCCTTATTATTGCCATTTGTAGTTTGTCTGGGATGTAGAGTGTGGGAGGAAGGAGAGAGGAAGGGGAACAGGAAAGGGATGCGGCAATGGGAAGAGAGAAGTACAGCTGAAATGTCAGTAGGTGAAAATGGAGGTTGTCCTCTGAATTATTTTTATAGCTAAGTAAAGTACTAGTGTTGAGGGGGTTTGAGAGGAGATTTGCAGATGGGTGGAAGCGTATTCAGGGAGTAAAGAGATCTGCTGATACATTTACAGTTAGTATTGTTTGGATTCTCTAAGCCCAATTTGGTTAAAGATTTCTCCAACATGCCCTTTGTTCATTCTTATTTTCTAATGCCCATATACAGGACACACACACACACACACACACACACACACATGTGTATATGTATATATATATATATATAGGATGAGGGGGGAGGCAAGGAGATGAGAAAATGAGGAAGAGAGGAGAAAAGAAATAAAGAAAACAGAAAGTCAAAAAATTAAAAGAGGAGGTGACCTGAAGGATAGATTAGGGCAAAGGGGAAAACCTTAAAGAATAATGTACGATAAAATATTTTTTAAAATACCAATAAGGAAGCAAGACCCATAAGAAAAAAAAAAACAGAAAAAGCACTCAGATAACCCATATCAAACAAACAAGCAAGGAAACAACAATAGAAGCAATAACAAAAAATAAAAATAAAAACCTTCACGCAGTTGTTATAGCATTAATGTAGACCATCTGCACAGCTTCCTGTACACCGGACTCACAGTCTGTGCAGCTAAGCAGTTCCCCCTGTGGACCAGTTAATTGCCTGCCCAATGCAGTGAGGCCTGTCGTCTCCTCCAGCCGGTATCCTGGCTACAAGCTGTGCTCTGACCTTCGCGGTGCAGGCCCTGATGGTGCCTCAGTCAGTCTGAGGAAGAAGCAAATGAGTAGTTTGCTCAACTTCCAGTTCTCCAGTTTCCTGTCAGCTTCTACCTGGGACTTCACTCTCTCGCTTCCTTCGCTGCCTGGCCAGTATAGCAGTCGTCTTTGTCTTCCCTCCATAGGCTTTCCTTGCTCAGTATACGGCAAGAAGACCTCCAGCTCAGGCAGCCTTCTCTCTCCCGCTCTGCCCACCATTGCCCATCTCAGGGGCATGGGAATTAAGGCAGCCCCGGGCTTGGCAGAGAGCCCCCTTTGCCAGTGCGGTGGGAAGGACCCCACACTGTCTCGGGCCTTTCTGGTGACTGAGGACACAGTAGGAGAATGCTAACTCTGTTCTGGCTCTGCTGAATTTCCCTCTGACCTGGGCTCCTGTCTGTCCCAACCTCACACATCTCCCCCTCTCCACTCACTATGCATTTGTCACAGCTCCGGATCCCTCCTGGGGACCCCATTTTGGAGTCACTGGCAATAATCGATGGTGTGCAGGGAATGTACCATAAGCACAGCACTCCTATTGTATGGAGGAGCCGGGCAGCTCCTGTTTTTCTGTTAGCCAAGACTTCTTTCTCCACAGTTCCACTGTTCACAAGTAATACAGCACTCGTGTTTTAGGGTTCTGGGAGCATGAGATCTTATTCTGCCTCATTTTCTTGCTTTTGGCTTTCTGAATTCCCAACTTGCACATATCTCATCAGCAAATCTGGGATGGAGGCTAGAGGGGCTGAGTCAGCTCCATTAGTCTGGGCACCCCTGCTGGGCCCACTGTCTCCCGCAGTCTGATCCTCTTCCAAGGTGGCCCCAGCTTTTAAGTTAAGAAGTACAACAGGGAGGGCAGAGAGAGAGTTATTTAATTTAATGAAATATTTGTTTATTTAATTTAATTTCTTCTTTTAAAAAAATATTTTGCTCATTTGTCAAACTGCTTTTTTAAGTTATCATATAACATAATGGTTCATATTTTAAGTCAGATATCTCAGAGATATTTTATTTGCATACTTATAATAACTGACATAGTAAGTTTTATTTTATGTTAGACTATTCTACTTGAGCTACTCAAAATAGCATGTTAGACATGCATAAAAATAACATTGAGTGCAACACTGCATTAATTTAAGAAGTAGAAGGTGAGTAATTTAAAAATATGTTTAACTTATAGGACTGTGACATAGACCACAGGTCAGGTTCTGGAGCCCTGTCGTCCAGAATGCTGGGATTTGACAGTTCAAGGTAGAGAATTTCTGTATGACTCCCCTGCAGGTAACTGAAGGCACATTTTGAGAAAGACCAGTTTGGAGAGTTGATACTAGATTTAGTCCTAGTAGTTCCTGATACCCGCTGTGTATGTCTTTCACAAAGACTAGAAACTTACCTGAAGTTACCGGAACTCCATGTGCATCCAAGTTCCAATATGATTACTTCCCCAAATAGCTAATAATTATTGTCCTGGGATAGTATAATGCTTAAATATATAAGTTTTGGAATAAGATTGCCTCATTTCAAATTCTAAGCCTGTCCTTACAGTCTATAGAACTTGCCAATGTGTTCCGCAGACCTCCTTAGAGGCTTTTTGGGTTTTGTGCTGTTTTTCTCCATACTAAAGATTGAACCAGGGGCTGGGGGTATAGCTCAGTGGCATAAGCGCCTGCCTGGCAAGTGCAAGGTCCTGAGTTCGATCCCTGGTACTGGAAAAAAAAAAAAGATCTGCTAAAGATTGAACCCAGCACCTTGCCCATACTAGGCAAGTGCTTGGCCACTGAGCTACAACCTTAGCCCCAGTGCTTCCTATTAATAAGACAGGCCTTTCATTTCAGGATATTCACCTGCTCCTGGAGTAGCTGCTCAACTGGGATGTTTTAAACAGCTGCCATGCAGCTGGGCATGGTGACACATTCCTCTCATCCCAGTAATCTAGGTTGCTGAGGTGGGAGGATCATAAATTTGAGCCCACCATGGGCAACATAGTGACTTAGCTACAGCTTGTCTGAAAACAAAAAATAAAAAAGGGTTGAGGATATAGCTTGGTGTGCAGACTCTGGTTCAATAACCAGTACCACAAAATCAAATTAAATTTAAAACATTGATAGCTACTGTACTATGAATCAGAATCATCACTGTCCTCCAACCCCCAAGTTCTGCCCCTGAGTCTCTTTATTATGCCAGATTCCCCTGAAGTATGCATCTATATAAGTTGTCCTCCCAGGATTCTTCTATTGCTCTGTGGTTACCGTCCTACTGTTCTCAAATATGCCATGTGCTTTGGCACTTCCTCAGCCTCCCTGTCACCTGAATCTGCATGCCAGTATACTCCTCTAGCCAGCACTCTTGCTATAAATATAGGGAACTGGATGTATTGAGTGCAGATATTTTAATTTCATAAACTATGGTCACCTAAACATAGGAATTAATTCGCTCAAATTCAAATTCTTGGAAAAAATATCTGAATATCTTGCACATTTAATATCCAATTCATTTTCTAAAGCTTTTATATTCTGACATCTTTAGATTCACATGCAATTGTAAAAGTAACTCAGGGATCTCATCTACCTTTCATTTTTCTCAGTGATAACATCTGGTACAACTACATGGTATTACAATATCACAGCTAGGAAAGGAAATTGACATTGATAGAATCCATTACATGTTCATCGGTGTTGATACAATCCATCAACTATTCAGCTATCACTAGTTTTATATCCACTTACTTGTGTGTATCTGTGCATCTCTGTGTGATTTTGTGCTACATGACTTTATCACATATGTAATTTATATGATCTCTAAATTATGCCTGAATGAGTAGATACTGTAATTTCAGCACATGGATCCTTCACCATACCTTTTTATAGCCGTACTTTTTAAATCGCATTTGGTGGTCAAAGTAAAATTATAACACAGCTTCCTTCCTTTTCCCCTATGCTGTTGGCCTCTGGCAATCACTAGTCTGTTCTCCATCCTATAATTC
The DNA here is from genome assembly GCA_004027595.1 of Dinomys branickii. Lineage (NCBI taxonomy): Eukaryota > Metazoa > Chordata > Mammalia > Rodentia > Dinomyidae > Dinomys > Dinomys branickii. The sequence continues at coordinate 186,630 of PVLD010000113.1, read as the reverse complement.
TGTAATCTCCAGAATATTATACATATGGAATATACAAGGTCTGATAAAAACAAATACAATGAGCGCTTAAAAATCTTTTTATTAGAATAAAAGTCACATTGCCATTGATCTCCCTAAAAATACTCCTCCTGACTTCAAACGTGTATCCCATTGTCCTTGCCACTTCTGAAGCAGCTCCAGAAGTCCTCTCTGTGGGTGTTTTTAGTTGCTCTATTGTGGCCGCCTAGATATCCTGAATTGATTCAAAGTATTTACACTTCATAGTAACCTTGACTTAGGGGAAGAGCCAGCAGTTGTGCCGTGGCAATCTGGTGAACAAGGTAGATAAGGACACACTGTAATGTTTTTACAAGCCACTGAATGGCATGCAGCACTGACGTTCATTTTATTTTTTATTGTATCTCGTAAAGGCACTCATGAAAGAGAACTTCCAGAACTGCTTCAGAAAGCGGTGAGAACGATGGGATAAGTGTGTTTGAAGCATGGAGAGTATTTAACAGAAACTAATGGCAATGTTTCTACAGTAATGAACTTTTAAAAATTTAAACATTCACTGTTCAAACAACACATCTTCTGTTGTTTTTTCACCTTATTTTCATTTAAGATCCTTTATCTTCTATCTCATATATGATTGTCTCAAATATTTCCCTCATCAAGATTAAAACCACATTCAATAGTGTTATAATTTTTACTTTGACCACCAAATGTGATTTAAAAAACATAAGCAAGCCTATTATACTCATTTCTTTTACCAATTTCAGTGCCCTTTTGAAGTTCCAAGCTTTGTTGTTTCTTTTACTAAGCAAACTTCCTTCAGCCACCTTTTATTAATGGCTGGCACCATGTTGACTTTGTTTTTCTCAGATATTTTTATTTTCCCCTTATTCCTTGTATTAGTCAACTTTCTTACTGCTGAGACATAGCACCCAATACTCATTTGAAAGGAGGAGAGGTTTAATTTGCTCACAGTCTGTGATAGGCTGACTCCATAGCAGAAACGTCATGGCAGAAGGGAGTTAGCTCATGGCGGCTGGGAAGTAGAGCAGGAGGAGTTCCAGAGCAGACGGAGTGAGGGAGCAGACACAGACTCCAAGGCCCTGCCTCCATGACCCACTCAGACACACCTAGAAGTGTGCTCCATTAGATCTCAAAGCCAATCAAATTGAAACTCCACCCTAACTGCTACATTCATCAGGGATATTTCTGCCAGATACAGAATGTGAGATTAACGGTTTTGATCTTTCTTTTTTTCTTTTTTTGACACTTTTATTTATTTTAGAAGTAAAAGAACAAAAACATATTAACAAACAGACACAAAGTAGCACAAGAAGAGCACAATCAAAACTGAATTACAGACAAGGTGACAGGGAATTAACAATGGTTGTTGCATTACATATTGATAACTTCGAAGTATATACTCAGGAAAACAAATATAGACATACAAAATTGATCAAACAAATAATCATCAACTATTCCTTATAATAAAGTGATCTAAGTCAGCAGTACGACTATGTTAGATATGCTGCACATACATACATACATACATAATTATCCCTTCCTTCCTTTTTTAAATATATTTTTTAAAACTTTTTTTAAAGTGTAAAAGAAAAAGAACAACATCAACAAAAAAGAGGAAAGCATTAACAAAGAGACACAAAGTGGCACAATAACAGAATAATCAGAATTGAATTATAGACAAAGCAACAGGAAACCAACAATAGTTGCTGCATTGCATATTGATAACTTCAAAGTGTATGCTCAGGAAAACACATATAGACATACAAGACTGATCAAACAACCAGTCAACTATTCCTTACCATAAAGTGACATAAGACAATAGTGGAACCATGTTTGCCATCCTGCACATATGTACATACATACATACATACATACATACTTATTTGCCTCTTTCTTCCTTTTCTCCTTTCCCTCATCCCATCTGTTCTTTACTTTTGAACAGATTTCCTTCACACCTCTTAGTTTGTATTCCCACCCTCAGGTTCTTACACCAGTAACACAATATGTTGCTTGCGCATGTACCTCTGATTTATTTCACTTATGAGTATGGTGTCTAATTGTGACCATCTGCCTACAAAGGCCCCAAATCTGTCCCTCTTTATAGCTGAGTAATATTCCATTATATAAAAATGCCACAGTTTTTTAATCCAGTCTTCCGTGGATGGACATTTGGGTTGCTTCCACAATTTAGCTATTACAAATTGCGCTGCTATAAACATGGGTGCACATATATCACAGTGGTATGATGTTTTCAGATCTTCTGGGAAAATACCCAGAAGGGGAATAGCTGATTTGAATGGAACCTCTAGACCTAGTTTGCTGAGAAATCTCCAAACTGCTCTCCACAGTGGTTTCACCAGTCTGCAATCCCACCAGCAGTGCAGTAGAGTCCCTATTTCTCCACAGCCTTGCCAGCATTTGGTTCTGATCTTTCTGTGCTTGAAAAATACCATACCATTTCTTTCAGGCCTCCACAATTTCAGATGAGAAAATTGTTCTCATTTTCCTAGGGGTTGACCTCTGAGTAATGTATCATTTTTCACTGGCTGCTTTCAAAATGTTTTCTTATCTTTAATTTTCAAAATGTTAGTGATAATGTTCCATAGCATGAAATTTTTTTTATTCTATTTGCATTTCTGTAAGGATTTTTAGTAGAGGTTTGCCTACTTCCGGTAGAATATGGCACAATGAACAGGTTGTAAGTTTTTTTGTCACCAGATGTGGGAAAACTTCAACCATAATTTCTCTGTGTACTTTTTCAGTTCCATTCTCTTGCCTCTCCTTCTCAACCTCTAATATTAAAAATATTAAGGTTGATATTGCATCCAAAACCCCGGACTGATCTTTTTTCTCAGTGCATTATTTTCTGTTCAGCTTTACTAAATCCTATTGATCTGTCTTCAAGATTACTATTTTTTTTTCTGTCATTTCACCTTTACTAATGAGCCCAAACAGTAAGTTTTTTTATTTAACTTATTGGGATATTCACTTCTATAATTTTCGTTTATCTTTTTAAATAACTTCTATTTCTTTGTTAAGATTTTCCTTTGGTTTATTTTTCATTGCCAGAGAATTTGTAGCTACTTTTGAAATATTTTCAAGATTTTAAAATTCTAGTCAACTAATTCCAACATTAGATTTATTCTGAGGTTAGTATCTACTAATTGTCTTTTCTCACTCATGTTGGGATTTTTAAAATTGTATTGGGATAGTTGTGATAATATATCATGACAGTTTGGATCATACTAAATCTTCCTTCTTTAGTAGGCAGTCCTCTTGTTGAGACATTTAGAGCAAGGTCAGTGTGCATGTTCAGCTTCCCAACAGAACCCTGGTAAAGGTAGAGTGCTGAGTCACACTGGTACATTTCAGGAGGATGAGTGGGAAGAAGTTTAACTCTGCCTTTGGCCCCAGTGACACCTTTCCCAGTAAAAGGGAGGCACAGACTCTTACCATCTCATTGTCTTGAAACAGGGTTGAAAACTCAGCTCTCTTTTGGCCCCACTGTCACCAGAGAAGGGGAAACTACAGAGCTAACACAAAGTTCTTTTGGTTCAGATTGAGGATAGAGGGTCAGCTCCCCAACTGGCTCTGCTGAAACTGGGGGAGGAGAGGAAGGAAACTAGTGCGACTAAGTTCTACATCCCACACTTACTGTTATGGGCCGATGCAGGGTGGTGGTGGGCGGGGAACAAATGTGCTGATTAGCCCGTTTATCTCATCCTTATTCAGTCTCATTGCTGCTCTGTGGGTGCGGAGGCTCAGCTCCCTACTGCACCCTGCTGACTCCAGAAGCAGAATACTGATTCACCCCCACTTGCACAGCTTTGTTCAGGCATGTGGATATCAGGTGGAAACAAAGGTTTAGTTTGCTATTGGATCCTGTAGACACTATACTAGTGGAAGAAGAGGAGCTGGGCAGGAAGTAAAGATCAGTACCAGATCTGTCCCACCTCTAGGCAGGAATGTTGCAGCACACCAGAGGTCACAGGGCATGAGGTGGGAAGATCAGCTTCTGGTTGTGTCTACTGAAACTATGGGAGTGGGGACACAATTTTCACTTAAGTGTCCAGAAAAGGGTAGATTTTGCAGAAAAGGCTTTTCATTGTGAGGCCACCCTTTCTTAGTCCTTTGACGAAGTAGAACTAACTTTTGTTAGACATTATTTTGTCTGTGCCTGTTGGTAGCTCTTTCTGCAGTGTCCTGTGCAGGATATGTGAAAGGAAACAAGGAAACCCATAGAACTTGCTACCATATTTTTTCCCAACTCCAAAAGTCCCTTAGGGACCTACCTTTGTCCTTCCCTCCTTGAGTCTACCTGTGCTGGTTTGTGTGGCCACAGCTATAAGATGAAGTGTTCCCTCTTGGCTTCTTGGCTAGAATCAGAAGCCTGATCAATACTTAATTTTTAAAAAGAAACAGACAACAGGTATTGTACATTGATGCCAACAACTAACTCATATAAACAAGTTCTCAAGATGTTATCATTTACATTTAGCCCAATATTCCACATCTATTATATAGTGTATTATGTCAGGACATGTGACAAGAATTACTTTTCAAATTGAGAATATTCTGAAAATGACTTCTGAAGTAGCAACAACAATTGAAGGATTTTCTCTGCATTTGTGAGTGAGAGTAGCTAGATGAGTCTGATTCTGCAGATGATGATAGTTTTCAATTCCCTAGATGCTCAATCCCCAACCACTAGAGGATCTATTTTACATGGAAAACTAGAACAGAGGTAGTTTATAGACAAATATGAAGACAGTTTTAAAAATAGCAGCACTAGTTCAAAGAATCCTAAACCACATTTATGGATGCGATGTCTTTCATCAAGTATCTGGAGGTCATGTAGAAACCTCCACTGTGAACATAGGATAAAAATATGTTTGACTTCAGCAAGACAATGCTAAATCAGATTGTTTTTCTTTTTTCTTAACTTCATAAAATTAATACATGCTTCTGGGAATATATTAAAAGTGTATAAATATAAAGCGGAAAATGTGATGTTTTTCCTCCTTGTCTTTCAATATTCTCTCCACTGCTAACAGTTTTGGTGTATTTGGTTGAATTTTAAAAATAGTTACCAGCAGTCAAAGTTTCTTGGTACAGGTGAACTTCAAATCACTCATTCCCTGGAGATTTTGAGAATTAGTCATGGCAGATGATGCAGGGTAAGGGGAGGAGGAACTCTTAGGTCTTTCCAACTTTCAATTCCAGCTTTGCAAGTACCCTTTAAAATATATGCAGCACAAGCACGCACGCGCACACACACACACACACACACACACACACACACACACATTCATCTTTTTATTGAAAAAAACCCATTTTGCTGGACCCTTCAGTATATACTTGTTTTGAACTGCGTACAGTACCTCAGAGTTATCTTCTTAGAAACACCATGTGTGGTGCATAGTGGGCCTTCAGTAAATATCTGTCAGATGTCTTGTTATGCTGAGATAAAAAGCATATCTCTCTCTGACTTTTCACTTAGAAGATATAATCAGAATAGAAAGTGATTTCATATATACAGCATCATAGCTAACACTCTTTCTCCCATGGTTGTGTTTTCTTATCTTTAAAGGCTTTGGCCTTCTACAATTTTGTCATCTTCTCTAACTTATTTGCAAAATCATGCCAAATCAGTGTGAGTGGGAAGTAGGAAGGAACGTCTTACTCAATAACCCCCTAAAGCTTCAGCTCGAATTCTGTAGGTTCTGAATCCTTGATGAGGAGTGCTGATGAGAAAGGCCTCTTTGCCAACACTCAGCCTTGGTTAAAACCTCTTTCATGCTGTGAGGCATGGACCTTCCCGACAGATGGCTACTTTTGAGTAATATCTAATGTAATGGGAATTTTTTGGTGTGCATGTGGTCTTGTTCATTGTAATGTGCCCTGCTAACCTGGTACAGTGCCATGGCCAGGGAAGGCATTCAATAAATAGGGACTGAATGAAGAGATTGAATAAACCACGTCACGATTTCAAGGAGCCCATTTTGTCTAAACATTGGATTTTCTCTTTTGTTCCTATCTACATTGACATGATAAGCATGATGTTGATTCTGCTTAGTAAGACAGAATTTTTTCAAATCAAAGCATTTGTTCATCTAAAATAGTTGGCTAAATTATGTGCAAAATGAGAGTCTTAGGACAAGTTTGAGTTTCTACACAGGTGAAAGCAGCCTTGAATCTTCCAGGGAAATAACTCTGAAGACCTTTGTTCAGAATCACTGAGACCTGGAAGTCTTCTTGTGCGATGCTGAGGATTAAAGTAATATTCAGAGAGACCAGGTGGCTGAAAGACACTTCCCTGGAAATGATACTTGCTCTGACAGTGAGGTGTTACACATCCTTAGCTTGCCACATTTCTTGGCAAAAGGTATATTTGTTTTGGGCTGATGGACCCTTATCTAGAACTTTTACACCCACAAATATCTGAGAACACAAAGAACATCTGTTCAGTCTTATACTGCCCAATTCCAGCCTTAAAGTTTTTTAACTCTGTGGTGGAATCAGATGTTTTGGACAAGTGCATCTGTGCCCCTGCAAAAGAATACAGGAAATGAAAGTAGTAAACAGTTCACTCGCAGCTGATTCTCTTGGATTCTTATGAATAAGTTACAAGTGAGAATGAAAGCAGGCTTAACATTTAATGGTTCACATTTACTCAGGGTAGAGGTTGGCTTCTAGGCAGATCAAAGAGAAATCTGACTGCATGAAGATATAAACGATGGAATAAAATCTTATGGTTTGATATATTGGGCTGAGGTGTGGACATTTTCAAGGGGAACGAGAATGGTTTCTCTAAAGCTCCGGGGGATACATTTCACTTACTCCAGTCCCCTTTTGGAGACTGTCGTCGCTGAGCTGGCCAATCTGATCACAGTTTGCCTGTGGTTTTCCATGCCGGGCAAGAAAGGAAAATTTGATTTCTGTGGCAGTAACTATCTGTGTTTTGGATATAGACTCTGACACAGAATTAAAGGTAGGAAGGGAGGCAGAGGTGGTGAGCCCCTCCCCTGTCACCATCTCCCCGTTCCTGTCCCTCTTCTACAGCTATTACATAGCGCCAGAAGTGTACTCCTTAGATCATTAGGTGGAAACCAGGAAGGACCATCACTGTTAGTGAGGTCTTCCTCTATACCCTCATGAGCAGGCCTCTGGACTCTTCTATCGCTGGACAGGTAACACAGGAAAAATATGGCTGCACCTCCTAGCAGAGAGCTGAGTCCGGTCTGCAAAACTCAGCATTCTTTTTGTTCATCCACGAACACCTCAGGTCTATCCAATTACCTTAGGTCTATTTAAGCATTTCTTTAGTGACATACTGTTTCACTTTACTCTGTCTTTGGGTTGTGCCCAAGGTTGCTCCGATCACTTTTCAGCGCTACATCTTGGTTTAATTGCTGATTCTTTTCTCATTTATTGAAGGCTGGCTCTCTTCTCTCAAATACCACGAGCCCCAGCCCTACTTACATAGTCTGATCAAAATATACTGTAAATATTTAAACTTTAAAAATCTTTCACACTAAATGCCATTAGTGTCATTAACCCGCCCCCCCCAATGCTCCCTCTTGCTTTGAATGCACTGATCCCATCATTCTTGCCAGTTCTGAAGCAGTTCTGGTAGTCCTCTTTCTTGAGTGTCTTTTTAGAAGGTACAATAGAATGTATTGTGAATGCTACTCTGAAGTACCATCCAGAAGAAAGACAGGTTTGTAAAACACCATGGTGTGTCCCTATCCACCTTGTTCACTATCTCCGGTACTGTGCAACTTCTGGCTTTTCCCAAAGTCAAACTGCCCAACAAAGATCAATGTTTTGAATTGATTCGGGGCCTTGAGGCAGTCTTGATGGCACATCTAAGGACATGCAAAGGGAGTTCCAGAACTTCTTCAGAAAGCAGGGAGCATGATGGGATGCATGTGTTTGTAATGTGGTAGAAGATTCTGAGGGGGATCAATGCCAGTGTGTTTCTTACTATAGTAAATTTTTCTAACTTAATGTAAACATTCACTATGTTCTTGATCACACCTCGTGCTTTGTGTATCATGCCAGCATTCACATTTAAGTAACCGGTTGAGAAGTTTTTTCAGCTATTTTTGTTTTGGAGGTACAGTCTCTTGTTTCTTTCCTTTGGTAAACGCAAAACACTGACTTTAGGCAAAGTTCATATTATTGTTTTCATTCCTAAAATTAAAATAGAGGCCGTGTAGGTTATTTGTAGTCCTAAGCAAAAGGAGTTTAGAAATATTGATCATAAAATAGCTCTAAAGATTTTTCCTAAAAAAACCCTTGTTTTTGGACTTTCCACATAAGGACAAATCTTCAGTAATTTGTATGATTTAATTTTGTATTTGTGATAGATCGTTGTTTTTAGACTTCAGTTTTGAACAGCTGAGTTGGAGAACAGAAGCCTTCCTCTAAAATATATAAGTGAGTTGTGGGTGGTATAATCCTAAGGGCAGAACCTGCTTTCAGTTTGGCATTCTTTGGTTCCAGCTGTTAAAGACAGATAATTTAGATTATAATAGTGGGAGCAAGAAATGCTTTTAGTACAAATGCCTTGCATTACATGTCTGTCTTTAAAGAACAAGTGGACATTCCTGCAAACTACCAGAATAGGAGGCAATTTGTCTTTTCTCGGTACAGTGGCTATAAGTAGATAGGAAAGTCAAGACTTTATGAATTTTATGTCATGTTTAGTTTTATTCCAAGGAAGTTATAAAACAGGGCTTTACAAATCTCCCAGACAAGCCATTTTCTTTGCATTTTTCTATGTTTCCTAGCTTACCACAGTAAAGACATATTTTTTATTGTAGGAGAAATATTTTAGATCTTCACTTATACTTACCATGTTAAGAGGAAAATCAAAGTGACACATTTAACAAGCAATGAGCTTTTCCATTAAGTGGTGTATGCTTTCACTGTAAGGAAAAAAAGCTACAGACATAGTCAAATCATTGTCAGTTCTTGGCTACTTGACATTTACTGTGTTATTCCAATCTCAGATATTCTTTCCATAACTTCATTCTTGTCTTTTTTATCCATCCATCTTTGTTTTTTCCCACAAAAGATTTATGGTAGTTTACAAAGGCAAAAACATGACAGTTAAAAGTGGAAGAAAAAGAAAAATGAAAAATGGTGGACATGTAAAGTAGATCTGTAATCATTAACAGTTGGGCCACATATGTTATTTTCACGGAATCTTATTAGCTACTACCAACCAGAAACCTGGCTGGTCCCTAGATTCAGGGACCACAGACTCAAACAAACTAGTTGCTTGGTAGAAGTGTTATTACTCTTGGTATCAGAGTGACACAGGAAATTCTCCCAAGAAGTTCATAAAGAAGGTTGTGACCTTTGATCAACATCCATAACGATGTCCTTACAACAGAGGGAATGCCCTATTTCTTATTTCTACCTGCCCCTCAGTGTAAGCTGGTGACATCATATCAGAAAGCAGATCAGTAAAGTGGGTTCTACAGCTGGTAGTCTATCCATCTTCATCTCTAAGTTATCCAGGTTAACCACATACACATAGAAAGTCCTAAGACAGTGTCGACCACTAGGAAGTATTCAGCTAATATCTATGTAACTAGTACTATTACCTAGTGCCAGACGTGCATCTGACCTTTGATAAAGAAGTGATGGGCTGCACATCCTGCAAGTAGCATGCAAATGGCCTTTGGGGTGTCTCTGAAGCTTACTGCTTTTGGTATGTCCTTTAGTGCCTCTGATAGCAGGAGATTTTGTCAAGCTTAGGATAGACATTGCCATATTTGGATTTTCCAGAAAAAGTGGGCATGCTCCAGGTAACACTTAAAAAATGGCTACTCTGTCAACTCAGTACTGCTAGTATGCAGAGCATGCCAAATCTGAGCTAAGAGGAATACCTTCCAAGGGTGAGCGCTTCATTCCTGAAGGACAAATTCCTTTTAAGGAATTAGAAGTGCTATCTAGAAATCACTTCTGGTTTCCTTGCCTTACACCAATAGAGCGCAGAGTGAAGCATATCCCTTCTATCCCCCACCCCCATTTTGTCCTCCTTTACTGAATCTTATTAAGTGGTCTATTACAGTTGGTTTTATCATGTCAAAATGCAGTGACTACTGGAATCTCCCAAGAAAGGGATCCCTTTGTGGTGGAAACATCCCCCACTCAGGGTTAATCTTCCTGATGGGTATATGTGAAACATAGGGCTGTATGCTGCAGAGAGTAGGCACGCCTTGCTGCTGGACTCAGCTCCAGGATGTGTGGGGGCCCGCATCCCTCACAATCACGTCATTTTCTTCTTTTAATGAAAACTGAAACCCAGCTCCAGTCAGAAGGCCTGAGGGTAAACAAATGTATAAAGAGAGAAAATAGAAATGTTTAGGAAGGCTGGCTCCTTTACCCAGGCCTGAGCTAGGGAGACCTCTGAGCCCACCTCCTCCTTAACACACGGAATGCAGGAGGGAATGGGGAGGGCTTGTGGGAAGGAATTAGTGTGGCTTGGTCTGCTTCTGGCTTCTCCATAAATACTGTGACACAGACACCTCCGAACAGAGGAACAGCTGAGATAAGTGACTGCTAATCCCCTCAGTGCCTGGGAGGAGGCTGGCCGCTCCCGTCCAGATCCCAGCAGATGGTCCATGAAACAGGCTTCCCTCAGGGCAAGGGCAGCAGGGACTGTCCCACCTTCTGTTCCTTCAGCTTGCCTTGCACGTATTCCTCCTGGCATGTCCATGCCATGAAGGGCCTCGCTGGCCCTCCAGAGCCCTGAGGACCCATCAGCTTTGTTGTCCCACTGGGATGTGCAAGGTCAGCCAAGCTGGACACTGGCCAGCACTGGCAGCCTGGGCTGCATCTAGCAAAGCTCCACAGGCTCAGAGAAGGTCTGCAGTGGAAAAAAAGACTTATATAGGGAAGTGGGCTGAAATGCAGACTCAATTTTCTGAGGTAGAACCCAGAAATTTAAATTTCTATTAGGCAGCCAGGGTGCAGGTGATTCTAGCCTTCTCATCTGAGAAACATCAATCTCAGAAGACAGGAAGGCATTTTTGGTGGTGATTACCAACAGGGCTTCACTGAGGTGCCTGGGTTTGAACTATCTCTCTTCCTTCTGCTCAACTGTGTGGCCAGGGGCAGATGGGGTTCTGTGGTTCCCTGCATCCTCAGATATATTAAGCAAGCTCTCTCCAACTGCAAGGCAGTTTCCTTGAGTGAGAAATTAAGTTAGTTACAGTTAGCATTTAAAAAATAAAACTAAGAGGTTGATAGCACAACATTGTGAATATACTTAATACTATTGAACTGTGCACTTTTAAGTGGTTGACATTGTAAATTTGATGTTATATCTATTTTACCACAGCGTTTCAAGAGAATACCAAAAGAAAGAAGTTATTTGTATACATTAAATAGTATAAAAACGATTATACTATAGTTTAACAGAAACAAATAGGGAACAGAAAGAAGTCTCAGTTTTCAAATTAAATGGCCCTCTGAAAATTTGTGTTAAATGAAACTAAGTGATGGAGTCTCACTTTTGCATTAACATATATGTTTCTTAGTCACTACCAAACAGAATTCAACATTTTTTAAGTGTGGAAATGGAGTAATAATACATAGTGAACACTGCACAATCACCAATCTTTAAGGACAAGATCCTCAAAACACAGGAAGTAAAAACAAAAATAGACAAATGGTGTTACAGTAAACTAAAGAGCTTCTCCGCACCACAGGACAATCATCAAAGCAAAGAAAAACCTACAGAATGGGAGAAAGTATGTGCAAACTGTGCATTTGTCAAAGGGTTAATATTGCAAATGGATAAGGAACTCAGTGAATTTAGTAGCAAAAAAAGCAGTTTAAAAAACTGGTCAGTTGCTCTCAGTAGACATTTCATAAAGGATATATGTGTATATTTTATATATACTAGCATATTTTATGCACCTGTTGAGCACATGTATACATATATGCTATGTATACATGTGCTCAACAGGTGCATAAAAATACTTAACATAACTCATTAGCAAAACGCAAATCAAAGCCATCTAACCCCTAAGAACACCTATTAACACTGGTTAAGATGTGGAGGAAAAGGGACCACTGCACACTATTGCTGGGAATACGAATTGGCTCAACTATTAAGGAAAATGATATGGAAGGTCCTAAAAAATTTAAAAGTAAGACTGCTGTATGACCCAGCAACCCACCTACAGCATATCTATTCAAAGTAAATGAAATCAGTGTGTCAGAGACATCTGCACTCCCGTGTTCACACAGCACTATTCATAATAGCCAAAAAAATAAAAACCGCCAAACTGACTGCCAACAAATGAAGAAGCTAGGGGATGTAAACACAAGGGGATACTATGCCGGCCTAAAAAGGATGAAATACTATTGTTTGCAACATCGTGGGTGGAACTAGAGAAGACTATGTTGAATGAAATAAGCCAGGCACAGAAAGACAAATACCACGTGGCCTCATTCATCTGTGGAATCTCAAACTATTGGTCTCAAAGAAGTTGACGGTAGAAGGGTGGTTACCAGAGGCTGAGGGGCAGATGGAAAGAGGATGGTCAGTGAGTGCTACGTTATAGTTGGGTAAGAGTAAGAAGCTCTGGTGCCCTGTCACACAGTAAGGAGACTATACTGTACAACAGATTTCAAAATGCTAGAAGAAAAGATTTTGAATGTTTTCACCCTAAATCCTTTTTATTAAGGTTTATCTTTATTAGTATATGTTTGTCATACCTGGTAATCACATTCATCTTAGGGAACTGGTATGTATGTTCTCACCATAAATCCTTAAGAAAAAAGTATTTTTCTCACCATAAACATAACACATTAAAACACATTTTGTTTCCAGTATAAAAAATGAATTGAACAGAACACAAACCATGGTTTTAAAATGTTTTAAAGACAAATGTTTCACAAAACGAGCCCTGCCCTCGTCTACCCACCTGCTGTGATGGTCTACGTCCTGTGGTGGATGAGCTGGAAATGACTTACTGAACCCTAAAAATGTTGCAATTTGATTCAAATATTCTGGTGTTAGGCTCTGGAGAGCCTTTGCAGATGTAGCCACGAACATGGCACTCTCCCATGAGCCACTCCCAAGTAAAACCTGCTTGCTCTCAGAAAAATATTCACGAACTTCACTTCCCCTCCACCTTGTAAATGATTAAATGATACTTCATTCGAAGGCTTCCTCTGAACTTTCTTTCAGATGCCTCCCTTTTGTTATTATAACTCTTTCTCTTTTTTTCCTTAGAAATCTTTTTTTAAAGAGAATAAAAAAATAATAAAAAAACATTTTCTTTCCCAGCATGTACGTACCATAACTGTCTTTCACTCTTCTGTGATTATGAAGGATGAATCCTGATCGGTGGTATTTATCACTAAATCCTTGAGACTAACACACTTCCTTTCCCATAGTCAATGGGATTCTGACGACTGAATGAGACATTGGTGACAGTGAATGAATGAAATTGGCCCCATTCTTCAAAAGAGGTAGCTTAGTGGGGCCTCCACAAGTGTTGTTAACTGCATTGGATCAAATACACTTTGAACCTTCTATGACTTTACATCATTTGTCTTTTGCTATTATAACATTCAATGCCCTTGTAAGGACTATGATACACATTTTTAGAGGGAAAACTAGGGCCCAGGAAAGATAACTGACTCACCTAAGAGGAAATGCATACAGAGCATTAAGTGACAGAGGCAGGATTTGAAGTCTGGCCTGTTTGGCCTTTTCTCCTTTTCCTCACTTCCACATCTGCCTTAGCCACGCCAGCTCTGGCTTTGCCTCCTGTTAATCGGTGCTCTTTTGAAGATGCCTGCTGTGCGGCAGAGCAGGATCCCAGCCAGACCGCTCACCTGCCTCCATCACCCAGCGCCGCAGTTTCTTCTCCAGACCGACCCAAACATGGTTGGGGAGCTCAGAGGCGAGGGCCTTGCATTCTCCACTCTGGACAAGTATCTAATCAGCAGCCTTCTCAGCATATCAATCCAGGACCACTCTACAGAGGGATGCCTGTGACCAGGGTTCTATTTTTAACCAGTGTGAACCAGAGGAAAAGCACAAGCGTCAGAAATTCAAGCACTAGTCGGGGCACCCCAGGGCAAGCTAGTGGCCTGTGTCCTTCTTCTGTCTCCCCACCCCCTGGCCCTGTCTTTGCCTCATACCATCTTTCTTTTTCCTTCTCACATATCTCAAGATTCTTCAGAACCTACTTTCTACCAGTGAGATGGTATCAGTTTTCTACCAGTGTTTCACACTTCAGTGGACACGCCAGTCAAATGAGATATTGCTGAAAAGCAGATTCTGAGTCAGGGGACTGAGGTGGGGCCTGGGACTTTGCATTTCTAACTCATTCTTCAGATGAGGACCCTGCTTGTGCACTGTGATTGTGTTTTGAGGATGAAGGGAACTGGTACGTATGTTTTCACCATAAATCCTTAAGAAAAAAGTATTTTTCTCGCTATAAACATAACACATTAAAACACATTTTGTTTTATGATTTAAATTGCTGTTATGATTTAAATAATTGCTCTTATGATTTAAATTGCTGTTATCTTCTCAGCAAAATATGTGTTTTTTCAGGTGAATCACCACCTTGAGGACCTTTGTTCCCAGTTCAAAGATGCTCATAGCCACCAGCAAGTGGGCAACTGCTTTTGACATTTGTGCTTTGATGTAATTAAGCAGCAGGGCATCCCTTTCCTGCCCGGAGATGGGAGTGTTGGATCCCAGGGCGGGGGAGGTCTGCCTGGCATCTGCATTGGTCGCCTCTCCAGCAAGCCTTGGCAGGCCTTGTCCTCTCCAGGCCCTGACCCACCTACACTGCACCAGGACCCAAGATGGTTCACACAGCTCGCCCACCTAGACGCACACAGCCCGGTTCCGGCTGCTGGGGTGTAGACAAGAGGGGTGCCCTGCTCTAGGTGGCCCTTTCGCAGCCATGCCAATGTGCTGCTGTGGTGCCCTTTGCGCCCTAGAGGACTGCCAAGGGCTCTGCCCCTCCGCTCCCGGGCCTGGAAGATGAGAATCTGTTACTGTGGCCCAGCTGTCAGGACCCCTTAGCCGAGGGCAGGGCGCCAAGCCTTCGCCGGTTTTCTGTCCCTTAGCCTGGCGGGCTATGGAGAAACAAACCCACAGCGCACGGGGAGCTCCCCCACCCCTTCTTGGGCGTGGGGTGGTTGGCGTCTCTTAGTCTTTCCCTGCCCCCTCCCCTTCGCGGCTCGCCCCTCCCTATTTGGCCATTCCTCCGGCTGCCCCCTCCCCTTCCTTACATGGTCCGGGAGCCCCCCGGCTGATCCTCTCCTTTGCCCTTGGCTCCATGAATGGCCTTGGCAGTACTAGATGGTGCTAAAGCGACCAAATAAGGCAAGGTGGCAGGCCGGGCCCCCCACCCCTGTCCCCGGCTGCTCCAACTGACCTCGTCCATCAGCGCGCTATAAAGCTGCGCTCCTGGCGCCCCGCACCCAGCACTTGCCGCCGCCCGAGCCGAGCCGAGCCCCGCGAGCCCCGCCGCCCCGCCGCCCCGCGGACGGTGAGTCAGTGCCGCCCTGCGTCCAGGCCAGCCCGGGCCCCGAGCTTCTGCCGCTCAGTCACTTTTTAAAAAGAATCCCAACTTTTAAATGCTGTTCTAACTTTTTGTCCTGGCTCTCGGAACTTGCCGAAGAGGAGCGCGCTGTCCCGAGTGCTCCCCTCATCCCACCCCAGGGGCGTTTGGGGTCCCTCATCTCCTGTGCATCCCCCAATCCGGGGCCAGGCGTGCGGATGTGGGTGGGGGGAATGCGCTCTCGGTCCGTGAAAAGTTGGAAGGGCTGGGGAGGGTGTGCTAAAGATTTGGGCGCCTGGATCTCTGGGGCGGGCCCTCCATCGCCTGCGGGGAGGAAGGAGGTCCTCCCCTCCTCTGTGTACCAGCTCCTCAGCTGCCGAGGTTTCCTCCCGACTGGAGAGGGAGGCAGAGGGCAGCCCCCATGCCCCATCGCTCTTGGCTCCGTCCTCTCCCCGTGCGGAGAAGGGCAGCCTGACAGGCACTCAGCGTGGCACACCCTCCCCTCCTCAAATGCAGACCCCGCTGAAGCTGTGCCAACATGTGCGACGACGAGGAGACCACCGCCTTGGTGTGTGACAATGGCTCTGGGCTGGTGAAGGCCGGTTTCGCGGGCGATGACGCGCCCCGCGCTGTCTTCCCCTCCATCGTGGGCCGCCCGCGCCACCAGGTACACTTCCTGCCCCTCTTGGCCAGTCCCCGCCCGGGACAGTCCCCAGCCCCGCTCCTCACCTGTTCCTGCCACCACCTCCCCAGTGGAGCAGTTGAGGAAATGTCTCTCCTGACCCCACTGTTACATGACCTGACTCAAATAAGGAAAAGGTTCTGAGCCAAACAATACCTTGAGCGACCCCCCAATACCAAGAAATGTAGCGCCTTCCTGCTTAGTGACACCGGCCAAGGAGTTCAAGTTTCTCCTGCGAAAACCCACCAGCGTCTCCCCTCCTGGAATTCTGGATTTTCAGTCCTGATTGTCTCCTCTATCTTTTAATCACTTTGCTTTCTTCCTGTACTCTCTGCCTTATGGTTCAAGATTTAAGGTAATATAAGGGCTCTCAACTAATGAGGACCACCCCAAATTCCTCCCTCTTTTTCATAGCCGGTTTACAAGGCTCCCAAAAGATGTAGTCTCTCTCCTTCTTGGCTGTTGCATGTTTAGAAGCCAGATGTGACAGGCAGTGAGTGCCATGGTGATAGTGAGATACCATCTTGTTTATTAAAAGAAATGCCATGCTCTCTGTGTTTCACACATGCCTGACCAGACATGCTGCCAGGGAGGACAGCTATTAGTCCTGAGGGAAGTGAATGACCAGGATTCCACGATAGTTCCAGAGGGGCTGAATCGTACCATCAGCCACTGTGGCATCTCAGTTCATTTTTGGATGTTCACTTGATGAATGTCAACGTCGTTTCTTAGGTAAAACACTGGGAGCCATTCATTCATTCATTCCAAAATGTAATAATCTATTTTCTGGTTGATATGGCTAATAAGCTTAGTAATTTAATTTTTAAAACGTTATGAACCTGTGCTTCTTTAGTGACATAGCTTTATTCTCCCCTGTACAGTTTATTTGCTAAACAACAGAATTACACATCTTCACATGGAGACAAGCTGCAAGATTGATTTTAAATGATTTTTTTTAATTGGGGTCAAATATTTTTCATTTCTATGATGTTCCTTGACTGCAAACTGATAAAGTGCTAGCTCTATCCCTGACATGGCAGAAGCATGACTTTACCACCTTTTACTTATAGGGGGTCATGGTAGGTATGGGGCAGAAGGATTCCTACGTAGGTGATGAAGCCCAGAGCAAGCGAGGTATCCTGACCCTAAAGTACCCCATCGAGCACGGCATCATTACCAACTGGGATGACATGGAGAAGATCTGGCACCACACCTTCTACAACGAGCTCCGTGTGGCTCCTGAGGAGCACCCTACTCTGCTGACTGAGGCTCCACTGAATCCCAAGGCCAACCGTGAGAAGATGACCCAGATCATGTTTGAGACCTTCAATGTCCCTGCTATGTATGTGGCCATTCAAGCGGTGCTGTCCCTGTATGCTTCTGGCCGCACCACAGGTATGCTTGGGCTGAGAGGTCAGTCACGGGTTAATCACATTCCTGACATTCTGACCTTGCCATGAGTCCCTCAGACTCTCAGGCAGGGTGTTAGTAACAACAGCTCTCTGAAGTTAGTCTCAGAGCACACTTATTGTCAGGTCTGCCAGCTCATGGTGTTAGAGCTTTCCTTTATTTAAAGTGTGTGATGTCACACACTGAGGCTGGGCGCAATGTAGCAAGCTGGATTGCAACAGTCATTGGTGTGTGTTCATACCAGCACAGCCTCTGGGCATATATCATCAATAAATATGCACATTCTTTAGAGGACTTACATAAAGGAAACATGTATGTTCCAGTGGAGCAAAGAAAAACATACTTGCATGCTTAAACAATGTGTTAATGGCTGATAAGAGGGATGATCATTTGAAAGTGTCCTCAGGTAATTTCCCTACTACTATATTTAAAAGGATGAGCTGCTGTTGGGTTTGTATTTAGTATCCATTCATTATGCTCAGCTTCATTCTTTGTGTGTGAGGGATCTAATTTTTTATGGATCAATGACTAATCTTGTATGTCTTAGCCAAAAATGGACGTAGGTTTTACCGTGGCTCACAGTGGTCCACAGAAATTTACCTTGTTCTTGTCTATTTCCTCTGTCAGGCATCGTTCTGGACTCTGGGGATGGTGTAACTCACAATGTACCCATCTATGAGGGTTATGCTTTGCCTCATGCCATCATGCGCCTGGATCTGGCTGGTCGGGATCTCACTGACTACCTCATGAAGATCCTCACTGAACGTGGCTACTCCTTTGTGACTACCGGTGAGTCTGTGTGTATCTCGACTCAACAGCGAGCGTCTGCTTTGTTCCCCCATCAGTGAACCCACCTCTATTTTCCCACGACTGGCTTTGCTCTTCAGAGCTTGACTGTGATGCCCTTTACTTCTGCAGCTGAACGTGAAATTGTCCGTGACATTAAAGAGAAACTGTGTTACGTTGCCTTGGATTTTGAGAATGAGATGGCCACAGCTGCCTCTTCCTCCTCCCTGGAGAAGAGCTACGAACTGCCTGATGGCCAGGTGATCACTATCGGCAATGAGCGCTTCCGCTGTCCAGAAACGCTCTTCCAGCCCTCCTTCATTGGTAAGTTTGGTGCCAAGACACAGCTTTTCCTGGAAATCTTGAGGTCGCTCAGAGTAAAATCCTTTATAATTAGAAGGATTAAGGAGGTCTTGAGTTAAATCATAGTTTGAGATCACACACAGCTCAGCCTCCAATCCTGCTGCCTCGTTAAAGGGAGTATCTGTGCCCTGTGCCCTTGTAATATGACTGCAAACCTTGAAGTTCTCATTCCAAGAAAAGGATGAGACTGAGCTATAGCTGAGTATCATGCAACTGCAGAAAAAGATATTACTGAGGAGAGCTGATTTATCCCAAGAAGGTCCATTACCAGGAGCTGGACTTTGCTTTAAATTTACTTACTTAGTAATAACTAGACTCCTGTGTACCACTACACATCTTTCTTAAGCAGTGATTTCCAAGAGAAAGCTTGGGCATGGTTTTAGTCTATGAATAAAAAGTGTGCTACTTTTAAGTTAAATGTGTCTTATCCTTTTGCAGTATGTCTCCATACATGATGGTTACAGAAGGTGTTCACTCCAAATAGTTGCTAAACACAGTTGCTTGTTTCCTGGCAGTCTATGTGTATTATCTGTCAGCACTTTTAGGAGACACCTGTTCCACCTGTTCCCTGCAGTGCATCACGTAGGAGAACATATGCTTCAGAAACAAATGGTGGCAGATCACCAACACAGAGGAGGCCTGTTCTCCTTCCTCCACCCTGGTCTAAATGGACTGTGGCTTTTTAAAACTTGTTTGTAGGTATGGAGTCTGCGGGCATCCATGAAACTACTTACAACAGCATCATGAAGTGCGACATTGATATCCGCAAGGACCTGTATGCCAACAACGTCTTATCTGGAGGTACCACCATGTACCCCGGTATTGCTGATCGCATGCAAAAGGAAATTACTGCATTGGCTCCCAGCACCATGAAAATTAAGGTAAAGGGTTGCTCTGGCTGGGAAGGCCAAGGCAGATCTTGTATTACTAGCTGAACTTTGTTAACTTTACACTTAGCTTCCTGTCTCCTACCCAGTTTACCTTTTACCTTTTCTAGAATTTTTTCTAATTCACTTCCCAGCAGTTATCTCAAGATAGGAAAGATTAAAAATGTTTCATGCAGTAAACTCAGAAATAAATCCTTGGGGAAAGAAATTACAATTACATCTCTGGTTACATTTATAGGGCTAGCTTTTGTCATGCACTTGGCTTGTGGCCATATCATGCTGGGGTCAGAAAAGTGAGAAATTTTTATTTTCCAGAGTGTTTAATAATGGATTGATGAAATAGACAAAAGTTCTTAAAACTTAATTGGCCACATTATTGTGTGGTATGAAGCCTCCTACATTGAAGTAAATTAATATCTAATAATTTTTTCTGGGACTGTTAACAATATGTTGCTTGTTATATTGCTGAGAGTTAAACTTTAAACTGGAAATTTCTTCTTTTTTTCTGCAGATTATTGCTCCCCCTGAACGTAAATATTCTGTTTGGATTGGGGGCTCCATCTTGGCCTCTCTGTCCACCTTCCAACAGATGTGGATCAGCAAGCAAGAGTATGATGAGGCAGGCCCATCCATCGTCCATCGCAAATGCTTCTAAGGTGCTTTCTTTCTTAGCCTGCCTTCCATTGAGGATGATGGTATTATGCTTCTTGAAATCTTCCAAACCACCCTCCTTCATCTCTCATCAATCATTGTACAGTTTGTTTACACACGTGCAGTTTGTTTGTGCTTCTAATATTTATTGCTTTATAAATAAATCAAACCAGGAGTTGCAACATACAAAAGCTTCTTATTTCTTTCTTGGGTAGGGGCGGGGTGGGATAGGTATTTGATTTGACAACACTGAGTATTGTAATATTATTAATGTATACAAAGTACACCAGATAAATTAGTGTGACATTGAGCTGGGAGTTATAATACTAAATTTTGATTTTTATCTTTTGGAATAGATTTATAAATACATTTTGTAACTTTTAAGAGAAGTAGATTAGGCTTAGTTCAATGTGAGCAAGGAATAGAAATGGGTAAGACAGTTCTCTAAGATTAGTGGCTATGAATGACACTGTAAATTGTTGGCTTGGCATGCAATCAAGTTGGCTTTTTATAACTTTGTCGAAAACACACATATATATTTGTAGCAAAAAGGTCAAAGAATATTTTAAATAAATTAGCTTCTCTTCTAATTTTTCTGGCTTCTCCAGTTATCTTTTGAGGCCTGTGCCTGAAACATAAGGCCAGCTGGAAAGCCTGTCCAAGTGTCCTCATTACCCTCCAACAAGTCAAGATCATTGAGCATGATCAACATAAGCTCAAGATAGCAGGAGCCCTACAATTCTGGCTCATCACTGGATAACAATAAAGACCTTCAGCCTGTGCATTTCCTCATAATCCTGGGATTTGGGGTTGAATCTATAAAGTCCTAAGGAACATGGTGTCAGAGGAGCCACAATATTCACTTTGCTCCATGCTGGACTTTCTGCAGAGTGTTTTGGGAAGTGTGCTGGAAACAGCCATCCTGAAGGCTCACATACACACCATGCAAACCACCAGCATGTGTGCGTGAGGAGGCTTCCATGAGATGGATGAGGGTCTGGGTCTTGAAGAATGACTAAAACATTAAAGGGGTAAGAAGTTCAAGGAAGAATTCTTAGCAGGAACAAATTGGGCAGACACCTGGATACCAGACATCAGGCTGCCTGGTGGGACATGATGAATTTTAGGACATTTATTGGGCAAGGTAGACTTCAACCTGATTGCAGGAGCTTTCATATTTCTCATTTTTGAATTAATGGTCATGCACTGCTAAGAGCTCACAGAGGTACTCGATGAGTTTAATTTAACTTAATCTATTGATGAAGGAACTGAGCCAGGTAGGCACTGTGCCACTGAGCTATATCCCTGGTCCTGATGGTGCCTTTTCAAGCCATCTTTTCTAATTTTGGTCATAGTTTATCAAGGGTCACTCCATTCTGTCCCATGCATTTTTGGAAGGCTAGGAGAAAATCTGGAGTACTTTGGGTTCATCAGACATATCATTCTAGGTCATAAGTGTGTCTTTATGTTCATTCATCAAAAATGTATTGCTTACTACCTGACGCTGGACTAGGCATGGTAGCAGAGGCAGGGGAAATTGATCAGAATGCATTTTCTGTGCTGAAGGAGGTCAGAGTTTAGTTTTTTTCTATAAAGTACAAATGATAAATTTGGTTGTATTTTCTTTACATGAATTGTAAGTATTATTTTACTTTTTATCTTGATTGTAACTTGAGGAACAGATTGATGTAAAAGTTAGGACCAGCCAAGGATTCAGATTTGGGGCATATGGGGGAGATGTGATTCAGCTGGTCTGCAGTCTTCTTTCTCATCTCTCAGGCAAGAAACATGAATATATAAACACTGTAAGTTTTGTTCTCTGAGTGCTGTGTTAATGACTTAAATGTGAACAACTGATTAGGGTATCACCTGTGGTTCTTTCCATTTTGGGGGAAATGAATGGATACTATTTATTTCTACTTAAAAGTAGAAGCTATAAGAACCATCTGATACTTAAGCACATATATTCTTGAATGTGGCATTTTCTTATCTCTGACTGATGATGCTGTATGATGTATTAAAATGGCTGAATTGTCTAGAAATTATGCTTAAAGAAGACACAGGCCATACTGTTTTCTAAGGCCATCTTCATGCACATAAAATAACAGAGAACGTGCTTCTGATTCAAATGCTGTGTATGTACAAAATATGTCAATTATATTTCTTCTCTACTTATAAATAAAAGAGTATTGTTGGTAGTTTCTAATATCCCCAAACATTATTCCCTCATTTTTCTGAACTGTGCAACATGTATTATATATATATATATATATATATATATATATGCATTTAAATATTCGAAAGAGTAGAGACAAAAGGAAAATTACTGCAGAAAATGGAATATTTAGAAGCACAGGGCTGATTTCATGTTTGCGGAGCCCGAAACAACGTTACTAGAGCTTTACCATTCTCCCCACTTCTCCTGTGGGATCTGTTAGGGTCTGAATTATGTTCCCTCCCTCCAAATTTGTATGTTGAGGTCCTAATCCCCCGTGTAACTATATTGGAGTTAAGGCCTTTAGGAAGGTAACCACAGTTAAAAGAGGTCATAAGGTCACAATCCAACAGGACTAGTGTTTAGATAAGGAAGAGACACCAGGAGTAAGCACATAGGAGAAAGACCGTGTGAGCACACATGAGGTTGTGTGAGCACAACCATGTGCTTTGCAGAGAGAGGGGCCCCACCAGAAACCAACCCTGTTGACTTTCTGATTGTGGATATCCAGCCTCCAGAACTGTGAGAAAATAAGTTTCTGTTCTTTAAGCTACTCAGTCTATGGGATTGTGTTAGGGCAACTTTGGCAAACTAGAAGAACTTCTGCACTAGTTGGATGTAATGGCCTAGGATCCCAATTTATAACCCACTTGGGTGAAAAAGTTCCTTCCCATCATATTAGCAAGTATTCCAGGGAGATTTGTGAGCATGTCCAGACTTGAGACTAAGTCAGATCATTGTACCATAGGAACTAATCAGAGAGGCAGGGTGATTCTTTAGAGAAAGAGAACAAACTAACGCAGATGAGCTAAAGCAAGGAAAAACAGAGTTACAGCATGTGTTTTTGGGGGAAGGAACTGATTATTAGAAGGCCCAACCTTCCAGTTTAGGAATTTTATTTCATTTGACAGGTCCTGAAAAGGACTTGAGGACAAAGATTTTATGGCACTCAGAAAAAGTCTTCAAGTGTATTATTAATCTGACTGGCTGACTAATGCAGTCAACATTTACCTATTGAGCTCTTTATACTGAACTAAAAACAGACATGACCACTGCCTTCACATGGCTTACAGTTCAGTGATTGTATGTGTGTGTGTGTTGGGGTTGGGGTGGGCACAAGTAATAGCCAAGTTGACAAATAAACAGAATTCCATGGATAGATAATAGTCTGCAGTGAAGGATTCTAATGCAGAAGAGGATTCTAGTTAGGTAAGGTTGTCAGGAAATGTGTCTTGAAAAGTATCATTAAATCTGTGAAGGGTGGGTAAAGCAGGCAGAGGTACAGTATGTGTAAAGTCCTGGATGTAGGAGAGTCTTCCATATGTAAAGAAGTGAGAGACAACCAAGTGGTTGGGAAGTGACGATGAGAGTTTAAGGTGGGGGCTGGACGTGCAATGCTGGAGAGGTGTTCAGAGCATCAGTCACATAGGACCTTTAGGGCATGGTAAGAAGTGTGGATTCTGTTCTAAGTGTAACAGAAAGACTCTCAAGAGTCTGGAACATGAGAACATAAGCTACACACATGCACAAATATATGGGCATATATAACTTCATTTTTGATTAGTAGGTGTTAATTGTACATATTAATGAAGTTCAGTGTGGTATTTCAACACATGCATACAGTGTTCAGCCATGAAATCCAGCCTCTCTTTATCTATCCACCTGCACACACCTTCCCAACCTCTATAATCATGGTATCATATCATGGTTGATTTTTTTTTAGCTTTCGCATACCAAAGAGAACATGCAGTATGTATTTTCTGTGTTAGGCTTATCTCACGTACCATAATGTCCTCTAGTTATAGCCATTTGGCCGAAAATGATAAAA
This sequence comes from Dinomys branickii, assembly GCA_004027595.1. Lineage (NCBI taxonomy): Eukaryota > Metazoa > Chordata > Mammalia > Rodentia > Dinomyidae > Dinomys > Dinomys branickii. Next base: position 162,230 of record PVLD010000113.1, on the reverse strand, counting down.
TTTCATTTTTTACAACTGAAGAGTGCTTAATTGTGTGTACACTACATTTTCCTTGTCCATTTATCCGTTGATGGGCACTGAGATCCATCCCATATTTTAGCTATTGTGGATAGTGGCACCTTAACCGTAGGAGATAAATATATCATTTACCCTAACAATGAAAACCAAACAATCCAATTTGAAGTGGGTAAATATCTAAATGGTCATTTATGTGATTGCTAGATCATATGAGAGCTCTGTTTTTACCATTCTGAGGAATTTCCATGCAGTTCTGCATGATGGTTGCATTAACTTACATTGCCACCAACAGTATATGAGTATATGCTGGTTCCTTTCTTCTTCACACACTCAGCACATTTTGTGATTTTTTTTTTTTTTTTTTTTTGGTTTTGATCATTACCATTGTTAACTGGAGTGAGATGACATCTTCCTGTGGTTTTGATCCGCATTGATCTGGTGGCTAATAATATTGAACATTTTTTCATAGTTTTGTTGGTCATTTTTCTTTTGAGAAATGACTATTTAGATATTTACCCACCTTGAATTGGATTTTTTGGTGTTCATTGCTAGAATAAATGATATATTTTAAATACTCATTGTAGCTGTTGCATGGAGATCAGACTGGAGATACAAGAATAGAGGGAAGTAAGCCATTGAGAAGTTCTTGATGCAGATGGGAAATACCATGGCTTAGAGCTTGGGACTCTGCAAAGACAGGCACAAGTGTGGACAGAGCTGAGATGGGATTCATGACCATCAAAGATAAAACTATCAGACAGTTGGCTAGGACTATATGTTTTCATGGAAATTCAAATTTTAAGTATTTCAGCCAGGTGTGGTGGTGCACAGCTGTAGTACTGCCACTTGGAAGGCTGCAACCAGAGGGTGCCAGCTTGCCCTAGTTAGTGAGACTGTCTCTGAAACACTTTTGTCAAGGTAATTTAAATACAGATGTGAATTGCCTTGGGTCTTGAAAGGTGGCTAAAGATTTTCTGGGTGAAAGGAGAAAGAGTAAACGTAGTACTTTGGAATCAGAACTATGGTAGAAAGAGCTAACTGGTAGAACAGGGTTGTACATTGGGATGAACCCATTAGGTCAGTTTGGACAGGGTGGGGGAGTGCAAGGACGTAGTTTCTGGGGGAATGTAAAGGATGTGTTCTGGTCTATAAAACACAAGCTGATGATAACACTTGCCCTTCAAGGCTGTTGTTAGGATTAAATGGGTTGAAGTTGGTACTGTGTTAGGCCCTGGCACATGCCAGGACCTTAATGGATGTCTTTATCATTGTTATTATATTTACACACATATATTTTGTATGCTTATATATTATAAATTATGCACACACATCTATATGTGTTTCTGTGAGTATATGTGTTGTGCAAGAACTGGAAAGAGAAGTATGAGCATCCAGATTTCATAGGAGAAAATGTATGACTTGTTTTTTCACTGATGATATTTCCTGAGAAGAGAAATAGCCCATCAAAATTGATGCTAAAAAGTGAGTCAAATTAGTAGACAATGTAAATAACAAACACATTTTATTTTCAATGCTGAGGTGTAGGAAGCTAATGGCTATATGATTGATCTAATATTTTTAAGACAAAATTTTCCAAAGCATATTAAGGACTTTAAAAATTGTTCATATTACTTGACACAATAATTCCATCTATGGGAATCTAAGCTAAGGAAAATATAAGAAAAAGTATATGTAAAAAATCTCATTAGGAAGTCATTTGTAAAAAGAGAATCACTAAGCCAAATACTTCTGAAGAGAATACACTTTACAGACTAATTAAAAACACATTCAAGTTTATATTATACATTCTGTACATATATTTACATATATATTTGTATATATATCTTTGCACATTCTATACATATATTTTTCTATTTTAACAAGAACAAAGAAAGATATATTTTAATAACAACTATGAATGTAAAGATGAATTCCGGTCTTTGAGTCTAGAAGACTTTTTTGGGTTTTTTGTCGTTGTTGCTGCTGTTGTTTTGTACCAAGAGTTGAACACACAAACTCACTCTTTCCAGGCAGGCACTGTGCTGCTCAGCTATATCCCTGGCCCCAGGAAGAGTTGAATAAGCAGAGATCATTATAGACTTAGTCTAAGAACAGCTAGAGAATCTGGGGCAAACACACTTTAAACATCAAGGACATAGAGGTAGATTGTCCTTCATTACCAAAGGAGAAATTGATCAAAATCATCTCATAAAGCAGGGAAAAGAGTGGCTACTTAATATGGGGTTTAAAAAGAATTCAACTAATAATTACAATCTCCTCTGATTTCTAAAAACCTAAACTGGCTTTTTGCATTATGGGTGTAGGAAGCATTTTTCATGACACTTTGAATCTCCTCTCAAGTTCAAATGGAATTATTTTAAAATTACTTACACCATACCAAACAGTGTAGACATAGTCCCTTTTATATCTATTACCCTGAAGCATCAATTCTATTGTGCTGTAATAACTGGTTTGATTTTACTATATAAAAAGGAACTCCTTCACTGATATATGGTAAAGGATTCCAGTTTTTAAAAAGAAAACTGTAGGCTGGTAAGGACAAGAGATTCAGCAGAAAGAAAGGGATAGGTGTTTACTCAAAATATGTATCTTAATAGGGAGGATATAAAAAGTAAAAAATCTGATCTTTGGGCCTGAAACCTGATACTTACTTGATCCTTGTTGGGCGAAGACCTCAATCCATCTGGTCTCTGCAGGACTGAGTGGCCTCCTGCAGACGTGGAGCCTGGATGAGGCATAACTGTTTCGGTACTGTACTAATCACCGAGATTGTGTTTGTGGCTGCAGTGAAACCTAGCCTGTGTTCATGGCTCTTGTCAGCTCGGGATATCCCCCTTCACAAAATTTCACTTTGCTTTGGAGCTCTGATGTGACTTTTAGACCAGCTGAAAAATACATTTAGAATAATAAATGTTATCCAGAATTTTTATTTTAATGAAGAGGGTTGTTTAGAATACCCAAGGCATCATGCTGTCACAAATAAGAGTCTATTGTTGGGTAATTTTATTCCTTTAGGGCTTGGGAGAACTTTGCTTTCTTTTGGCATATGAATGAAAATCTATTTGAAGTTACTCTAGTTACATTTTTTGAGGGTCAGTGTGTATGTTTAATGTTAAAAAAGTAAAAAAAGAATTCATCTCATTGACTTAGCTTCAGTTCAAGGCTAAAGTTTGCCTCCTGGCCTAGTTCATCACAGAATTATATTACCTTTCAAAAGGAAATCATCACTGACATATAACTAATGTGCCGTGCAGTTCATCCAGTTTGAGAGAAAAAATTCAGCAATTTTGGGCATATTTACAGGTGAAAGCAGCCAACACCAGAGTCAATTTTAGAACATATTTATCACCTCAGAGAGAAGCTTCAGAGTCTAGCAATTACTCCCTGTTCCTGGATCCAGAAGAACTGTGGTGTGACTATCTGGTTCCATACATTTCTTTCTAGAAACAAGTACAATTGGAATTTTTGTCTGAATAAAAATGATGGATTTTTGCCCTCTGTTATAAGAAAAGTAAGAAAAACATACAGGGTCTTTCCCTGTGTGATTCCTCATTGGGCCTCTTTTGTCAAAAACCAGAAGCTCAATAAATCTCACTCAGTGATGTAATTGACTTCTATTACTGATTCATGAATCAGGCAGCAGCATCCAATCTGAAAGCAGACAGGCCTTACGGGTATAAAAAGGACTAAAGAAAACAGCAGAAATGAGAAGGAAGTACATTTGTCATTCCAAAGTCACTTTCCTTGTAGGGTGAAAGTGGAGGAGACTTCCTCTTCACACTATCTCAGCCTGAGGGGGGCCCTTCAGGTTGGTTACCATGAATCTCCGGTTTCTGGAAATTTGACCTATTTCTAGGTTCAGTCTGACTATGTGGCAGCTAGTGTGGGTAGTTCAGACTCGTGTGTTGGGGCCCAGCATAGGAGCTCAGTCTGAAATAGTACTGGGCCCCTGTGAATTTTATTTACACTACTCATAGCACAAAATCTCTTTTGCACAGAGAAGCCTTCTTGAGACACCTCATACGCTGTACTCCATTTCTCATACTACCTTGGTTCACAGCACATATCATAGTTTTTGTTTAAATTAACTTTATTGAGTTGTAACTTATATGCAGTAAGGTGTGCCCACTTTAAGTATGTGATTCAATGTTTTTTTGTGTTTTTTTTTGTTTTTTTGGTGGTACTGGGGATTGAACTCAGGACCTTGTGCTTGCCAGGCAAGCACTTATTCCACTGAGCTATGTCCCCAGCCCTGATTCAATGTTTTTTGACAAATGTATATATTCAGTGATTGTCACCCCAAACAAAATATAGTATATTCCAGCACTTATCCGAAGTCCTTCCTGCTCTCTCAAATTTAATCCTTTCCACAGGTGATCAATCCCAGGCAACACTTTCATGTCACCCTAGATGAGTTTAATCTGTTCCGAAATTTTGTATTAATCATAATTTGTTATTTATTTATTTATTTACTTTCTGTCTCTATTACTAGGCTTTACAACACCCATAATTTTCTAGCATAGTGTCTTTTATAGAGTCAGACAGTGCCAAGATGAATGCACCTCAAATAATTCTAAATGTCAGTTTTGATTTTAAAAGCAGCAGCATCTAGCAGGGCATGGTGGTGCATGCCTGTAATGTCATCACTGTAAGAAGCCAAGGCAGAAAGATCATAAATTTATACCCAGCCTGGACAACTTAATGACCTAGCAAGGATGTGTCTCAAAATAAGAAAATAGAGGGTGTCGCAGATGTAACTGAGTGCAAAGGCCCTGGGCTCAGTCCCCAGCACTGCCAAAAAGAAAGAACAGAGGAGAAAGCATCCAGATATTCACAAGTCATGGTGAAGATAACCGTGAGAATTAACCTGTACAAATCTCTTCGGGCTCATGGCCTTACCGCCTGCATTGCCCTTACCTTTTTATCACCACAATACAGAAGGAAGCCTTCAATGGGGAAGAAAGTCATGTCAAGGATCACAGTCCTTTGCTCTGAGGCAAAATGTGTTATTTGGAGTGAAACAACTTAATGTTTGAACTTGAACTTTCAGCTTTGTGGATGAAGACATTTTTAGTAGTGTCTTGCAGCTCCACAGCCTGGATAACAGGTTAGAAAATCAACTGTAACGGTGCACCCACTTCTGAAAAGACACTCAAGACATCTGTGTCCAGCAGCAATGTCATAGCACCTCGGTTAATTTTTGGTGAATTACCTTTCTGTTAGCATATAAGCAAACCTTGACTCATGTACCTGCTTTCCTCCAAAAGTGTGTAAAGCCTGTGGGCTGGAGTCTCTCATTCGCACCCAGGAGCAGGGGTCATGTCTGGCATTGGCACTATGTAGCTGGAAAAGCTGAGGGCCAGAGACATTGCTGCAGAGTTTTCCACATTCCCTTTGTAAGCTTTCGTTTCCGCTTGGCAGTGCGTGCATCTCCCTTCAGCTGAAGTTCTAAATCTCTTCCTCTCTCAACTATCTAGGACACATGAGAATTAACCTACTCATCTAGATTACAGGGCCCCAGCCCTCATTAACCTTAATATTGAAAGAAATACAGCTTTTGCTGTTGGAGAAATGGAAATGCCCTTCTACTGGGCATGAAAGGTAACATTTTATGAGCTGAGGAGATGGCCTTTCTGGGGAGTAGTTCACTCAATGTAAATGTGTTTCCACATAGGGAAACAATGTCACTTATGTAATACTCGGCGAGTTGTGGACCCTTTTAGAAAGCATTTCAATTATACCCCTGGAGCTACTTTGTAGTATACCAAGGTGCTACGTATCAAATAATTTCTTGATGTTCTTTGAGTTAATGATTTGGTCCTGAAATTCTTACCTTCCTTCCCAGTGTGTACTCAATTACTGTGTGTTAAAAGGTAGTTCTTTCTTAAATCCTCAAGTCAAATATACTAGAGATCTTTTCCAGACACCAGGCTCTCTGTACTTTGCCTGCCTAATCGGACCTTTGCTTTAATGGGATTTAAGAGCTAAGCATAGTTCAGCTATGCCCTCTCCTCTCCTCTTTGGTAGATGCTGCTTTTGTTGATAACACTGAGTTTAGGGGAACAGTCATCTTTACAGGGGCTGCAGAAGAGAAAGAAAGGATGGGGTATAAATTTATAATTTGGGGAAACTGGAGAAATGAATGAGGACAGACAATGAACCTCAGAGAGGGCAAAATCAGTAAGGGAAGGCAGGGAGGAAAGTTGTGCAGACATTTTGTTTTGAAACCCTGTGTCCTTTTTATTGTTTTAGCTTTGTTTTGTTTTTGTCTGTGTTGTTGTTATTTTGTTATTTTTAAAATTCTCTTTAAAATAAGAAAAAGAAAAATGAAGAAGCAGGAAGACTATCTATTCTCACTGCCAGCACAGCTTCTAAACGCAAATAAATTCATGGCAGAAAAGTTAGACAACTGGGTCTCATGGTTAGAAGTGGAAACTTGCAAATTCCTGATAACACCACTATCCCATCCAAATTGGGCAGAATTTTCCAAAACTTTGGCAAAGTTTTCATGACTGTTCTCTGCTTTTCGTCCCTCTCAAAATTGTTGTTTCTCTTCCCCTGGCCTCAGTCAACAAGTGACTATTCAACAGCCCAGCAGAATGATGTGACGCTTTGTCACAGTCACATTCCCCTTTCTGGGCCACAGTGTCTGACACCCACACCTTAAAGGAGGAGAGGCTTGCTTTGGCTCCTAGTTTAGTCTGCCCTTGGCTGCTTCCCAGGTAGAAGCAGCAGGTAAAAGGGCCTGGGCAGAAGAAAGCTGCTCATCCTCATGGTGGCCAGGAAGCAGAGAGAGAGGAGGAGCCTGGTAGAGAAACACCCCCTCCCAGGTCGTGTCCCTATAGGCCCACACTCTGGACCCAGGCCCACCCCCCCAAGAGTACATTCAGCTATGAACAAATCAGTGGGTCATTGCACCAATGAGTACAGCACCCCATCATCCAATCTCCACCCCAAAGTGCCACCTCTCAACACATGAGGCCTTGGGAAGACGTTCTAGCTCTAAACCATAGCGCACCATTTAGATCTGCATCTTTAAAGTTGTGGTCATGATATATGAATGAGTCTAGGAATCAGTTTAGCAGGTTCCAATAGCATTTTAAAAGGAAATAACCAAGCAGGGGATGGAGTAGAAAATGCCAGAGTACATTGAATATAGTAAGGATAAATGCTTTCTGGAACTCTGTTTTATTCATGTAAACGTATATGTAAAAGGTAAAAACTTATTTACAGCAACCAATTTTTAAGTACTCCTTAAGAAATCTTTTTATTAGAAGAATGATCAAACATGCATTAAGGTAGTGGCAATAGTAAAACAGATTCTGTTGTATCTTTATTCAGACTTCAAATTATCTTTTATAGACAGTACAATGCTTTATTTCTTCTAGTAACTTGTTGCCATTATTTCTTTGCTCCATCTTACCAAATGTAGGGCAGATTTCCATAAGAGAAGTCATCCTTCCCAATGGTCTGAATTGTGAATATGTAAGCTCAGTGAGGAGCCTTCCTGAAAGGTTGCAGGAAACCAGTGGGAAAAGCAAGTTGGGGAGGGGAGCAGAGGAAAACTTCACATGCTGCAAGTGCCAGCTCTGGGCCTTTTGTGGAACAGTCAAATTATCCAGTTTAGTTGCACTGCTCTGACCCCTTTACTTTACCATATTTGGAAGCTATAGAATTAGAGGACAGAGAAAGGTGGAATGGATGGTCTCTGTTGAACCCTTTTGTTTTACATCTAAAGAGACTGAACTGTAAGGTTGGGAATTGAGTTGGCCAGAGAGCCTCTCTTTATTAAAGTTAACACCTTCCAAATGGTGTCAGGAACATTCTACATGAGATCACCTTGTCACAGACAGGCACCAGGATACAAGGCTGTCAAGTGCCTCTGACAATGTCAGTGAATCAGGAAGAAAGAGCAATGCTCTCCTCCTTGCTCACTCTCAGGACTTTGCTTATTAGGGTGGAACCAAGTGAGTCATTTGGATGATGTGTGTGTGTGTGTGTGTGTGTGTGTGTGTGTGTGTGTGTGTTGGGGAAGGATAAGATAGAAATGAGAGTTACCAATTTCTCTGTGATCTTGTCTTTTTCCGCAGGACCATTTCGGTAACAGAGGGCCACTACACCAGCATTGTCCCTCCTAATTCTGCCTGCTCAACTCTGGCTTTTCTCCACTGGAAAGCACCACCCACGCATTCCAAGAATGGCTCTGGGTGATTTCAGAAGTTACCTATACAGATTAGTTATCACTGACCTCAGAAATTGCATACAAGACTTGGTTGTCACTTCGTGCATGTCAGCTCCATGTGCAGTGTGAAATTTGAACTAGGGGTGGGCTCCCATAAACAAAACATTAAACTAAATTAAACAAAGAACCTTACAACATGGAAGAGATCATTTGTGCTCCTATGTGAGGAGATAATGTAAGTTAGGTCAGCAGTCAGTGCCCTCACAGCGTCAACACTCAGTCATGAGTAGCCATTTCAAGCCTTTTCTCTTAAGCTCTTGAACAGTCACCCTCACTTGTCTTCCTTCCCTTACTTTGTCCTTTTTGATATGACCCCTTCCAACTTCAAAAACAAAGTGAAAGTTACAGATGGAAATTGTCAAATTCTCACACCACACATACAGCTTCTCACTTTTTGTAAGAAACCACTCTACCTGAGCACTACAACCCATGCTAGGTATTGGTGTCTTCCTCTCGTTTTTTGTAGTCAGACCCTTCAAAAAGGCTGCCCCCATTTCCTACCTGCCCACTCCTTCTTCAACCCCCTTTAGTTTGTCACTTGATTCTGCCAGCACCATTACTGCGAAGGTCTCTGGTGACCTCCATATTGCTGAAACCAGAGAGCACTTTTCCCTTCATCATGGCTCGCCATTGTCTCCTGCTGGAACCTTTTTGCAGGCTTCACTCTTGGCTTTCCTCCCACCTCTAGCTTTTCCATATCGTTTGCAAGGCCGTCTTCCAGGTGTGAGCCATGACACGGTTTCTCAGGATCGTGATTCAGACCATGGGTGGACCATGCAATAGCACAGCCCTAAATTAACTTACCAGTGGCCCTGGCTTTAGTCGTCACGTTTATGTTTCAAGCTTTTATATTCAACTGCTTTCTCGAATCTCCGCTTGAATGTCTCACAGCTACTTTAAATTCAGCCTGTCCAAAGATCTTCTTTTGGGGTCCCTCATCTCTGTGAAGTGCCAGCTGTTGTGTGAGAGACCCGTCTTTCTCATTTCTTTTGGTCAGTCACCCAGCCCTTTTGAATGTAATGCTACGTCTCTTGATGCTGTCAAATAAATTTCCCTGACTCTTCCTATTTCTTCCTTCCCCTCCCCAGTCCTAGATACTCCAGATGGCTACAATAACTACCCCATGTCTTCTCCTGCCCTGTAGCCCTTCCAACCCTCCCTCACACTGTGTCAGGGCTGGTCTTCGGGAACTGCAATTCTGATTGGTCTCTTGCTACCAAAGAAAACCTCTCAGTGGCTTTCTGCAACGTACTGTGCAGCACTTCCTAGGTTGGAAAGACCCAGGGGGTCTGGCCTTGTCTTCCTTTCCCACCTCATCTCTCCGGCCCTTTCCATAGCCCTACTGCCTTCTTGTGAAATACGCTGCTGCCGTTGCCAGGCTTTGGCATTGCTGGTCTCAATCCGGAGTGCTACTGTGCTACCAGTAACAACGTATTTTTTATGAGCAATTACCTAACTAATATTTGACTAATACTGTTAATTTCATGACAGCAGCAACTTTGTCTGTTTCTATGCATTGTATCATCTGTGGTGCTTAATATTGGGCCTGCCAAACAGTAGATATCCAAAAAAATCAGATACAATGGAAGTTCCAGCATCTTCTTTTCACTTAGCATTTGGCTTTAGAGACCTGTTCTTACTGACACATACTAGACCAATTTCATTCATTTGGAACATTTTTGTTTTATTTTTATTTTTAAAGATGAAAGAACCAAGACATACTAACAAACACACCGACATAAATGAAACAACATAAAAGTGATAGAAAACAAGGCAGAATTTCAGACGAGGTGATAAGACATTAGCAGTGGTTGCTGCATTACATATTGTTGTCTTCACACTGGTTACTCAGACAAACACAGGTAGACATGTAAGAACGACCAAACAATTAAATATCAACTGTTCCTTTCAAGAAAACAATAGAAGTTAGTAGTATAGCGCTGGAGGTACAGCTCAGTGGGCTAAGTGCTTGCCGCTAAGCACTAGGGCCCTGAGTTCGATCCCCGGTCCCGGAAGTTAGTAGTACAATCATCCCAGTCATCTTGTGTGTGTGTGTGTGTGTGTGTGTGTGTGTGTGTGTGTATTTTTTCCTTCCTTATTTTCTCCTTTCCCTCATCCCAGTCCTTCATTCCTTTTGAGCAGTTTCTTTCCCTTTCACAGTATCTATTGTATCTTTTAGATTTCATTTACTCTTCCAGGTTCTTATACAAGGGAGATAATATGATGTTTACACATGTGAGTCTTATTTATTGCACTTATGAGTATGGTCTCTAGTATATCATCTTGCTTTTTTTGCTTGGTTTTTCTTCCTTTTTTGGCTGTTGTGGACTGAATGTGTCATGTACTGCCCCTCAGATTCATATTTTGAGCCCTAACCTCCAGTGTAATGATATTTAGAGATAAAATCTTTGAGGGGCCATTAAGATTGCAGGAACCCATGAAGTGAGACCTTTTCTGATCCCTCTTTTCTTTCCTTCTTTCCTCCCCCTCCCCTTCTCCCTCTCTCTATCTCTCTTCCGGGTCGAGAGACTTTATCAGGAACTGAATAGGTAGGCAATTTGATTTTTGGCCTCCAGGACTCTGAGAAGTAATCATCTGCTCTTCGGGGCCCCCATCCCACCTAGTCTGCAGCTAGCGCACACTAAGATATTCCACGTCCGCTGAGCTGGCACTTTCTGCTTCAGCGGTCGCTGAGTTGGCATTTTCTTTTCTCTCTCATCATCTCCTGTTTATCTCTAACAGTCTAGACATTTTACATTGGTTTCTTGGTGGATGTGTGTGTGTGCGTGTGTGCTTGCTCTTAAGCATTTAACATATGTGAAATAACACAGTATAAATTTAGCTCCTGTCCCTCCAGTTATGATTGCCTCCTTTTTCTTTCTGTTTGGTACTGCAGATTGAACCGGGGCACGCACATTGAACTACATCCCCAGCTCCTTGCTTTTGTTTTTAAATTTTAGACTGAGTCTTGCTAAGTTGCTAAGTTACCCATGTTAGGTTAGAATTTGCAATCTGCCTGCTTCAGCCTCACATACTGCTAGAATTACAGATATGCTTGTTTTGATTCCCACATCACCCACATGTAGCATTTAGCTCCTTATAACTTCTCGGTGACAGTCTAGGAATAGAAAATGCTTTCATTCCTTATCTAAAACATTCTTCACTTTGCCCTTGCTCTTAAATCCGGTTACATATAGAGATACAGAAACACAATGGAAAGATACTGCCTACATCTGAGCAGTGAGACTGCTTGGGAATTTTCTGTGTACTTGAATATCCTAATTTTTCTATGCTATTACCTGTGAAACTTTTAAAGGTTAAAAAATAAACAAAACATATGAAATGAAATGTTTTATTCACCTGCCCGTGAAATCAATTCCAAATCCTCATATATTCTGATCATGTTTCTGAGAAATTTTCTTCTAGATAACCATGGAAGGTGACACAGTTGCCATGGAAAAGTGGTCCCTTTAGAAGTTGAGATGGAGGAGTCATATCATTCTAAGCTTTGGTGTCAGCTGCTGGAGGATGATGCTTATTTACACAATCTTAATGCAAAGATGCCTTTAAACCTGCACTGTATTTGACATTAGAAAGTCTCCTTCCCAGTAGTGAAACGTAATGTCTGCCTTCATGTAAGACTTGAAGCTGGAGTGTGAAAGAACCATAGCGGGCACCCACTGTACCTGGCAAGTATTCCTGTACCCTCTTCTGCTTTCAAAGCAGATTTTTTACACGAGTGCTGCTTTAATGGCATTGGAAGCAGCATCTGTTTATGAATAGAAATCCATAGTACAATCCATGTCTCCTCCAGAGTCACAAGCTTTCAAAGGGCCACAGTGAAAAATCATATTTTTAGGAGAGATCCCAGTCAGTGACACTGAACTAACATCAGGATGCCAGCTGTTTGGGTGATGGTCAGCTGGAGACATCTGAGCTCTGTTCATGCAAAACTTGTGACTCAACTAGTCCATACTGCTGTTTTCTATTTAGTAGATTTTGTTTGATTTCTTATTTTCTCTTGGGTTTAGGTTTAAAATTTTTATGCTCCTGTGACATTGAATCCTGATGATTACATGCTCTCGAAATCATCTTTTTCTGATATTTATAGTCAAAAGATTTCTTTAAGAGAGAAAACAGAGAACAAACCATTCCTTTAATGATATTAAAGATCATTCAGTCCTATGTACCTCACAACTGGCCAAAAGAGATTGAACAGAATGCAGACATTTTAGCTTGTATGCAAAATGTGTTCAGTACAGGTGTATTATTTTATTTAGTGATGGGTTTCTTGTATTTAAGATTCCCTACTGGAGAATTCTAGTGAAGTCTTGAAGATGAAAGATAACACTTTGGGATCCCTACTTGATAGAAGAGAAAGCATCTCCATCTACTTCCACTTTCTTCAGAAACCTCAATTGTGAGAGTAAAGCAATTTTCAAGAATACATAAATGCACAAGATCACAGAGAATGGAAATTTGAAAAGGAGATGGACAAATGATAATTCTGAGTGCTGTCAGCTATAGAAATAGCTGAGGAAAAATCTGGAAAAATTTGTTTGTTTGTTTGCTTGTTTAGACTGAGTCTCACTATGTAGTCCAGGCTGACTTGAACTCATGATCTTCTTGTCTTAGCTTCCCCAGTGCTGGTAATATAGGCATGATGCACAGTACCTGCCCATGAAATTTGTTTTTATGGAACAGGAATCCACTACTCCTCAAAGCTCAGGGTCTGGGGGTGAATAGGAGGTAAGGATGTATTGAAGGATGAAAGGATTGTTTGAAAGTCTGTTGAAGAAAAAAATGTTAATTCCATATCATTTTTCCTATACCAGATAGAGAAGTATCTGTCTTTCCCCTCCTAACTTACTCCACTGTAAAAATCTAGATGTTTAGACTCTGGAAAGGGTTTCTGGACTGGAAGACTAGTACAGTAGATAGTAGGGAGTCAATACTGTCAAAATAGTGAATAAGTGATCTGTCCATATTGAATGTTAAAATCATTGACCCATTTCCCTCATTTGCCTATCTCCAAGAATACCAGAAGCCAATGTTGTACCCTCCAGACAGAAGAATGCTGGATTCCTGTCTGGAGAATCTGACCAGGCCAAGAGAAAGATAAATAGCTCTAATGTCATAGGATTCCCAGCCCAAAGGCCCAATGAAGTATTCTACACCAGTATTTCTAAACCAAAACTAGTGATGTTTTGAGCAGGGTGATTCTTTGTTGTAGCAGGCTGTTCTGTACATTGTAGAATATTTCAAATCCGTCCTAACCTCCAGCCACTAAATGGCAGCAGTGTCTCTCAGGGTCATGACACTCACCAATGTTGTACACCCTGCCGAGAACCACAGCTCTCTCTGGAAGCTCACAGTCACAAGGTGTCTTATGGTTTAGATAAAATGTGTCCCCCAAAGGCCTCATGGACTCAGAGGTGGGACTTGTGGAAGGTGAGTGACTTACTGTTAGGAAGTGGAGCTGGTGGGCAGAGGCAGGTCACTGGAGGTGTGACCTGGAGGGGTCTATCTCCCCTTTCAGTTCCTCTCTTGCCTCTCTGCTTCCTGGCAGCTGCGACTCAAGCAGCTGTCTTCCAACATGCGCCCCTGCTATTCTGTTTCTTGCCTGCCATCAACCAACTATGGATTGCAACCATGAGCCAAACTAATCCTCTCATTCTTTAAGTTACATGTGTCAGGTATTTCATCCTAGGGAAAGGAACTAAAACAGGGGACCACTGTTGCACCAGAGTTTTTAGTCAGCTTCTTGGAGCTTTATTTGCTCTCTAACGTGAACTGATAATGGAAAACCAGGTTATCTGAGGAAGAAGCTCTCTAGGTAAAATAAGGAGGTTAAAATAAAACTGAAATTTTAGAGCAGTGATGAAGAACCTTTTAGACCTTTCCATGATAACAAACAGCTGCAGCGTGAGTGCCACAGGCTCTGCCACCGCAGTTTTAGAGGAAACAGATTATGCAGACAGGAGATTTTAAAAAGTTCAAAATTATCATTATTATTCTGAGAAAGGGAAAGGATAGCTAAAAAGAACTCTTGGAAATTAAAAATGTGACCATAGAACATTTTTAAAGATGTGATAGCAGGGATACAAGAAAAAGCTGAGAAAATCTCTCCGAAAGCAGAGCAACTAGGTAGAGAATTAAAAAGGAAATACAAAAAGTAGAGGATAAGATCAGGAGAACCAAGATGCAACTAACAAATTCTTGGAGAAACAACATAACAAATGGAAGTGAAGAATATAAAGAAAATGTCAAAATGATTTAAAAATCTTTTTTGGAACTCATGTACACGAGATTCTTTTTTTTTTTTAATTGCAAAGGCCCCCTGAGTATCCAGCTACCAGATGAAGCAACATCCACACTAAGACATACTATTGTGAAACTTGAGAGTACTGAGGTCAAAGAAAATATCTGAAAACCTTTTAAAGCAAAAGTTGCATGCAATATTCAGAGAATCAGAAGGGCTTTATACTTTTCAGATGAAACACCAGAAGCTGGAGGACAAGAGAGTAATTCTTCAAATTTCTGAAGGAGATGATTATGTAACAGTAAGTTGAAGTCATGAGTAAATATGACAGGCGTGGGGCTTGGTGGTCTCTTGGTGGTCCCCTGGGAGAAAAACGGCAAGAAGATTTAGAAAATAAAGACTAGAGACAGTAGCTGGGGTCAGGTGGAGTTACCTCTTACTTGATGAGCAAGAGGACTGACCTCAACAGTAGGAGGTGTTTCTTTTATACACTTGCAAAGTAGTATCATGAGAGATAATGTTGCCTAGCAACTAAGACTTTAATTGTCCAAGCAGGATACTTTTTTTCAATACTGAGGTGGCTTCACTGCCTGAGGCACTCTGGCTCTGTCCCACCCTCACACACAAGACTAACGCTGAACTCCACCGGCTGCCAACTGAAAAGTCTTCAAAGTTTTCCTCCCATGGAACCATTCTCAGAAAGCTATTGGAGGAAGTGCTTCATCAAATCTAGGGAGAACATCAGCAAAGATGAAAGCATAGAGCAAACAGTTCCACATGGCAAAGAAGGAAGAGAATTCCTAAGACAAGGATAAAGCTATATCACAGAATATCAGCTGTTCACTTGGAGAAAGTTATCTCTCTATGAAAACGTAGCTGACCAGTACCGCGAGGAGGATTGTCCGTGAGTTCAAGGCCAGCCTGAAAGAAAAAAGTATAACTGATGGAGCAAGCATAGTTAAATATCTTGAGAGATGCCTCACACAGCACAGTGGAATTTGGGGCTCAAGTAATGACAAGTCCTTAGAAAGTCAAGGATATGAGCACAGGATCATAGAGAATAGGACTTTGTGCTTGAAAGAAAAAATCATGGAATACTACATGACTAGGTTGTAAACAGTAATTTACACAGCCATCATAATATAAATTCTCTCTATTCCATGAAAATGATAGTGTAGTTGTTTGAGAAAGATGATATAACAAAAAGGAGGAAGGTATGTCACCAGGCGGTGTGGGGCAAAAGAGATGAACTCAGAATCCTCATCTTTCACCAGGGGAAGTCATAATGTGCCTAGGATTTCACCACCCTTTTTAGGACCATGCCTGTGTTGATGAATATGCATCCTGTTTCAGAAATGTATGTATATATTCATCTCATGGTCCCATGCAGCTGGACAGAATAAACATTGGCGTGAGCACTAGATCTATGTTGTGGTTTTTATCTTAGCTATTTCCCAGCTGCAGGATTTAAGCAGGTCAATTAATCTCTCCAAACCTCAGGTTCATAACCAGTAAAATCATGAATTTTATCCAGCCCACTAACAATTATATAGTACACCTCTATATCCTGTGGATATAGATAAAGGAGATAGTACTTGACTTTAAGTTGAAGGAGGCAGGTGACCAGGAAGCTGGTGCCATGCATGCAGGCTGCTGAGGGAGTACAACGGAGAGATGGAGAACAACATATATTCAGCAGGTACCATGTATTAGGAATACTTCATGAAATGCTCCCAGCAACTAGGTTTACAATGGAGAGAATCAATGCTCAAAAGGGTGAGTAATTTAGCTCCAATAGTACAGCTAGAATTGATTTGCAGAGGAGGATTTAGGCTCAAATCTTTCATGCGCTCTTGTCATTCTCTTCAAAAACACATCCCCCTATGGGACATAAGCCTACACAAGGAAGAGATCAAGGTCAGGAAAGATTCCTAGGGAAGGCACTGCTGGAGGGCAAGGTTGATTAATGGGTTCCGCTGGTGATGGAAAAACTTGGACACTAAGTCATTGTCTCCTAGAGTATCCTGTGGTTAATCTATTTATGAAGCTACACTCAGAAAATATTTGAGCACCTGTCACATGTCAGAGACTATAATGGTCACTGAAGTTTATCTACAAAGGTAAATACAGGACAAGACAAAAAATAACTCCTGAATTAGGTAAGCTTACAGTCTACTGGTGAGAACAAATATTACAGAATGGAAAATTAAAATTAAAAGCTTGAAAGAGCAGCTAACACACTACAACAGGGGATGGAGTGGGGTGGAGACAAGGAAGTCTTTCTTCAGGGCGTTTCAGATGAAGTCTGGAGGAAAAAGCAGGGCTTAGGAGGCAGCTGTAGAACAGGCTTTCCAGACAGAGGGGACATCACACTCCATGCCCTACGGCGTGAGCGCCATGATGAATTTTGGAAACTGCAACAAGCTCAGTCTAGTTAGAGCTTAAGACTTGAGGAGCTGAAAAAGATGAAACTGAATAGATAGGTAAGGGTTTGTAAGGGTGTGCATGCTAAAGAGCTTAGATTTTTAAATTTTATATTAATAGTGACCCATAGGTAAGTGTGAAATTGCCAACTTGCAATGTTGGCATGCCACTTTGCTTCATGAAGGGTGCATGGGAGGGGACTAAGATTGGAAGCAGGAAGGTCAGAGAGGAAGCTAATAAATTATTCAGGGAAGAAAAGATAAGTGGCTCAAACTAGAGTAATGATATAGATGAAAGCAGACAGATGGATTAAAGGGCTGCACAGAGGTGCTTAGTTCCCATGCAGGCCCACTCCACTCGTAGTAAGATTCCCCTCCAAATTCCACTCACAAGGGTTGGTCTGGAACTTCTGAGAGCAGGGTAAGTGGGGAGGCAGCAGGGAAGGAGTTTGGGGGCCAAGAGGTAGAGCCAGCTGTGGGGAAGGTGAGGGATGGGCATTCTTGGCAAAGGAGACAGTATGTATAAAACCATAGAAATGTGGGAGGGGCTAGTGAATGAAGGAGCTGTGTGATGTGTAAGACTGGAAAACAGAAAGTGTGGGAAAGAAGTCAGGCAAGTGAGCTAGAGAAGCACGTAGGGATGAGGTTCTAAAGCATTCTCTTCACCAGGCTACTAAACAGTCCAATCTACCTACAAGACGAAAGAGAACACTGAAGAACTGTAAATACATTGTGCAGAATTAATTACAGAGAGACAATTTCATCCGCAGTATGAAGGACAACTTAGAAGATAAGAAGGAGGTTCTTTTGGAGGATCTGGGCCAAGTAAGCTATGAACAGAAGAGAGAGGTGGCAGTGCCTTTAGAGCTACTTAGGAGATAGACAGGGCATAATGACTTGCTGGATGGGTGAAAAAGTACAAGCAGCTGTCTAGATTTTTCACTTAAGAAACTCAGCTGTTCTGTACAATTCAGGCTGACATAAAAATAATCTAAATAAAGACGTAGTGTATCAGTAAAGTTCCATCAAGCAACCTATGACTCAGTCACCCAAAATTCCAAAGAAACTTTTCAGTGAAGGAAAAATATATGGGCAGGTGTAAGGGAAACAACAAGAGAAACTAAGATGCCAAGGTCTAGCACGGGAAGTCACTTTCACTACACCACTCCAAGGCTTGCAGGGGCAAGGAAAACAAATAGAACTACCAGAATGCTGTGAGACCTGAGGGCCCTGGGGAAACCTGAGGCACAAAGAGGTGTGGCCAAAGCTTCCCAAAGCAGGGAGGAATCAATGTCTGCCCTTAGGCTCTTTCAACATTTCAGTTTCTGCAGAGGCTTCCCATTGGTCAAACCTGAATCAAGATCAGATATGTACCAATTCCCCAAGATGAATGTAATATTATGGCCTATGATGGTACCAAACAACAGAACAAAAACCCTGAGTGCAAGCCCAAGTTGGCCTCTGGTACAGCAAATTAATGTGTCTAAAATGTCTCCCCAAAGTCTTGTGTGTTTGGAGTGGGGCTGGCCACTGGGGTGTGATCTGGAAGGGTGTATTCTGTCCCCAGCTTGTCCCCCCTCTCTCTGTTCTTGGCTGCGGTGCAGTAAGCAGCTTCCCCCCACAGCTTACCCTTACACCCTGCTGTTTCTGCCTGGGTCCAGCTAACTATAGCCAGAACCCACCAGAAGCTGTGAGCCAAATAAACTTCTTCTCCTTAAGTTGAGAGTGTTGAGCATTTTGTCTGGGGGTGAGAGCATGACTAGCGGAACCTCCCAGGACACAAGGCAGGCAGGGCAGGACAGAGGATGGGTCTGGAGCACAAACGGGAGAGAACTGTGAAAGACAGTATGTATGAATGAAGCTTGTTAATATTTCAACTTTTAGGTCTCTTTGAGGCAACTACTATATATGGATCTCCCCAGGGAGCTGTCAGGTGCAGACAAATCTTTCAGCATTATTGTCTAGTTTAAGAATGACTTACCCTTCCTACTCTAGGGTTCTTAGAAAGGCTAGAAAAAATACTGGTACTTTTAGAAGTGTTCTGGAGTGCTATGCACTTGGTGATCCTTTGGGAGACTACAGTTGATACATTTAGTACATTAGTAGCTTGGAAATTTCTTCAGTAGTAAGCAACATGTGTAGCTATGTGGAAGAGGGGGACAAACCAACAAACCAGCCATGTCACCTTCATGCAAGTCCGTTAAACATCTCTGCCATAGCTTGGATGTATGTATATAAATCTTTCACTCTAGGTAATTTATTTTCCTTACATATGTTTTTAGAAATTTTAAAGACTGTCCTAAATGGTAAAATATGTCTAATAACACTTTGGAATATAGTTTCAAGGTCTTCTAATTAAAATAGTACTTGTATTTTTATATAAATAACACATCAGAGGGGAAGTAAGTTTTTTTTGGGGGGGAAGTGCTCTAAAACGCTAAGATAGTAAAATATAAAGCAAAACGGAAATAGTGCCATTGTTGTTGTCATTGTAATAATACTCTTAGGAAACACAGTTTTTTCACCCCTGGAGCTAAAACCCAGTGGCTCAAACATGCCAGGAAAGAGCTGTATCACTGAGCTACATTTCCAGCCCGAGAAACATACTTTGAATGAAAGGTGAACCTGTACAGCAGACGAGGGCATTCATCAAAAACCTATGTGGATTCCTACCATAGCCCACCAACACACACACACACACACACACACACACACACACACACACACACACACACAGAGTTATACCACTATACTTCTAACCAGGGCCTCTGCACCTAGAAAATCACTACACAAATTATAGCCTGCTGTCACTATATAGAAATTTCTAGGAATCTGCCCACTGCTTATTGTGATTTGCTTTGGAGCTGGTGAAAATATTTAGAAATATTCTCTGTAGTGGCCAATCCATTCTTAGAAGGGGAATTTGATTTTGTAAATAGCCAGAAGTCATTGGTGACAATGGAGAACACGAAGGGGGCATCCAGCCTATAATTTTGAAACGTAGAAAGGAACCTGGCTCTTAGCTCACAGTTGCCAAGAAACTACATGATGAAGGTGCAAATCATTTTTCCCTTCTTTTAAATTTAAACTCATTAAAATATGTATTTTCAGAACCCACTAATGAAAATAAGTTGGGTAATCAAGCTGGCTCATACAACATGTAGTAAAAAAAAAACAAAGTGGTTTTTCCAGTAATGAGATTTTTCTCACATACTAACAAGGAGCTCTAAAGACAATTCCAAAAGAGAAGCTTCAGAAATAGTTCAAGTTATAGCACCAAATCTGGGCCAAATTTATGTTTCCATAAGGAGATAACTTTTACTTTGTTCTGTTCAGGATTTGTTTATTCGCAGCAGTGTTGGGTTTTTTAGTGCTATTTGGGAGTTACACCATCTTCAAATAATGAGCAGCTGAAGCCTCCGGAGATTGCTCAATATTAATGTCTCGATACCTCTTCTTCCTACAAAGAACCTCCCCCTCCTCTGAATTTGACTCTGGCCTCTGATCAGCTATGCAACTGAGGCAAAGCCTGTGTTTCTAATGTAAAAGCAAAGAGTAAGCAAGAGAAAGAGAGAGAGAGAAAGTGCACAGAAGTCACAGCCTCTAACTGAAGGGCCCACTCTCACCGTTTTTTATGAAATTATTAAATACCAGAGGTCTGGCTTGCACAATTTTTATTGTACCAGAGACAGTAAATTGAATGTAGCATCACAATTAGTACTTTCTTTTTTAGATTCAACCAGCTGTGGGATTATTTATGTTGACCATGATAATCAGAGCTTATTTGTTTCCTATATAATTAAAGAATATTACCAAATTGGGATGGTTACTGAGAAGTCATCCGGCTCATTTACCTGGCAGCACATGGTTAATCTAGAGGTGTTTCTTTGGTGTAGACTCAGTCCTCCAGGGCAGGAAGTTGAGTGCATGAGAATGTTCTTTGAATAAAATGGGTCAGCAGTGTTGGCAACATCATTCCTTTCTTTGAATCTGCTCCTCCCTCTCTTCTCCAGTGTAATCCCACTGTAATGCAGAGAGACTGTGCTTTAGAAAACAGACTTAATCATGTGACTGTCCTCTTACCTGCTTTCAAAGGCTGCACATGACTCTGAGGAAAAATGTCAGTGTTTTACCTTAGTCTACAAGTCCTCAGCTCCTTCCTGTCTCCGCACCTTTGCCTCAAATCTCTGCCCCTTACTACACCGTAGAGACTGGGCAATTATTTGGGTATGCTGAGACTATTTAATTAATAGTATTGAGACTATTTAATTAATTAATGCTTGATTAAAGAGTTTATATCTTTCTTACCAGATTTTAGGGTGCCTGAGATCAAAGACAATGTTGTTTTGCTTGCTATTGTGTCCCCCGGTACCCAGGAAGCAATGAATAAATTTTGACTGAACTAAGAGATGAATGAGAGGACCAAGTATATATATGTGAAAAGATCAAACATTAAGCGTTGGGAGAATACAATCGTAGAAATGCATGTAGACACATAGTGGATATTCATGGACATCTGTCAATCTTTAAATGCAGGTAAAGGAGTAAGAGCCAATGTGATTAGTTGATAGTAAATGCCATGCTATTATCTATTTAGCCAGCCTGTGTTTAGGTTGTTCATTTAAATGTCATCAGATGGAAATTTTCTTTTCTTGTTAAAATTTCTATTAAGAAAATAATTATATTGGCTGCAACAGCAACATGAAGGATTATGGGAAGGAGAGAGCCTCCTTTCCACAGTGTCCCCTACTCCACCAGCAGTAGCAGTAACAAAGTCCAGTCATGTGGCTCTCTGATCATCTGCCCCTTTGCAGACAGGAGGGGTAGAGAAATTAGACAAAAACATGAGTAGCTTAGTTCTCAAGTGACCCCTCTCACACACCAGTTGTCACAACCTGATCACTAGCATGAGCTATATGAGGAACATTTTAAGAGTCTACTAACAAGAATCTGACATGAGAAATTCTATGCTTTTGATGGAGATATCTGTCCTGTAGATGTAGGTCAATATTAAAATTTAATCATAAAATTTGATTATAAACAGTAGCATAGGTGGTTTCTATTCTTACCTTAATGAAAAACCATCTTACCTCTGCATGAAGGAGAAAAACTCAGCTATGGAGATCATGATAGAAACAGCGATGCTTGAGAAGGAAATATATGAGCTGTTCTTCTTGCACTCTGAATAAAAGATGTAATCGGATGCAATCATTTCATTAATACACACATGGCCCTGCAATGGGAATACAGAGGACCAGATGGCCAAGAGTCGAATGAGATGAAATGAGATGGGTGTTTGCAGTTTAGCAACTAACTACTTAGCCTGTATGGATTATATTAAGTACTTACAGAACCAAATGAACACATTTTCAGAATGAAATTCTGGCTTTGTGTCCAGAACCATCATTCCCATCACAAGGGAGAAAGCTTGCAGGGCTGCTATGCCTAAGTAGCTAATGGTACACATTCATCATGCTAATGCTCAAGCCTGACTCCATATTGGAATGTCTTGGAGAGTTTTTCATTAAAAAGAAGAAAAACCTAATGCATAGGTCTCACCTCCAAAGATGCTGATTTAATTGAACTGGGATACATATTAGGCACTGGGATTTTTCAGAGCTCCCCTGGTGACTGTAAGGTGTAATAACATTTAAGAAGCAGTCCATTTCTATGATTCCTGTATTTCCACAGTAGGGCCACTTTATATGCCAATAAAAGAAACAAGAGCTTGCATGATATCATTTTAGGAAGGCATAGAGTATCTCTTGCTCCCAAATAGCTATTCATTTCTTTAAGTATAGTGTTTTGAAAACTACCTAGAAAATTTCATTTCTTTGGATATGGAAACTTTATAACTTAAATGAGAATAATTCCTCTGAGAAGGATAATACATTAAGTAGTTATCAGTTATTAACACCCTGGTGTGGGCTCCTTTACTGAATTAATTTCCTTTATGGAGGTATAGTAAGCGGCAGGTTGAGAGACTCAAAGATCAATAGGATACGGATTCAAGGTGAGCTCTAGGTGTGAAAGATATGACTAAGGACAATTTACAATCTAGCTGAAAAGATGAGTATGTACCAAAAAAGTAAACTTGATGTTGTCTCCTGAAGTTTAGAGAACACAGATGTAGATCAAATGCACGTGTCTGTGCTCCTAAAAACCCACTGCTAGGACATGGCAAGTGACAAGTGAAAGGTACTTTTCTAGTCCCACTCCAGGTGCAGACACAAGAGAGTCTCCAAACGAGGCTGCATGTCGGTGCCTGAGAGTGAATAGAAGTGAGCAGAAGTCAAGTAGGTTTTGCTGAGTGATGCTAGAACCCTTGGAGTCTTGGCAGAAACAGAAACTGGCTGGATTTCTGGAAGTCAAGATACCGCAAAGCCACGTATGACTATGTGTGACTCCTATCACATATGATTATGAGAGTAAGGAAGGCCTTCACAAAATGCTGTGAAGTTTTCTTTGGGAACACACATTAATTCTATATCATAATCTTGGCTTCTGACGGAAAACACTAGGAAGAATCCAACTTCAGCTTTCACTTTCTGCAGCACACTCTGATGTGGAAAGAGTGCAGGAAGAGCACATGTGGGAACTGGAATATATTCTCCAAGCTTAACAGTTTGTCAAGGGCAGGTCCTACCCACACATGGTTCCCCTGCAATTTCCTCATCTCCTTTATACAGACTGGAAGCACACTCAGCAGGGAACCCAGCTATATCCTGCATGGATGGGTCTCTGGCTGGACAGCAACAAAGACAGTGTGAAGAGGCGGGTGGCCAGACCCCAGGCAGGCTCTTGTGCACTATAGCTGAGTGACTTTTGAATAGAATTGACTTGAAAGAAATCTCTTCCTGCAGGTCTAATGAGCCCCCCTGGGAAGCTCCGGATGTGAATGGGAATCACGACTTGACATAAACGGGGAAAGATTATGTGTCAGCAGGGCTGATTTGATTCTTAATGGAGTGTTAATTTATTTCCTGTGATTTCGCACATCTGCTTTGGCCACAATACCATATTACATTAATCTTTGAGATATTACTACACAAAAATATATTTTCTGTATACAAGGTGGGTAAAGAATGGAGAATTTATACTTGTGTTTTTTTTAAAGGAATACATGTCTGTTATTCAAAGGGTGGTAGGAAGAAGACGTGAGGTATACAGTCATCATTGTTTGGGTACACAGTCTCTTGAGGCTATCATCAGTTTTGCAGTTGGGTCTGCGATGTTTGCAGAACAGTTTTGAAGGTAACAGGTCCTAGTTCACAAGGCAAGTTACAATACTGAAGGATGCTTAAGACTGCTAGGTTGGACAGCTTTGTTCACTTTGGAGATGTTACTTTACATACATTTTGTCTAAACAACAAAACCAACTGTGTTTCCCCAAACATTTGAGCTGAGGTTTAAACATAAGGCAGGAAACACACACACACAATTACTTTATAGGAAAATGTAGATTTCATCTATCACTTATGTTCAAGTCTCACAAGACAGGTTGAGTTTGCCCCTTCAGAAGACAGTGTGATGGCTTCATTAGGAAACAGATATATGTAGGCCACTGGGGGAGATAAAGCTTGATCAGTTTTAGCTGTTCATGAATGAAATGTTGAAGACTTTAACACAGAGACCAACCTCAAATAGGATGCTGTACCTCACAGTCACACAAATCCCAAGAGACTTCAGATGCTGGTACTTCCCAGGACAGACATAGCCAGCTCTCCAAGTCCACCTCTTTCATGTGGCAGCCCAAGTTTTGCAAGCTCAGCAACATGCCCTCTGCTAGTGCAGCAGGTGGTAGGACCACAGGGATGAGGAGAAAAATGGGAATGAGAGCAGTAGGGCTGGTAGTTAGCAAGGACACTTTCTACTGAGGGGCCCGGCTGCCTTTGAGCTGCTAGGGATTTTTACATGACAAAAAGAACTCCTTATTCCTCCCTGACTTTTATGCTGCTTGATGTCAGGAGGAGAGCTGGGACTGACATTTATTTAGAGAACATGTAGCTCTCCCAAGTTGAGAGGAATAGAAAAGTTGATTTCCATGATGCTAAAGATACTATAGCAAACACCATGATATATGAGGTATGTCTTCTCTTCCCCAAGAATTTATGGTCCAGTAGAGTACATTAACCTTGAATTTTACAGCAATCACAAAACTCCAATGAAGTTTCACTTGCCAAATATTTCAAGTAGTAAAGCTAAAGGTTCACCTTGGAACTTATGGTTGAGAAAAGAGTGAGGTTATAAGCATGGATAAAGATAAGACCAAATCTGGAAACACCTGTAGTAAATGAGATTATTCTTAGAAAAGACATTCCACACTTGAATTAGAATATTTAGCAGTACCTCTTGCAACATGATTTTGCAGTTTTTCCTATTAGAAGTGAAGAATATGTTCCTGCCCAGTTAAAGAATATTATTGCTAAGACATGGATTTGCAAGGTTGACAAACTAGGAATTTTTCTTTAGGTGCATGCAAGTGATGACATCTTCATAATCCAAGTCACATTTATTCCTTTTTCTATCCTCAAAGCTTCTATTATTCAGCCTTGTGAATTGTTTGTATCTTTTTCTCAAGGACTCTATATCAGTTCCTTCATACCCTTTCTCTTTGTTGCTTATGTGACTTTAGGCATCAACTTTGGGCCAGTTTTAACATCTCTGAAAAAAGAAGGTGGGATTTCTTGATTTCTAGGATTTACTCCCTCCCTAATACTCATGGAAGTACTATACATTCTCAAAGTTTTGTTGTTATCAGAGCCAGGGGTGACAACTTATTAATAATACAGGTACTTAAAACTCACTTGCATAGATTTTAATTTAGCACATTTCAATTGGGGGCCCCATGACTGTATTTTTAATGAATATACCAAGATGGTCTAATGAGCACTAAAGTTTATTCTTTGAGTTCCATTGTTGCTCATCCAAACTCTATTTTAATATTGCAGAATGAGTTTTAAGTAAAAGCTAGTGGAAAGGACATCTGTACTGACTTATTTGGAAAGCCAACTGCATATTAAGATACACATTTATCCTCACCTTTGTACCTCTTTCCTGCCCAGAAGGAAACAAGAATACTTCCCTTTGCCCTAATGTTCTGTTTATACCTTATACCTTTCTCCATTTTTAGAGAACTCTTACTTATCCAATGAAGAGCTGCTTTCTCTAGGTGAAGGAGTCAGCCCTAGCAGAAGCCTTTGGTGATTCCTCTGGTGCAGGAACTTGGGTCATGTCTTTAAAAAACATTTATGTCAAAGTGCATTGTGAGTAAACTTGAGTACATATCCCGCACCCTTCCTCCCAGATTCCAGGCCACTAGCTACCCAAGCACTGTGGCTGTTCTACAATTGAAAGTTCATTGTAGTGTGGCCTTATGTAATACACATGCAGGCTGTGATCCCCATGTATAATTAAAGCTGCATTATATGCCTAAGATGAGTTAGCAACCCTTTCACAGGTGTATTTTTAAAAAGATGACAAGTTCTTACCCCATCGTACTTTTCATACATTTATATGAAATACTTCCAACTATGGTATCTCCTAATACTGACCCTTGAGCTAATTAGTGGGTTGGTGTGATAGGTTCAATTTTCCAGCGACCAATTAAAGAGTCGTTCTAGACACAACTGACAACAAAATGTAAAAATAAAAACAGAAACCCCGACTGCTCCTTGAGAGAAGAAAGCCAAGGTTGAACATGAAAATGGGGATGGGGTGAGGTTGCTAGCAGAATAAGGGGTCTCGTTAAGTTCAGATTCCACCGAGTAGACCTGAAGTTTGCCCTCCCATTAGTAAAATAAAAATAGAAACAGCAGGGTGTCTGGGTTTGTGCTGGGGTGAAGTAAGATTTTTAACCAGGGGAACCTCATTGCTAGGCGCCGTTACACACTTTTATCCAATATTTACCCTCAGACCTCTGAGGCTGCTTCACACCTGGTTTACACTTCAGCCTTAAAGGACGCTCATCTGGCCTTCTTCACCCTAGCGCTGGACCTCGGAGCCTCCAAAAGGCAATCTCTATCTCAGCCTGGCTGTCTTCTCCACAGGAGATTTACAAAGCGCCCTCCCCCAACCGGCATCTCCATCCAGCAAAGGCGTATCAGTTGCGTCCGGAAGGCAAAAGCGAAAGGTGAGAGATGCACGGAGAGAAGATCCACTACCTCCTCACACCCCTCCCCACTCACCCGCGCGTCTGTGCCGGGCTCCCCCTCCTCCCGCGGGGGTCTGGCAGTCAGGTGAGGTTACCTGGGCGCCTCGAGATTCCCCAAGGGGCGCTGCGGTCCTTCCTTTCCAAGTCTCCCCAGTCCCTGCCAGGCCGCGGGACTCCGACCCCTCTCCCCCCGCGCGCGTCCCCGACCCCTCGGGCTCGACGCGCGGCGACAGCAGCCGACCTGGCGTGACGCAGGCGGAGACTACTTAAGGGCGGATTAGAGGCGGCGGCCGCGGATTCCCCAGCCCGGCAGCGAGCTCTGCGCGCTCGGGCCTCGCAGGCTGCAGCGCGAGCGCCAGGTGCCCGCGACGTGGCCGGTGGCCGGGTGGGCGCCGGACCCTCCCGGGCAGCCCCATTCCCCGGCGAGCGGCGCCCGCAGACCCCGTGCGGCCGGAACTCGCCGACCCGCCAGTGGCCCTGCCCCGCCCCCGGCCCGCGCAACTGCGGCGGGATCGGACCCGGTTCCGGACGGCGCCCGCCGGAGGTTCGTGCGGGTTCTCCGGAACGCGCCAACTGCCCACCAGTCCGGACGCGTGGGGGTTCTTCCCCATTTCTCTCTTTTAAGTACAATAAAAGGGAGGGGGGATTCGTGGATTTTTAAAAATTTCGTTTGCTTCTTTCATTGGGGGGCCATTCGCTCCCAGCCGGGAGGTGCGGCCCGGGGAGGGGCCAGGAGCGGGAACGTGTCCGGTGCTGCCCAGTCTTTGTCTGCTGCCTCCGGATGCACAGCGATGGGGGAATGGACCATCTTGGAGAGGCTGCTGGAAGCCGCCGTGCAGCAGCACTCCACTATGATCGGGAGGTAAGGGCGCCCAGCGGCCGTCAGCGGCCCGTCGGGAGTACCTTCTCAGCCCACAGCTACCGGGCCCCGCCTGTCCCCTGCCTCCGCCCCAGCGTCTTGGGTCTGCGAGCCGGTGTCCCTGGCGCTGAGGGATTACCCTCCGCCCACCGACGCCCCCTCCTCCTGTGACTCCTGCCTAGCTTCCCAGCCCTTCCCTAGGAAGCGCCACTGGGGAGGGGTAGTCACTCTTCCTGCATCGGAAAGGAGTTGTTGGCTCTGTCCCCTCCCCACGCACTCTCCAGAGTCAGAGCCAATCCCCATCCGGTTCCCTAAATAGAATCCACAAAGAAGGCAGAGTTGCATTTGGACGGAGAAGGGCAAATGGGGAGATGGATTTGCTCTTCAGAGCAGATGCGTCTTTTCTCAAAAAATATTTATTCCGCTAAACTGACTTGTTAAACGGATCGTGTCAGGAGTCCGCACATCCAATTGACATTTTTGTGAGTCTATATATGTGTGTCTATCTATCTGCATATGTATGTATTCATTCATACGTATATGTATATTCATATATATCTGTTTCTGTAAAGTATTAAGCTCAATATTATAATGAGAATAGACCAAATATACACATAGAATAGTTCCAAATGCACCCTGTGTTTAGACCTTGAAGCACGTACTGTTTGCACAAGAATTTTGTGTGACTTTGCCATATCCAGAGGAGAGGTGTGTTAAGTAACTCTATCATGATACATAGAGAGATGAAATCCATATGCTGTAAATAGATAATGACCAGTGTATGCAGATGCATACACGTGGGGTTCCTGTAATATGAAGTGTTCCCAGTCTACCTGCACCCAGCAGAAAAAGAGAAATATTTCCAAAATTTGCAGTTCAGAACCACATTCGGGTGGACAGCTCCCCTGGCCAGAGAACTGGCAAACATCAGGGCAGGCGAGAGAAGAACAGGGCATTCCCATCAGTGATACAACCCACGAGAACTTCTTTCCCTCCCTCTTCCTCTGCTCAGGATCCTGTTGACTGTGGTGGTGATCTTCCGGATCCTCATTGTGGCCATTGTTGGGGAGACGGTGTATGATGATGAGCAGACCATGTTTGTGTGCAACACTCTGCAGCCCGGCTGTAACCAGGCCTGCTATGATCGCGCCTTCCCCATCTCTCACATACGTTACTGGGTCTTTCAGATCATAATGGTGTGCACCCCCAGTCTCTGCTTCATCACCTATTCTGTGCACCAGTCTGCCAAGCAGCGAGAACGTCGATACTCTACTGTCTTCCTAGCTCTGGACAGAGATGCCCCTGAGTCTATGGGGGGTCCTGGAGGACCTGGGGGTGGCGGTAGTGGAGGAGGCAAAAGAGAAGATAAGAAGTTGCAAAATGTCATTGTCAATGGGGTGCTACAGAACACAGAGAATACCAGCAAGGAGACGGAACCAGATTGTTTAGAAGTTAAGGAGCTGACTCCACACCCATCAGGTTTGCGCACGGCAGCGAGATCTAAGCTCCGAAGACAGGAAGGGATCTCTCGTTTCTACATTATCCAAGTGGTGTTCCGAAATGCCCTGGAGATTGGGTTTCTGGTCGGTCAATACTTTCTCTATGGCTTCAGTGTCCCAGGGTTGTATGAGTGTAACCGCTACCCTTGCATCAAGGAGGTGGAATGCTATGTATCCCGGCCCACTGAGAAGACTGTCTTCTTAGTGTTCATGTTTGCTGTGAGCGGCATCTGTGTTGTGCTCAACCTGGCTGAACTCAACCACTTAGGGTGGCGCAAGATCAAGCTGGCTGTGCGAGGGGCCCAGGCCAAAAGGAAGTCAGTGTATGAAATCCGGAACAAGGACCTGCCCCGGGTCAGTGTTCCCAATTTTGGCAGGACTCAGTCCAGTGATTCTGCCTATGTGTGAAAGGTCATGTTTTGGGAAGGCCCGCGATGTGACAAGAGGCACCAAGGCAAACGAACTGCTCAGTGGTGGATAAAGCAGCCCTCGTTCATGCAAATAAGATGCAGGATAAGACTGGTTAAGAGAAGCTCTTGCATCAATATAAGAGAAGTAGACCCATTATCATATATTACACCTCTGGCTCCGCGGAAGCTGTTGGGTAGAGTGATGAGATAGAGGAGTTGGACTTCCTTCTTTGGGCCCTTTTCCTTTACGGTCCAGATTCTGGTAACAGTGGACTTGTGCAGCTACCAAGCAAGACTAAGCTCCGCTGAGCTCTGTATTCTGGTAAATGGCATGAGTCAAATACTTCATTGATACAAATTTTGTGACCTATTTCAACACAGCCCTTTATCCTGGGCTGCAGGACAAACATTCCTGAGGATCCTCCATGTATCTCCCCCATCAGCATGTCACTTTTCCTCAACCCAGGATAGCATGCCAGCTTTTTTCTGAACCTGGCCTTACATTAGACCTAATATGGTTTATCTGCAAGGTAGAGGGAATTATATGGGGTGCTTTTTGGAGACTGACCATGGCAGAGGTTTGCACTAGAGCCCCATCAGACTGGCTCTTAGTCATTATGAAAACCTTAGGAATGTCTCAATATTTCCAGTTTTCTAACTCAAATTGCACTGGTGCTGTTTATTATGGGTGGGGGATGGGCGGGCGGGAGGGAATTGCAATATGCAACTACAGAACTTCTGTGAGATGGTTGTTGCACTGTTAGGCATGTATTTATGAGCTTTGGAATATTTCTGCCTTCCAATTTGTGGAATTTGAATACATTAAAAGAATCTGTTTTGTTAACAAGGAGGGTGTTTACCCATGCCACAGAATTTCTTTCTTTTTTCTTTTTCTGGTACCGGGAATCAAACTCAGGACCTTGCACTTGCGGGGCAGGCACTTACGCCACTGAGCTATATCCCCAACCTACCACAGAATTTCTAGCTGGTGTATCTTATTCATTTTCTTATATAGTTTTGTTGTGCATCATGACTGCACTTTTTGCCATGGTTTGAATTTACCTGTGTGCTCACACCAGAGACCTTAATCAGCCCATGTCAATCCCAATTTATTTTACCAGCTAGTTTTGAAACACACATACATAAACAAAAATCACTGCTTTAAAAACTTGGAATGAAACACCATTGGCTACCACGTGTTTACGGATGTTTATTTGAGACATATACCAAAGGTTCAAAGACCTATTGCTTTGGATTGTGAATATGTTTTCTTCTCTTTGCTCTTATTTATTTAAGTGCCATATTATTCCTTTACTAGCCACTGTGTATTTAGTTAAAGCATTGGCCAAGAGTAATATTTGCATAATGTGCTTTTATGAAGCCCTCTGTTTCCTTTAAATTATCAGTATTGTTCTCATTTACATATGCATATGGTGTAATCTACAATGGAGAATTTATTTAAAATAAAGTTTTTGCCTTTTTTGTAAAAAGGGAAGTGTCTACATTTTTCTATTTTTATCAGAGTTCTATTTATTTAAATAAGTGTTCAAAAATGTTACAACAGCAGAACACTACAGGCAGGCAGTGAGCAGTGAATGAAAAATATTTGAGGGACAAACAATAAAATTCAGTTAGCCACTAGCCGACAGAGAGAGGCTAGCATGTTTTATACATGTTTAAAAGGGAAGATTGAGGTATTCAAATGTTGGTAGTTACCTTTCTCTAGTTTAAAATTTCTTTGCCTGTCCATTTTTGTAATACAAAAGTCAATATTGTACCATAGTTGCTCATTCTAGAAATGGGACTCTTTCCCCTTCTCACCATGTTTTCGTCTGTCAGGGACTGTTAACTTGACCGATGTGCTATTCTCCCCATGATTTCTTCAGGGTTTGATGCTTAACATGGTGATAACAATTGTCCCAAGGAACCCTCTTCTGCCAGCACTGTCCAGGAGAATTCTGTGCAGTGATGAAAATTTCTTCTATTCAAGCTATCCGATACGGCAACAGCCAGCTGCACATGATGCCTGAGCTCTGAAAATGTGGCTAGCGTGACTGAAGTACTGAATTTCTAATTCTATTTCATTATAACTAATTTAAATATCCATGTGTAGGTACTGGCTAGTGTTTTATAAAGCACAGTTCTAGACTTTAATCAGTCATATTATCAAGCTCATCGAAGAGATGAGCTTTGTTCTATGGCATTAGACCCTTTTGCCGCACCATGCTTGGCCTACCTGTGGTCTCGTTAGTTCACTGGCTGATGCTTTTTAAAAGTTATTTGATGTTATTCACCTCCTCATTCCAAGGATTGCTTGGTTTAAACATGATGAAGCAACATGATTTTTCCTGAATGACTGTTTTTTCCAGCATACTTGTTGCACCTTTAATTATGAGAGCATAGAAGCCAATTTTAGAATGAAGTTTATTTATCTTAATCTATAGGTTTTAGTATATATAAGCAATTGAAAATGATTATCCTTGAGTAAAGAAACAGATCCTCCTCTGTTTTGTGTTTGGTAAGCTAAAAATGTATCAAGACACCTCCTAGAGATGAAGCAAGAGTGTCGTTTGAGCACTCTTAGCATATGCTTGGGTGTGAACGAAATAGGAGTCTGTGTGGAAAACATGGTCTGTTGTATTTATGCCTCGATATTGGTTTAAAATAGTGTTTCCTCATACAAATGCATCCCATATCAGGGGGGCCTGAGATATTAGAGTTGTTTAATGTTTCTAAACACCTGAAAATGGCAAGACTTGTCAGTGAAATAACTTTTTCTTTCTATCAAAGGAAGAAAATGTTCTGATTTGATAGTTCATGTAACTACGAGAAGGATGCGACCTTAATCTGTACTTTGTGAGAGAACGACATTGATACAGTCTTTTAAATTTAAGAGCTTTTTGCTAAGCTGCAGGTCATCTTGGCCTTTGCGTGTGTGTGTGTGTGTGTGTGTGTGTGTGTGTGTGCGCGCAGTGATGGGTGGAAGTGCAAACTGAGCTTACATGTTTGGGACTATCTTTTTTGTTTGTTTTTGGTGGTGCTGGGGATTAAACCCAGGGCTTTGTGCATGCAAGACAAGAGCTCTAATGCTATCCACATTGCCAGCCCTGTTTGGGGAATATCTTGAAGGAACCCTAGTTTTAAAAAAGCTGAAAGTGAAGAATTTTTAACCTACAAGTTCACATTTTCAAAGTTTTAAAAAACAGGAGGCATAACAATTGTGCTCTCTGGACAGGGAAATGACTGGATTTAAAAGTGAGGGTGTTGTATTTAGAAAACTAGAGAGAACATGGTCTCTTTAAATCTTCATTTTTGTTGTTTTTTATACCACTTCTTCCACAGGGAACGCCCACCTTGCCAACTCCCTTTGCTAGGAGTGCTCCCCTTCACCCACTGAAAACCAGCATGCCTATCCCCTCACCTGACAAACTCTCCAGGAAGCTCGGCACATGCTCAGAGCCTTCATAAAGCTCTCTTTGCCTGTCATCTGGGACATGAAGATGAGACATTCCTGGATCAGGTTGTGGTTCCCTGTGGGAAAAAACTGTATTATCCACTCATTTGACATTTACTGTTGCTGTCCTGTTTGCTGCCTAAGAAATGCATGCCTCGATCTTCCGGCTGAGCGCAGCCTTGGAGAGTCAGAATGTGTAAGAGTTGAGCATGTCTAGTGACTGCACTGAGGCAACTCTTTCCTTGTACAGTTGGGGAGAGCAAAAACTCTAAGATAGTGGGTTTCTTGAATGCACTAAAATGGTATAAGCATTCATCTTGGAAAATTGGTAAATATAGGAAGTAATATTTAGATTGGATTTATCCTCTACTTTATTATATACATTATTTTGTTGAAACTGCTATAACAAAATACCATAGATAAGTGGCTTAAACAACAGAAATGTATTTTCTCATGGTTCTGGAGTCTGGAAATCCAAGGTGAAGGTACTGGAAAGGTTAGTTTCCTCCATCTTCCTTAGCTTTCCTTACTTTGCAAATGTCTGCCTTTCACTGTGTCTTCATGTGTTTTTTTTCCTTTATGTGTGTGTGCATCCCTGATGCCATTTTATGTCCAAATACCAGTCAGATTGAATTAGAGCTTCATTTTTAATTTAACCACTTCATTTTAAAGAAATAATTTCTATAGAAACCCTATTCTCAAATATGATCACATTCTGAGGTACTGAAAGCGGCTTGACATATGAATTGGGACATAATTCTGTCTGTATCACTAAGTATTTTGAAATCTCTATGCACTCACATGCTTAGGAGGACTGTATAGTGTAATGTACAATGAGACACCTTTGAGAAACAGAAAGGCAGTGTATCTCAGTTAGTGGAAAATCAGAACAATGAGTATAATTGGTATACACTGATCAAATCAAGTTGTGTGAATACCTTATGACAATAACAATTGTCACTGAGCTCATGCTGCAGGGCCTGGAACCTTGGAGATACAATATTACTATCACCAAAATCAAAGCTGTTGAGAAGTTTATGAAATGCAGCTTCTTAGCCCAAAAAAATAGTCAGTAATAATAATAATAACAACAATAAATGATAGGAAAACTATTTTAAAATACCAGTAATATATCCCATTCCAGATGCTCAAGGTGAGGATCAGTACTTTTACTCTTCCCATTCATACAGCTGAAAAACAACTGAGTCAGAAAGACTCATAGTATAAGATTGCAGCAATCAAGCATTTGGAAAAGAAAGTGTGAAAGGAGGAAAAGAGAAGTGTAAGGCTCTTGTGAAAGAGCCCCCTTATTTAAATTGTATCTGAGGCCAGTGATGAGCAGGTGTGCTATAGATGGAAGACTGACAGCAGTTTTCAAGGGCTTAGGCTGGGAGCAGAGGCCAAGTCCGAGACTTCCATGGTGGCAAGAGGAGTTGACCAAGGATAAGGCTTGGAGTGAACAGAAGAGGACACCCCAGGATAGAACTTGAAGAGACTTAGCCAGCCGGGTAAATTGGAAAGGGATGTCAGAAATTAAGGGCAATGAGATCTCAAGGAAAAGGCCTCTTATTAGTTTTTAATTTTACTAAGTATTTAGGCAGATAACAGAGCTAAGCAAAAGCTAGGTAAACTTAGGTAAAGAACTCAAAAACACCTACTACATTTGATGTGTGAGAAGGCAGAACCAGTGAGCACAGATGATTCTTTGCCTTAGATACTTCCAGGTCTCCAGCAGATTGAATAGAAGTAATTAAAATTAAGAGTGGGCAAAGGATAAGTGATAAACCCTACTGGTTATGGTAACTCTTAATTTTCAACTTCATTGGATTGAGAAATGCATTGGGAATTAGTAAAGCACAGTTCTGGATGTATCTCTGGTGATTCCATACATGACTGGAGCAAGAGGACTCTAACTTCACTAGAGGATTAATCCATTGATAATATCACAATTTGATGGCATTATGAGGAGATGATGCAGACACAGGTGGTGGGATTTAAAGAAAGTAGATCATGAGGATGTGCCACTGAAGGCTATATCTTGCCCTCATCCCCCTCCTCTCTGGCTCTTTCCTTCTCACTTAGCTTCTTGGATGCCACAAGATAATCAACTTTCCTCTCCCACACCCTTATGACATGATATTTCTACCCTGAAGCCAGGTGACCACAGACTAAACCCTCTAAAACCATGAGCTAAAATAAATCTGTACCCCTTGAAATTATGTAATGTCAGATATTTGGTCATAGTAATGAAAAGCTGAGTAATACACTATCCTAGACAGTGCTCTGAAAGTCAGTTAAGCGTGGTGTAACAGTTTTGTGACCACCCAAAGATTAAGTCCACTTAGAAGATTTTTGCACTCCAGTCAGTTTGTATATTAGCTAAACAGTCCTGGTGGAACCAAAATCAAGAGAGTAGCTATAACTAAAATATTTATGGTAGGTATTGTCAGTTTTGGGTCTTCAGGGACAGTGCATCTAAGAGGACACTGATGCAACTCTGAATGTCAATCAACACATGATCAGACCCATTGTTCATACAGGCCAGTGTTCTAAGTTGCTAGCAGCATGGCAAGTTGAGTTGTGAGGAATGGACCAGTTCTTCTCTCTGGTTCCAAAAACTAGACAACTTAGCTAAAGCATGTTTTTTAAAATTAATAAATACAGGATTTATCATCTATAAATATACCACAATTCTCAAACTTCCATCCCTTTCGATTTTGTTTTTCCATCCATTCCTCTTGAAAGCAATAAAAAGCCATTCAGTTGAACTCAGTAATATCTTAAACACTGATGGTAAACAAGGCCCTGGGTGGTTGTGTTACAGGAAGGACATGAACGAGTATACTGTGCTCCTGCCTCTCACAATGCAGACGAGGAGCAAGACCTCTTCATAAGACAGGATGTGATCTGCGTCGTGTCCAAGGCTCAGAGTATTCTGAGTTCTTAGAAGGGAGTTATCATATTGTTTGTGTTTATATAGTACGTGGGAGATGTGGTAGAGGTAGAAAAACTGTAATCAATAAAGCATGCATAAAGTTCTTCACAAAAGCATGTATTTACTTTGTGATCTTTTTTGTTAAGTCTGTGACATAGTCCTGAGACTTGTGACTCAGACCAGGGGCCATTTAGTGAGTGGCCAATGATGTCTGACATCTGTAGGGCAAGTACTTGTGCCACCCAATCCCTGCTGGTGACCTGGACATTCCCTTGGGAACAGACAGGCTAACCTAGCTGAGGGGTGGGGCAGAAGCTGGGGACTGGTGTCAGCTGTCTGAGGACATCAGCAGAAGCTGGGTAAATTCCTAGAAGCTGTGACCTGGTTTTGGTATTGAAAGTATGATAAGTCTGGGGTTTTGTCAGGATCTGCAGAGGGGCTGAAACATGGGACCTGGGGAAATTCCAAGCCAATAGCCGGAGAGTGTGCAGCTTGACTCTGCCGTTCTCAGAGGCCATGGGGAGATGGGGGAGGCTCTCCAGAAATTGTGAACTGTGACAGAGAGAGCTGGAACTGGTATCCCGGGTCCAGAAAGCAGCATGGAGAAACACAGGCTTATTCCATAGTACTGGGAATCTGCAATTCTTGGTAACAGCAATAGTCCCAACCCAGGCTAACACAGAAAAATTCTTTTGAGTTAGGAACTGATGTAAACTCAGGCTAAGAAGCTTTGAGTAGATTTGGAGAACTGGAAAATTTTTCCTGGAGTTCACAGAGAGAGGGAGTGAGAGGTGAATCTGGAAAGTGAGTGGCCTGTACTGTGTGTACCAAAGAAAGCCATGATAAATTGAGTAGACAATGTGAAACCTCTTGTAATGCTATTGTTTTGAGCTCTGCCAGTTCCCTATGCTGCCCCTGTCTGACCGTGCAGAAGCTCATTGTGCCCATCTCAGAATCAGCTTTGATTTGGAAAACACATTTCAATTTCAACAGTAAGGGATTGGAACAAATATCCAGCATGATGGTTGGGGATTTGGCAGCATGGCCCCATTAACATTAGTGGGAGTTAGTCTGCTAAATCCCGGGCACTGAGCAGAATCCTTGTGTTGATTCACCATGATGACCTTTCTGCTATAAATTGATACCATATTTCAGAATCACTTAGAACCGATTAAGCTTTGTAGAATCTACCTCTCCTAAAAGGAAAATCTTTCTGAAAATTGCTGCTCTGTGCACTGCAATGCTTGTATTTGTGGGCAACTCTGGCCAGTAGGAACATATGGGCACCTAAATATAGAATTGCTGAGGTCTGATACCTCTGAGACATTGGATCTGGGGAGCTTTATCTGTTGCACCTGCCTCCAGGTGGGGGACAAGCCTTTTGTTGATGATTGCTCTCTCCAAAGAACTTCTTTTCTTTGTATAATTTATATTTTCTTCCCTCCATGTTTTATTTTCTCAAAGATAATAAAAATTCCTGAATGTTTTAAACTAGGAAATCTGTATGATCGAAGATTCCATTCATGATCTCAATAATAGGAAGTAGATGTTCAGTGTTTACCATGTTGACTACCCCACGCTTTACAGGAAGGGCCTCACTGAATCGGCACCCACAGCTCTGGGAGAAGAGTGCCATTTAGTGTGACATCCACTTCCCAGAGGAGGAAAACAAAATGTCTAGATGGTCTGTCAACCCACCAGGTCATATAGCTAGTATATGGTCATGACTGGATTTCAGCCCATACAGTACAATGTTAAAGCCCAGTTTGAACATTTCCTGCACTGCTTTAAAAACGGCTGCTAGATGTGGTCTCACGAACCCTGACAGGCTGGTCTGCTGCTTCCTCTCATCATCTTCCCAGTGAAATATTTCCCTTCTTCTTCTTCACCAAAATTTCCTTCCTTGTGTGTTTTGGTATCACATGAGACCATGAGGTTTTCTAAGACAGTTATTTTTCTATCTGCATATAGCAAGACTTTACAAATAGTTACTAATTACATAAGTAAAATGAAGTAACTGGAAAAGGCTGTGCTACCTATCCTTTCATTTTTTGGATGCACTTTAATTACAGAGCGTAAGTTTAAATACAGAGTTCCAGGCTTGATGGAATTTGTGGTGGCACTGGGGACTGAACCCAGGGCTTTGCGCATGCTAGGCAAGCGCTCTACCACTAAGCTATAACCCCGGCAATTGATGGAATTTGAGCTAGGGTGTGATTAAGAAATAGAGCTTCTTGTATGTAAAATGAGAGATACTGTAAGTTTCATGCTACATTATCATTAATGGTTCCTGTTTCTACTAAGAGGGTATTTAGGGTATATGTTGGCCTATTATTGATATAAAAGTTATTTCTATAAATTTGTTACAAACGTTATCCATTTAAATACCCAAAGCATTTCAAAGATACCTTGTTTTTATCATGTCACAGCCAAATAAACTGAAGCAGTTGTAGGCATTTTTTAAACCAAAATTTTGTAACTTTTAAAACTTGAAAGTAAGTTAGCTTGAATAGCAAAAATGTCTGTTTTTATGAGTTACAAAACAACTTATTGCTTTTTCTAAGTTGAACAAATTGGTAATTTGTCAATTGCTATACTTTTGTGTAATATTTTGTATTTAAAGCACACTTGTTTCAAATAAAGAATATTTATTTTAAAAATATATCTCACATATTTGTAAAAAAAATTGAGCTTCTTAGATTGTTAGGAAAGTTTGGACAGGACAGGACAAAGGTCATTAGCCCTGGTTGGTAGAATCCTCAGATTTCTATTCCAGATATTTTCAAACACAGGTCATGAGATCTTTGGCAAAAGAAGATCTTGTCTTGGATAAGCACATGACCCATTATATGCATGGCATTATATCAGTGGGCTTACTACATGTCACACAACTAACTTAAGTCAAAGACTTGTGGTCTCAGCTACAAGTTGTGTGTGTATTTTTGTCTGTTCTCTATGTACTGCTTTATCTGTGGAAGCACATTATATGCCTCCATCCCTGGCATACCCTGAAAGACCATGTTTCTGGCTGCTTCTTCTGAAACTCCTAGCTAGCTTGATGGCCCTAGATTAAACTTAGGTCATGAAAAAGGCTTCATGTTATGGCTTGTGTCTAGAAGTTCCACCATAGCCTCATGCAATTATAGGTGGGGCTTTTCAGAGGTGGCTATATCTAGAGTGTGAGAGGCTACGATTCAGTGTGATGCTAGGATCAAAGGTGTTTGATTACTAAATTAGCCCACTGATTGGTTTGGCATAGTTCTGAGTATGGATAATGGGAAGGCCCTCCCTGGATGTGAATGATTCCACCCGCCCCCCAAGGGTGTGTAGCCTGGATAGAACATAAGGAACAGAAATAAGGCTGCTGTCACCCTTCCTTCTTTACTTCCTCCTCACTACTGTGGTGCTTTCCTGCCTTGTGCCCACCGTGAAGTGCTTCTCCTCCACACTGCTCCTTTGCTATGCTGCTCTGTCTGGGAGCCAGCCAACTATCAGCTGAAACCTCGGCAGACTGAGCTACAATAAACCTTTCCTCCCTTAACTTGGGATGTCAGGTATTTTGTTTCAGGAATGGGAAAAATAACTAAGACACTCCAGGATCCCACTTTTTCGGACTGCAGATTCTCTGCAACCTCTTCTCTTTCTCTGAGGAAGTGCACTGTCTGTGTTGTGTGCTTACCAATTGGTGTTTCCCAGTGCAGTTGAAAGTTTCTCTCCAAACCTACTTAAAACTTTGCTCATCATTATATTTAGCCTAAAGATACTCAATTAATTTATTTATTAATTTGACCCCTATCTTCTCCATAAAATACTTGAACCTGTTCAGCACTGAGCACTAAGGGAATCCAAGACATGTAAGTGAAAACCAAAGGAAATAGCTTGGGGCTTTTTTCATTTTGTTTTGTTTTGTTGTTGTTCATTTTTTAATAGGGAAAGGAAGAGGTGA
Source organism: Dinomys branickii (assembly GCA_004027595.1). Classification (NCBI taxonomy): domain Eukaryota; kingdom Metazoa; phylum Chordata; class Mammalia; order Rodentia; family Dinomyidae; genus Dinomys; species Dinomys branickii. The sequence goes on along the minus strand of PVLD010000113.1, from coordinate 122,008 downwards.
GAGGCAGCCCATAGCAGATGGGAAAGAATATGAGCAAAATGTTCTAGGAGATTCTAAGAAACAAGCAGACTATATGCATGTGACATCGTAAAGGCAAGCCTTTTCATTTACAAGTGTATGAAATTACATTCTTATTAAATTCAATTTGAATATAAGTTTTTGACTGATGCTGTAAGTCAAGAATAACTTGGTGACCTGGACTTTAGGAAAATCTTTCTTCTTTCCAAAAACTGAAGTCAAATTGCAATATCATCTACTACATTTTTCATTTACAAAAGCAACAACAGCAGTAATGACAGCAGTAGCAATCACAGCAGTGATAGTAGCCATTTAATGAGGGCTCTTTGCACTTCCTTCTTGTGTATATTGTATCTGTTCTTTGCAAATTATCTGTAGAGTGGGCTGAATAGGCAGATCAGGTGGTACTCGTTTCTCCTCGGCTTGGGTGACTTGTCCCAAACCACAATTACTTTTTCTTTCTTTCTTTCTTTTTTTTTTTTTTGGTATTTGGAATCAAATTCAGGACTTTGAGCACTGTGCCTTTGAGCTATATCTTTGGCCCCACAGTTACCTTTTATGCAGGTGGGACAGAATCTGATTCTCTAAGTTCAGTTTGAAGCACTTTGCATTTTACATGGTTTTGATTCATCAAATGTTAAACAAGAGAACAATCTAGAAGTGTTGGAAAAGCTATGTATATATCCTCAAAAAGTGGATTCCTGCACCCCTAAAGAATCTGCAAGGAAACAAAATCTTTAGGGGAGGATCTTGGCCTTGGTCTCTAGGTCTCTCTCTCTCTCTCTCTCTCTCTCTCTCTCTCTCTCTCTCTCTCTTTCTTAAATTTGGGACAGAACACTTCCTCCAGGACTGCAAACCAAGTGGAAGCTGAGGTGGACATGCTGAAGGTCTGATCTGGGATCCTCTTCTTAACTAGTGTCCATGATTTCAGAGATGAGACAGGAAATAAAAAGCACCATTTTTTCTTTCAAGAATGCAGCATTTATTTCATCCTCTTTATGAAACTAATACATATTCAGGTCACAGAAAAAGAATGAAAAAATGTGTCACCTAGAGAGAATGATTATTTATTTGTGCCTGCCTTTTGGTGTATATCTGTATAGCACTTCTATTAAATAGAGACATAAACAGAGAGTACCACAAATGGGCCTTTTCTGCAGATAGAAGCAGTGTGCATACAATTTTGTGGCTTTTTTCCCACTTGGAAATAAATGGTTAATATTTTCCACATCATCAAATATCTTTACAACATACTTTTGATTAGTGGATTTGATGACACCACAGTTTATGTGAGGAAGTTTCCACCTTTGGTTATTTGAGTTGTTACTGGTTGTCACTATTATACTCATCGCAGAATAAACATCTTTGAACCCTAATCAGAGTGATAGCTATGTACCTGCGTCACAGCACAGTCACTTAAAATTAGTGAATGCATTTGTTCAAACCTTCAAGAAATGTTAGTAAATGAAATGTTCAAGAAGCAGATAACTGTTGAGATTCTGGACAAACTAGGTTATAATATAGAAAGTCATAAAAATTCTACCCAAATTTACTTGTGTGGGAAAATATGGAGAGAAGAGTATTCATGTAAGTTTGTTTTTGGCTTTTATTGAAACCAGTCAGTAAATGTCATGTGCATCTGTGTGAGTGTGTGTGTGTGCGCGTGTGTAATGGGAGCTAACTCTTTAGATACAAATGGTCAACACTGTAAATGAGAGGCTTTGAATCCTATGTTTGAGACAAAAATCTTGCTCCTAGGGTTGAGAATGGTTGCAAAACACAGTCAAACCAGGGCCTAGTTCTGGAGCATATGTAAGGCAGTGGCCAAGTTGTGCAGGAGAAAACACATAGGTGCACCCATGAGCTAGCCCTGTCTGATGGAAGCACATCATTGGAACTATTCTGAGTGATCAGAGTTCAGCTTGGAGGTCACAGCGAAGAGGTGAATCCCTTTCCCCTGGTTGTGGACCCTCAAAGACTTTAGATGTTTTCTGTCAGGCCTGGGATAGAACCAAAAGCAAATAGCTGAGATGGAGATTTCATGAGAGAAAAAATGTAAATGCACAGGAGCTTTCCCAACCTTGTGTGTTATGTGTCTGAGTATAACAACTGGGGTGGAAGGGCCACTTACAATAGCCAGTCTTTATTAGGAAGAGCAAAAATTTCCAAAAGAACCATTTATCTGCCCAGTTTCTCTGAAATTTACTTAAGTGAAGGTACATTTGATAAAAATAGCATCCCCTTCTCCATACCTGGGTGCTAATGAGCTTGGCAGGCCTTCATTCCTCACTTTGATATATTTGCTTTCCTCACCACACCTCTCCCTGGCGCTCCTGGGGTCCCAGGGTGTTGAAGTAAGGGTGGCTGGTGCTTAAAAAGGCTTTCATAGGTGAGAAAATGTAGTGATGTAGCGATTTCTTTTTTAGGAAATAGGAAAAAGAGTGAGTAGAAAAGGTAATGTTTTAAGAAAACTGGAAGGTCAACTCTAACTTACCTGCATACTTTGCAGAAAGAGATTTCTATATAGTGGGTGTTTAGGGAAATCTCTGAGGTTGAAGGCATTAAATTAGGAAAATAGAATGACATGCAATTGGAGAGTATTTACAAGTATAGGCTTCAGAGTCCCAATAAATATTCCACACAGTGGTAACCGTGATTACCTCTCAGATTGAAGCGTGATGCATCCGTTCTGTAAGTATTTACCGAGCCCAGCTACCTGTCAAATGCTAAATTAGCTACTTAATTCTTTTGCTTTTTAGCAGTGTGATTAGGTAGTTACTTAACCTTGCTAAGCCTGTTTCCACACCTGTACAATGGGAAAAATAAAACCACCTATTTCACTGGACTGTTGGAAGTTTTAAACTTTATTTTGTTTGGAAAGAGCTATTCACAATGCCTGATACCCATTAAATGTTCAACAGATGCTATTTTTCACTTATAATGATGATTATCACTGTGAGTGATTGTATGCGGCCACGTTGAATTTATCAAAGCCTGTTACACAAGACAAAATGAGAAGAGCATGGAGAGAGGGTTCTGGGTATGGGAGGAGCTTTTCCCCATCCGCTGTCTGTCACAGGTCAGCGCTGTGTGCAGTGTGCAAGGAGCACAAGATATGATCCAGTTTCAACACAAAAGAGGGTGGCAAGGGTGGGCAGGACATCAGACGTCTTGCTGCAGGAGGAGCAGTTAGGAGAAGCCTTGAAGGAATAGAAAGCCCTTTTCACCTTACAGTTTGGCTCTCTTACAAGAACTAAATAAACTACTTCCACTTGTGTAAACCTTCACATTGCCAGCAAGATGCTGTCAGCCACATTCTCTAACAATCTTCCCTCAACAATTTTGCAGGACAGATTGCAAAAGGAGGTTTGAAGATACTTTTTCTTCAGTGTCAAGAAGCCAGGTGCAGAGACAGGCTTGAAATAAATGTCTGCTCTGAACTCAAATATCTTGTTGCCATAATGACCTGCTTTTCCTAAATTGACCACATAAAAGTTCGTGTGAATGCCTATGTGCTTCAGGGTGTTTTCCTTGCCAGAAAGAAGTTTATTTTAACTTTAGCCAGATAAGAACACAGTAAAAAGAAATCTAAATTTTTAGAGATATTATCAAAAATATTGTAAAAGCAAACAGAAATTTGAAAAGCATTGCTAATGTTGAGATTTGTTATCCATGACACTGATCTTGGCTCTTGATGAGAGGAAGAGGGAGCCAATCATGGTTTTATTTTATTAATAAGCTTGTTGGGCATCATCAGTGGACTCCTGTGTCCATTTAATAAGTCTAAAGCTCTTGTGGACAATGTCTGACATATAGTGTAGATTCAACAAACTCACAAATTATTAAATGAAAAATTAATAGTTCATATTTACTGTGTGTTTGTTAAGAGTTTTGTGTGCAAAGGCTATATTTACATGGATCATTTCTACAAATAATGGCAGAAAACTTCCCAAATATGGATAATTTGACATACAAATAAATGAAGCATAAAGAACTCCAAATAGCCATGACCAAAATCTAGAACAAGGCACATAATAACCAAGATTCCAGAAATTCAGCACAAGAACCAAATATTAAAAGCTGCTAGAGAAAAAACAAAACAAATCCCCTGTAAAGGAAAACCCATCAGAATCAGCAGACTTTTCAACACAAACCCTCAAGTCAAGATGAGTTTGGAGCAAGGTATTTGAATCCCCAAAAGAAGAATTTTGTGTGTAGTAATGCATTTGGTAATCATAACAACCCCATGAAGTACATTTTAGAGAAAAATCTCCTCAGTAACTCAGAGAGGGTAGAGTGTTTAGGGGTGGCATGAACTCATTTTTGTGTATTTGTATTTTTATGTAGAAAATTCTATAAGAAATTCACCTGTCTCTGAACGATAGGATTTGGGGAAAATTTAAATATAAATTTAACAATTTTTTATAACTTTAATGCATTTAAATACTTAGGATTGTAATTATGATATATAATTCAAGACTTTTAGCTTAATGCATTTAGATGACAGTATGGGGCTTAATACTGTCTAGGTGTCTGGGGCTTAACCCTGCCCACAGATTTGTAAATTTTTCAAATATGAAAATATTCACAAAGAAACAATTTAAGTATGCATATTATTGATGTCCAAACTTGGCCTGACATGGTAATTTAAGAGTTCTTGTGAGGAAGATACTTTTATACCCAGCTTACAGGTGGACAGATTGAGACTGAGATATTAGCTTGCCCATGGCCACAAGGGCAGAATCCTGTGTGTATATTAGCAAAGCCTTTCCCTACTTCCACTTGACCCTGAACTCTTATAATGGGTTTAAGGGAGCAGAGGAAAAGCAGGAGCAGAGATAAGAGTTCAAGCCATGACTATTAAAGCGGGGAAATTTCCCTCCCCACTGGCAATCCTAGAATCCTATGCCTTCAGCTGAAGTGAGAGGTACTGTACTGGGAAGCATGAGGTAGCTGTAAAGGTAGAATGTCTAGTGAGATTAACCCAGTGATGTTGTGAGATAATGGCGATGTTAGGGAAGAAAACTTTCTAAAGCATGCTTAATAAATATTTGAGGAATTCTAAAGAATCACAGCTTTAGTTAGACTTGGCCTCAAATAATTATGGTAGGGAAAAAATTTCTTATAATCCTCCTGGCTAGCCTACTGGCTTTCTTTCTTTCTTTCTTTCTCTCTCTCTTTCTTTCTTTCTCTCTCTCTCTCTCTTTCTTTCTCTTTTCTTCCTTCTCTTCCTTCCTTCCTTCCTTCCTTCCTTCCTTTCTTTCTTTCTTTCTTTCTTTCTTTCTTTCTTTCTTTCTTTCTTTCTTTCTTTCTTTTCCTCCCTGCATTCCATTCCACGATTGCATAGGGGTTTCTGTCTTTTCTGCCAGAAGAGGAGGGAAAAAATTCTTTGTAAATTTTTTCATCCCAAGGTTAAAGTTTTACAATTGCTACCCCTTTCAAAATACAAAACAACAACCATAACACTTCAAAAAAGAGAAATGTGAACATTTAATTCAAAGGAAGAAATTGCTGCTGTCAGTGAAAAAGACTTTTTAGCGTGATATTTTCGGTTTAGTCAATACTACAGTGAGACCTCTTGTAGATTTTATGAAATTGATCAGCACTCTTGGAGATTCATAGGCTCCCAGCACTGGAGGAATATTTTGCCCGACTAGTCCCAGCCTCTTCTTGCACATCTAATCTCCCTGCACAGCGCCCTTTACACACGGCTGCACACATCTGTGGGGTGAGGAGCCGGTTTCCTTCGAGAGAAGCTGTACTCCTCTTCTGACCACTCTGAGCGCTTGGAAGTTCTTTATGGTGAGTAGAAACTGGTATCCCTGGAAAAGAGGCGCTTTTCAAACCATAGCTAAATAGAAAAGGTGGCTTCTATTCTCCGGTTTCTTTCTATTCAGACTTACCCACAAGGTTCTCTGTCAGAGCAGAGTCCTGGAGCAAATTTTACTGCTGCAATGCCTTATACAATGTGCCCAGTAGGGAGGAAAGAATCTTGAAGTTGGAGGGTATTTTAGTTGGAAAAGGCAGGGCACAGAGATGGTCTGTGTTGTGAGAGGACGTATGTACTACAGTCAGCAGTCCTCTCTCTTTGCCAGGAATACAAATTTAATTCTGGAAAAAATAGAAATAACACATTATAAGTACCAAGAGCATTATGGACCCCGCTTCCGGCAATAATAATTGTACAAAGTTTGTATTTGGAAAATATTAGCAAATTTGGTTGTTCATTCAAATCAAATTGATATTAAATAATCACAAATTCCATATGCTCTTTTTTTCTGCTTTGGTTGCTAGTCACAGAGAATTCATGGGAAGCTTGCTAAGTCTGACACATTTTTGCATGTGAATTATAAATATTAGTGGATTCTTTTCATAAGTGACTATCATTCAGAAATAAATGCTGAATGAAGATTTCCTCCTCAGGAGAAAGATCTGAATTTAAGTATGAGGTGTGGGAGGCCAGCCCCCAAGTACAATGAGGAGAGAGGAGATGGCAGTCTTTTAAATAGTATGGCACTTTGCAGTTAACAAAATGCCTCACCATTCATAATCTCCTTTGATCCTCACAGCTTTCTCGTGAGGCAGGTATTATGGCTGGCAGCTGGCTTCATCCCATAATAAGATCGCGGGCACCAAAGAGCAGTGATGGGAGGAAAAACCCCAGGGACCAGGAACCTCCTGAGAATGATTCTCCCTCTGTTTGGCAGCTTTGGGCTGGTCTCTCAGTGGGAAAATTGTGCACCACCACCCTTCTGAGTGTGGCCATTTCATTTCTTTTCTTGGTTCACTCAGTGCTGAGCCAGTGGTGCTTACATAAATGTCCTTCTGGCATGAGGGAGACAGAGAGGGAGAGAGAAAGGAAACAGCAGCTGTCAGCAGAGTGTCAGGCTGGGGACCTGCCATCTCATTGAACAAAGCTCCAGTCAGCTCCAGCACGGTCCTGGGTGCAGCTGTAATTGGGGGTTATGGGACTATCCCCAAGCACAGGATCACTTCCTGCCCTTATAGAGAACAGGGAGAGAGAGTCCTTCGGTGGTTACCAAGGTGTCACTTGTGAATCATTAACCAGATACAGCAAGATCAGAGCTAGGTCAAAATAATTCCTGATACTGAGGTCTCTGAAGACACATCTTAGATGTTCACATTTGAGTATTACTGTTACCTCGTTGTCACATACTGGGGGGGGGGGGGTCACTGTGTTTGCATCTTTTAAATCTAAAAAGTCAATATTTGATAATTTCCATGGGAGGTGGAAAAGTCTCTCTCTCTCTCTGTTTCTCTGTCTGTCTCTCTGTCTCAATCTGTGGCTGTCTGTATCTCTCTCTGTCTCAGTCTCTGTCTCTCTGCCTCTCTCTCCCCCACCTCCTCCCCTCCTGCCTCTGATGGCAGTGTACACTCATGTACCCTGCACGCCTTGGTGGCTTAGCTTCTAGAGCTCAGGGTCTCTTCTTTTTTGCTGTTCTCTATGCAGGATCATCACATAATAGTACTTTAGAGCCTACTTCAATGCCTGAAATCCTACCTGGCTTGTTTTTGTTTTTTAGGACTTGTTTTTCTAATATTGTTTTGTTCACTGCTTGGATGGTCATCAAGAAATAAGGCTAGTGAAAGTAAGCAGTGGTGGAAGCTGGTTGACATGTACATGGGGAACCATAGTACAGTACTGTTCTACTTTGTGTGTATAAAATTCTCCATGACAAAAATCTTTCAAAAGACAAAGCTTCAAGATGACTGGAGTTGACTGAACCATAAGAGTAGAAGTCCATATAAGCTGTGCAGCACTGACTTCCAATCCTCCCTGACAATCCAGCTGTCACTTCCCAACAGTAATTTAATGAAACACATGACCCTGCTGAGACTTCCTCATCTGTAAACTCAGAAAGATTAGCTACCTCAAGTTTTGGGCAGCCTTAAATGACATATTTTAACAAGTGACGGACAATCATCTTCAGTAGACCTTTTGTTGTTGTCTATTTATCAGTGTGGGTACTGGGGATGGAACCCAGGCTGCAAGCATATTAGGCAAGTGCTGTCCCACTGAGTTGCCTCCCCAGCCGCCATTTTTGTTTTTTTTTAAGAGGAGAATGCAGTATAAGGATATAATGGTATTTTAAAACTGAAGGATAGGAGTGCAGCTGACTCTCATAAGTGAATTGAAATCAGACCCTAAGGTCATAAGGACCATACTGAGGTCGTACCTCTGCTTGTACACATGATGTTCCCCTCTGCTGTCAGCTGCAGACCAGCCTTCTCTATCTGACAGCCCACACAAATGAAAGCTTCACTTGTCAGCAGTAGCTCCAGGCTTGCATCTTCTCAGTTCAACTGAACGACCAGGTTGAATTTGGAGCTTTTGATCTGGATTCCAGGTTTTTTCTGAGGCAGATATTTTCTGCTGTGCAAGTAAGAGTTATACCTTTGCATCCAACAATGAAGGCCAAGGGCTGGAGTCCTGCTGTGCCACAAGAAAGTTCTTAGGGTAGCCACATGGATAGAGCTGTCAAGGAGGTGTCCTCAGAAGAATGGACAGTAAGCTCCAAAAATAGTTTGGATGGAGCCACAGTGGCCCTAGACAAACAAAATGATGAAAGAAAAGACAAAATGCTTAGGACCTACTAGTAATTGGTAATTATTGGCTCTTGCTCCTTGGAACTGGCCTATCTCCATATTTGCATGGCAATTTCTCGGGTTAGCTCAATCATCAGAAAGGGAAAGAGAAGTAGAATTCACTGGTTCCCTTGTTGCAAAGTGCCAAGTATGTGTCAGGCAAAGGGAGTACAGCAGTGGAAAAAGGAGACAAATCTCTCTATTCTCGCGTGAGTTGTAAAAGAGTGGTAAAACAACATAAAACTACAGTATATAGGACAAAGGACCTTAGACACAAAGTAAGCAGGGAGGTAGAAAGGATGCTCCAGGGATGGTCATGATAAACAGTGTGACAAATGAAAAGCAACATCTGAATAAGGACCCGGAGAAAGTGAAGCCGTGAGCTCTGTCGGTTTTTGAAAGAGGATCGGTCTAGATAGAGGACACAGCAAGCACGGAAGTCCAGGGTTAGAAAGAGCAGCACAAAACCCAGCAGCTAACGCGGAATGAGACCAGGGAGGCAGAGTAAGAGGCGTCTTTCACCCCGATCTTCAGCAGTTTTCTACCTGGGAGATAAAAAGAGGGGCGGTGACATACCGATGCTGGTGTTCAAGGCACCGATCTCCTCTATTCCTCGCTGTCCTCTAAATGAACCGTTTCTAAGGGGAAACACCTGTAACAAGTCAGCTTTTCAGGATGTAAAGGAACAACAGGAAACTATAGGCTGAATTGAGAGTCGGAGATCCAGCTACACTGATGTGCTAGCACAGCCCTCACCTCCAGGTGCTGATCTTTATCCTGAAATTGAGACAGTAGTGCAGTAGAGCCAGCAGTTTTATGCACAATGAACGTCGTGAGGCATGGTGGCACACATCTTTAATCTCCACATTCTGGGGGCGGTTAAGGCAGGAATATCACAAGTTCAAGCCAAGCCCAGGCTACTTAGTGATTTAGCAACATAAAAAATAAAAAAAGGGACAGGAGTTCAGCTCAGTGTGAAGGCCTTGAGTTCAATCCCCTGTATTGGGAAAAAAAAAAAAAGAAATGAATGTTCTTTTGCACATGGATGAAAAGCCAATGAAAAGGGAGAAAACGCAAGGGCAGGACTGGGTGAAAGGCCTCTGATAACCACTTTGAAAGATGCCAGAATAGGACTTTTTAGTGCCTTTAGCTCTGCATGTTAATCAGGTGACAGTGAAGGTAGTGCAGGATTAGAGGAGAAAGTCCTGTTTATGTGATTGTGTTCCACATCCTTTTCAGAATGATCACTGTGAAGTATTTTGGATGTGGACTTTAGCTAATAAAGGGTCAGGAGGCAGTGTAGAGGGAGAGCCAGGGCTTGTGTAAGACAGAATTCCCCATGCCCAGGAAGTCAGTACCAACCTCAAGCTCATACTGATGTACTCTTCCTGAAGCTGTGATTTGCGTGGAACAAGGGCAGGATCCCATGCAAAATGCAGTTTGCTTCCTATCCATAGATACGTATGAGAAACAACATGTGGCTTTTTAGTGAGGAGCTCAGAAGTTAAGCACCTGTGAAACATCTGGGCAGAATAAAAGAGGAAAATGTAATTTAGACAGAGGAAATAAAATACAAAGAGAAAACACAGCAAATCCAATCCCCCTGTAGCAGGTGGTCGAGGAAAAGTAGAGGGGGCAGAATAAGCCTCTTAACTGACCTAGATTAGTAATAACATTCTCCCTCCTTTAATAACTGATTCTGATAATCAGAAGAGGGGACTTCTTTCTGAGGTTTGGAATAGAAGGTATAGCAGAGAAAAACCCTTTATAACATGCAATTTTCATCTACCTTTAAATTCATGTGACAAAATATATAAACACACACTAAAATGTTGGATATAAAGAATTAAATTAGGGAAGAGGAGGTAGGATATTTTGCACATGTTTTTTGTATATATTTACACTTTGGTACAGTAATCCGATATGAGAATTTATTGTTCTAAATATGGTATAGTTTATTATAACACTCTTTCTTCTGGGTATTATTGGTACCAAAAACGAGTATTTGGGGCTTTCATATGACAGATCACATTATATCACAAGGTAGACCACTGTGGGTTCATCTTTCGGTTTATGTATGTAGGTATGTATGTATGTATGTATGTATGTATGTATCTGTCTATCTATCTGCCTATCAGTCTATCTATCATCTATCTGGTAAGCAATACAAACATTTGGCACAAAATTCAAACATGGTATATTCTTTATCATGAGTGATTCCCTTTCCAGTCACTTTCTTTGGAGCCAAAATGCATCCCTTTGCTTAATGGAGCCACATATAATATTCTCACATTGCTTTTTTCACTTAACAAAATAAGATGTGGTGGCCTCATAGTAAGTAGTAGGTCTCACTTTTCCCCTGAAGGTTACACAGTATCCCACTACATGCTTGTTTCGTAACTTATTTAATCACCTTTCTAATGGTGGTTATTTTGGTTGTTTGCAAACTTTTATCATGGCAAATAAAACTCTACTTATAGATTTTAGACATTAAATAAAGGCAGTCAATTTAGAAATTTCTGTTTGCTGATAGATACTCTCCAATTGCATGGGAAATGAGGGATGACGTCCTGTGACTCAGCCTGATATGACAGGGAGTAACAAAGTGCTGTCTTTTCTACCATCAATTATGAAGTAAAACAGGGTCAGGAGGGGAAAAATGAAATACTGACTTTTAAAAATCAGCAATCACTCTTTTATTCACCTTAACAAGGCAAGAATAGAGTGAGCAGGAGCATGCTGTATTAGATTTAAGGAACACTTCTGATGCTTTTATTTAAGCTTAAATCTATACATTAATTATAAGATACAGAACCACAATATCTTATATTACATTACGATTTTTAAATTGGCTGTGCTGGTAACAGTTGGTCACAGGAGAAACTCGTGAGATCTGGAAGATGGGAATGAATCAGCAGCTGTTTTTCTTGGAGGGTCATGGGGCCACTAAAGACAGGGGCAGAAGCAGAGATGTGCAGTGGGTGCCCGACGGTCTTTGTTTGCCCTTGCTGGGCTTTTGCATCATCAGTCTTCTCTCCCTTTGGCCCTGTTGATCAGCAGTGGCTCCAAATGCTCCACAGGGCATGGCTGTGTGCCATGAGGCTGCTAGGGCAGGGCTTTCTTCGATCCCTCCCTGGGCTCCTCCCTTATGATCTACTCTGTCATCTAGATGTGTGTGGCATCTTGGGTTTGCCTACATCAGAGAGGCTCACACTCCATGTCAAGGCAGCCACAAAACACATTAGTGACACTTAATTTGTTCTTCTGACTCTTGCTTCCAGGCCTTGCCTAGCTCCTCCCACATTCATTCCTAGACCTATTCCCTCATTTCCCTAATAAATATCCTTGTTCTGATTTCCTTCCTGAACCCTAATGTGAAGGAAAAGCAAGGCCCCTCACTTACCTCCTGCCTGGAGCACGTGATGCATTTCTAGACTTGGGGTTGTGAAAGACAGATGCGAAACTCAGAAGGTAAAGAGATGATGGTGGCTTCCTACCCACTTCTAAATAGGCAGGACAGAAGGAGCAATTTAAATTCTTGTCTATGAGATGTGGATTAGACATCCAGGGGAACTTTTTTGGAAGATTTCAGCAAAAGTGTAAGTTCTCAGCTCACGATGACTCATGTGCTGTCCTGCTTCAAATCAAAAAGATGAAAAAATGACCCTGAGAATTCTTTCCAATACTAATATCACACCACAGCCATGTATCAATCAAAAATTGCCACAATAATTCAGCCCACTTGTGCCGGCCTATCACTCTTTTTCTGTGGTTGATCCATGAGATGTTTGGGGAAGGCTATAATTATTCTCCAATTTGTCGCCTGCATGTGCACCGCACCGTACAGCAACCTCTCCTGAGTCCTAGTAACATCCTTTCCCTACTTCAAGTGAAATGACACTGATCATCATTTCCTTGGTGTTGTTTGGAGAGCAATCTTGTTCCATATAGATTATTATTTGCCAAAATCAAACTTGTAAAGTTATATAGTTTAAATAAGACTTGGCCAGGATAAATCCTTGGGGTTGAACTTGATTATTGGCCTTTCTCAGGGCTAGTTTTCTTTCACCTGAGATCGTATTTACCAAATCTTTTTTGGAATTATGTAATATATGTGTGTATATATATATATATATATATATATATATCAGAAAATTTGCTATCTTAACCACTTGAAAGTATATCATTAATTACATTCACGAAGTTGTACAACCACCACTATTATCTATTTTCAAAACTTTATCATCCCAAACAGACTCTGTACTCATTAAGCAACAATTCTCTACTCTCCCACCCCTACAGCAAGCCCCAGGTAATACTTAATCTGCTTTATGTCTCTTTGAGTTTGCCTAATCTAGGTACCTTCTGTAAGTGGAATCACATGGAGCTTGTCCTTTTATGCCTACATTAAGATATTTGGGGCTACCCTATTTTTAAGCTCCCTGTTAAAGTTGAATATAATTTTCTTCTTACTCTTGCATTTGGGAATCTCCTTATGACTTCATTTTATCTTGGTTTTTAGATTGTCATTTGTGGAAGAGGAAATGGATCTAAAACAATATGGTCTTACTCAAAGGTGATGTTTTAAAAACACAAAACTGATGAAGAAATAAATTTAACATAAAGATATTCTTTTAAAAGGCTCAATATTCTTAGAAACAATTACTATTCAGGTGAACTATTATAGAAGTACTACTATCTTTATATTGAGATAGTTGAGGCCATAGAGCTACTGATAAAAATATTATTTCAACCATGTCGAACCCTTGACCATCATGGCCTACAAATTTTTAAACACATTCAATCTTTTGATATATGAGAAAAAATAACATGTCCATGTATCTTTAATGTATGATTAATCTTTTTTGACATTTCTCTTCAGTGTTTAGGAGCATGGTTGGATTTTCTGTGGCTACATTTACAAGAGTTTATTTCTTTCTCTTTCATTCATGAAGGGAAATGTCATAAGGAGAACTCACCATTAAATAGGACATGTATATTACAAGTTTTTTTTTAATTTTGGAAAACAAAAGAGGCTTCCCTTAGAGTCAGAATAGATTTATATTCTTTAAAGAAAAAGTGAGGCCCAAATATAGAAACTTGTTTATCATGTTTTAGCATTTACTATTCCTTTGTGTGCAAGAAAACCACTCCAGAGTAGACACACAGCAACAGGGAAGCAGACACTACCCATTCAGGTAATAAGATTGTGAAAGTATTTATACTATTCACCCTGTAAAAATATTAACGTTGGAACTGTGTAATTTATAGCTCTTTATCTAATCATTTACTCATCCATCCAGTCAATAAATGTCAACTTTGCCCAGCTTCTGTGGTAGTTACTATCTGCTCTGTCCAATAAAGTAGTCACTACCCACATGGGACACTGTAATGTAAATTAAATAAATCTAATTTAAAAAATCAATTTCTGACTTCTATTACTTTCAAGTGCTTAGTGGTCATGTTTTTAGTGGCTACCATGTTGGACAGCAAAAATGGTAGGCTCTTTCTATCATTACACCAAGTTCTATTTAACAGCATGGATATAAAATATTAAAAAAATAACAAAACTTCTTTCATTAAAGGAGCTTGAAATGCAGTTAATAAGGCTGCATACTTATGAAGAAAATTAGTGTAATTCTTATTTAATTCTATAATGTATGACAGGAATAAGATAGTAGTAGCTTCCCTTTTGGATCATGCTGTAGGTGACTGGTACTGGTATATGACAGTGCAATGGCAAGCAGAAACACCAAAATGACACCTAGGATTTGGAGACAGATTTATATTGGCAAGCACTGATTGAGGTCATTCCCAAAATATCAGGCCCTGATCTTTAGTGGTCTAGGGCTTGTATGAAATAAGCAAGCAGGAAGTACTGAGGCAGAATGGGTTGTCAATTGGGGATTGGTTTATACAATGTGCATCAGAGTGACCAGCTATGCATCATGGTGACCAACCATCTCTGAGAGACAAGAGCAATCAAACCTGGAACAGGAATTATTACCTGGGCAACTAACTGAAGTATATAACTGGGGGTGGGCATTTTCTGTTACATTCTCTCCCTCTTTCAGTTTCCCTGGCAAATCTTTGCTGGAAATATACATGATCTTCTGAGACAAGGCCCAACCAGAAGCAGCAACATTAGAGTTGTCAGTGATCCTAGGATGGGTCCTAGCCAAACTCCCCAACATTGTCTTATTAGAGAGCTTTTTCATATGTTGTTTTTAGGAAGAGACATAACTCAGGCCTGTCTGTGTAACATTACTCTGGCAAGGGAGTGAGGGAGTTCATCTGACCTAGGAGAGCATCCAATGTGTCTTAGACACTTATCAAATGTTAGTCAAGTATTTGACTGATTGTTCTATTCTCTTGGAACAACTGTCCATAGTTTAAGGCAAGAAAACACAGCTAGAAGTGGGCAGGAAAACAAGGACTGGGGTAAGCAGAATCCAGGTCACTTAATAAAAATCACAGCTAGCAGGAGTCAGGGAAGCAAAAATGGGGTTAAGCAGCCTGAAAAGAAACAGAAAAAAGGGGGGAATAGGTATGAAGCAATTCCATGAATGATATCCTCAGGCTTCAGCCATAAACAGACTGGTCAGCATCCAGAGTGACAAGAGTAGCAATTTGAGTGCACTGTTTTTTTTTAAATTGAGCCTCAGAGGAGCTGTCCAGGTAAATTTTCTAGTGGATCTAAGGCTGGATTACTGAAGCTTATAGAGGTAATTAATATGTACCTGGGTTATATGTGTGTGTAGGAATGTTTACAGACGTAGCTGGTCTTTTAACTGGCTGCAAGCTGTTTCTGTATTGTTATGTTTTGTTTTTGTGTAATCCCTCTATATATCTTTAAGTGAGGAGAGTTCACTATATTGCATGAGGTCAGGATCAGGGTCAGAGACACTGAAGCCTGAGTTGGCTGCAGGGGTGTGGGTGCCAATACTGCACTTTGAGATTTCAGAACAAATGGTGGGGGCAGGTCTGGCTCTGATCTCCCAGGAATAATGGATAATGATTTTCTGGCTGAGGTTGTTGTGTTGATGTGCTGGCTCCCAGAGGGGTCATAGGCCTCTAGAACAGATTATTTTGCATCATTGGTAGCAGGAAGCAGTTTGTTGTGCAGATCATCCCTGCAGGAAAGTTTTGGCCAAACTAGTTTTGTCCATGGTGACACAGAGTATCTAGCCTTCATTCTAGACTTCATTCCTAACAGAGCTGCTTCTATCCTTGAACAGAGTGTACTCAGCATCTGTTAGGGTGTCCACTTATTAGAACAGTATAGCATGCCCAGTATAGCATGTGGCACCTAGACAGTTAGGTTCTGGTCTGAGGTGAGCTTGTCAACTTTCTTGATCAGAAGGACAGTGGCTGTTAGAGCATGGAGGCAAAGTGGGGAGGCAGCTCTTTGTCACTGAAGCCAAGTATTTGCACATATATGACACTGGGTGCTCCCAAGGGCTGACAGTTTGCATAAGCACCATCATTTTTGTGAACTAAAGGATCCAGATTTTATAGAAGCCAGCAGCTGCAAGAAATTTTTTTTTCTTGTAATCAGTTTCTGATAGATATTTCAGCAGACCTTTTGTACCTTTCAAGCAGGCAGCTTGGAGTGACATTAATCAGATGTGCTTTTTTAAGAGGGAACAAGTACTTGAACCTCTTGGAGGTTGAGTCCAGGTCAGAGGGCCTACCTGACCGTAGCCAACGGAATGCAGAAGAAGGCATTTTTTAGATCCAGGCAAGTGTACCATCAGGCTATTGGTGGTAGAATACTGAGGCAATGTATAGAGAGGGTAATCACAGCAGCACTGGCAGGCTTGGAGATCTTGAACTGGCTTTACAGGCAAGAGAGATATATTTTAGCAGTTTGACAGTCTATACTGTTTGCCTGGGGGACCATGATGGAGCTGGAAGTTTCTCAGAGGAACTTCAGAGAAGAGGTGCTGGTGGCTTGCCCAAATCTGTTGTTAGAACCTCTCTCAAAATAGTGGGAGAGCTCTTAACTCCTTGTGGCAATTCAGTCCATGTGAGCTGGCCTTTTATCTCAGGATCTTCCCAGTTGAAGGGGCTTATGGGAGCAATTTGCAATCAGAGGAGGGCATCTTTTAAATCTAGATCAGTTCAAAAAGGGTGTTTGGGTTGGGAACTGCAGAGTGCAAGGTGATAGCTATGTTGTTGATGGTACAGAGATCTTGCCCAAAATGATTAATAGTTTGTCAGGCTGATGTGTGTCTGGATGCCTGTTTGTTCTTCCTGTGACATCTGACAGCAATGGAGGGGTCCCAGTGAAGTGGCATGGTTGATGTTCAGTTCCAGAGATGAGTCCTTAGTTTATACTTCTAGAAGAAGAGTTGCCAGAACTTCAAGATTGCGGTTACCTCTCTCAGGCTGATGAAGTGTCATTTTTCTCAGGGAACAGTCAAAGTTGAAAATACAGGATTAAATGAGAGGGAGGCTGGCTGATTTGGTGTGAAGATGTGCTCCCAGGCTGTGAGTTTGTATCTGGCAGAAGGGGTGAGAAGCAAGAGTCCCATTTGCCCTGGTGATGGTAACTTTTTGAGAGAGAACTTTTGAAGGCAGAAAGTTCTGTTCCTTGTTTTCAAGGAAAGTCCCAGGTTTGCCCCCAACTTTTGCAATCACTGTGGGCTCTCAGGGGCCCAATTTGATAGCGCTTGGTCTGTCCTATCTACTTAGGCCCAACAGGGCACAATTCATTTGTCAGGCCTGACAGTCTAATTTTTCCTCAATCAAAATGTAAAATTCACAAGAAATTATTGACAGTCATCTCAGGTGGGGTGGGCATTAGATGACACCATCTGACCAGGACAGGCATAGCCATGAATCAGAAAGTTTGGGCAGAGGGCCTCTATAGCTGAATGCAGGCAAAGACTAGCTGGAACCAGTTCGATTATCTGGAAATAGATTATTTGGGAGCTGGGGTGTTGCAATGTTTAACCTCCAAGTGCCTGAATGTGTGAGTGTAATGGACAGCCTAAGAAATTGGCTCCTCATCTGTGCAACAAGACAAGTCTCAGTGGCTGATTGGGCCCTTACCTGTGGTTCCCTGAAGATCAACATATGGCATAACAGAGCCCTGGCACCCTCCTTAGCTAAGTTATGCCCAGTCCCTATAAGGAATGCTGCCAGATAGGCATCTGAGTGGTCTCTCTCTGAGGGCACTGACCCCTTGTCTGTTGCACTATCATTCAAAAATGTTGTACAACATAAACCATAGGAAGATAGAATGGGAAATAATTAGTTAAAACCTACAGTCCTTGACTGCAGGAGAAGGGGCATTTGTGGACTTAAAAATGAAACCAAAGTGCTTCCTGCATCTCAGAGAAAAAAGAGATGCATTCTTCCTGAGAATCCCATGTTCGCTTGCTTTCAATAAAATGCTATGATGTGATGGTTAGTTTTATGTCTCATCACTGGGCACAGAGCACCCAGATTTTGATTAAGCATCATTCTAGGCCTCTCTGTGAGGGTATTTCTGGATGAGATTGCCATTTGAATCAATAGACTGAGTAAAGCCAATTTCCCACCCCAGTGCTAGTGGACCTTAAATGTATTAGTCAGCTTTCTGTCACTGCAATAAAATACTAGAGAAAAACAACTTGAAAGAAGAGAAGTTTTATTTTCACTCATAGTTTCAGAGTTTCCAGTCCATGGTCATGTAGCCACATTGTTCTGGGCATAGTGGCACAGTGCATTTGGCAGAAGCACAGGCAGAGGAAATCTGTTTACCTCATAGTGGCCAACAATAAGAGAGGAAATAAGAACTAGAAAGTCCCAATAATGCCATAGGTTGGAGACCAAGACTTCAACACTTGGGCTTTTGGAAAACAATAGCATGTAAACTATAGCATCACCCACTATGCTGGAAGCTTGAATAGAACAAAAAGCCCAAGTAATTCAAACCCTCTGTCTATTTTTAAGCTAAGACACTGGTCTTCTGTCTTCTGACTGAGACTGAATATTTTGTTGGCTCTTCTGGTTCCCAGTCCTTCAGACTGGGACAGATCTGTATCAGTAGCTTTCTAGGTTGCTGACTGTAGATAATTGAGATGATTAGTTCCCTAATGACATCAACCAATTTCTTATAGTAAATTGTGTGTGTGTGTGTGTGTGTGTGTGTGTGTGTGTATTCTGTCATCCTATTGTTACTGTTTCTTCAGAGAGCCTTGACTAATGCTTATGGCTTATGTGGACTGGTTATGATCAAATACGAATTGTGAAATTCAACTCTATCTGCATTGCCTCTTCCTGCAGCTCCTCGGGGTATGAAATCAGACCAAGAAATAAGCACTACTGCTCCATCATATCTTTAGTTCTACTCTGGAACAGAAAGGATACCTGTAAAACTGGATTAACAAGATTCAGAGGCTGAGGATTGGGTCTAAGTGGTGTTTCTATGACCAAAGACTTAAAAATCTCCCTAGACTTTAAGGAGATTACCATCTAGGAGTTATTTTACACAAACACCCTAGGATTGGGAAATGATATAACAGGAAAAAGGAAAACAGGATATATAAGAGAATTAGCACAATTTATGACCAGACCTTGGCTGAGAACATTCTATTGATGAGTCTAATGGGTATTGCTCTGGAAAATCATTTGTAAGTAGATCTGAAGCAAAATGACCAATCACTGGTTAGTCAGCTAAATAGGACACTTTGTTCCAGTGAATCAGACTCTGAGGTTAGACCCTTCCCATCAAGAGTATGGCTCACCTATGGACTTCTTTAACTCACAATTGTCTTAAAGGCAGAATAAATACCTTTTGCCACATGGAACAGTTAGCCCAAAGGCCCTACGTCTGGAGAGATTTGAACAAATACTTAGAAGACAGGGCTCCACTTCCACAAAGTAAATAAGTTTAACTCTTTGGAAAGATAGTGTGGATTTATATTAAAACCCTAGAGATTTCAAAATGTAACCATGGTTGAGAAGCACCCATCTAGACCTTTCATAGCAATAACCCACAAAGAACTAAGACATCCTTGAGTTGGCCCACAAATCTTGAGCATTCAATATTTTGCCAAAGTAAAGCAGAACCCACATACTCCCATGTCCTATCTTCCCTGCTTTGTGTGAGCTCTGGAGCATATTTAGGGGTCTTTTCTCCCTTCTATTTCTTCTGTATTTCTTTAGTCCCTGTTGCCTCCTTATACTAAGCCTTTGCTATATAAGCTATGGACTTCCATGGATTACATGGATTCTAGATAGAAATACATAATTCCAGCCCCCACTCAATAAGACAGAGTCTGTGTTGTAATAAAATCCCCAGGTGATTTTAATGCCTTTTAAATTTGTGACTCATTGATCTATATACCTCTAAAGGGATTCAGCTGAGATGAATGCCCTGACACCAAGACCTCTGATATATAGAGGGGATAATACAGCACGTTCCATCTTTCCTTCCTAAGAAATGATATCATTAGGTCTCTACCATAAATCCCACCCAATTATGTTAGTTCTTAAGTAAAATTTCAGGGAACATGTCCTCAGAGTTGTGTGTGTGTGTGTGTGTGTGTGTGTGTGTGTGTAGGGGAGAGAGAGGGAGAATATGAATGAACACAGTTGTCTTTGCAGTTGGTCAGACAACTGCTTGATGGGGAGGAGGTGTGGGTGATGTGTGGAGGGAAAGGAGATACATAGGAATGCCAAAGCTCAGTGCTCAGTTATGTACTCAATCCACAACAGCTGAAGTAGCAGCTACTCACATGCCACCCATATTTCATGAGACTCCTGTTTACTTGATTTAGCTTGAATCTCTTCTAGTTCATGTTGGATGGAATCTCTTTCTTTTATGGCTTAGTGACTCAAGGGCAGGTACCAGCAGCTGGGGTTGAGTAATGCGTTAGCTATTTGACTATTTGCACAGGATACACCAAAGGGCTGATAGATCCCAAATAAACCTCTTGGGCTCGCACTGCTTTTTATATCATCACCATTAGTTAAGAAAGGGGTCTGTTGGAATTGAAAGTAGAGGACCAGAGAAACTTAAAATGAGATGCTTGTCATCTTAGATGCTGTCATCACTGAGTGAGGCATGCATACTATTTGGGGAGCATTGAAATTAGACCTATTGGTTTTGGAGTCAGATAAGTTTTGTTTGACATCCACTTCTACAACTTTTAAGCCTTGACTTTTGGTGAATTATCAAACTTAAACATCACTGTTCTTTTCTGTAGAACAAAGGTAGTGATAAAACCTATCTTGCATAGATGTGGTGATGATTAAATTTTCAATAATTAGCACTGCATTTGATACACAGAAGTGCTCCATAAATGGTATCATTATGAATCTTATTATTATCATAGTCTACTTTGTATACATCAGCAACTGCTGTGGATCCAGACTGAATCTGGAATTTCCCTAAGGACTGAAATTTAATTTCCTTTAAGTATGCACACTGTTCCTTGTGAAATGCTTTGAAGTACTTTAAGGTTGAAGAACACAGATGCCTTCTTCTTAAAAATATCAACAATGTTTATATATATATAGATGTCCAGACTTCTGAAAAAAATTGGAAAAAAGTGCAAACTGGAACAGTCATGGGTAATTCTTAGGAATCCAGGAGTGTACAGAAACAAAATTCAAGTCCTAATGCAAAAGGATTTACACTGTGTATTTATTTATTTAAAGAAACATGCTAGCAAGGTTTACTCATTGTGATCATTTCTGAGCCATGCTCTAGTTTCAAACAAGTGCTAACTGCGTTTTACTGTCCATAGCCTGCTGAGTTTCCTGTGACAGTTCCAGCTCAGTACTTACTGGAATGCCAGAGCTCAAAGGCAAAGAGTTTGAATCCCCTGATGCCAGGTTATTCTTGGCAATAATGTACGTTGGCCCAGATGGAGTCATGAAGCTCTGTCCTCTTTATCTGGGGCTGGAACCAAGTGAGGTTTCTTGTATGTGTAGTAGTGCAGAAATGGAAATCTCACCTGGACATTCCCACAGAGCCTCCTGTGGATAATGAAGGACTTGGATGGGGTCCCCATGTTTTTCAAATGATCTCCTTTAAATAATGAAATTCTTCCATCAAACAATAAGCTACCCCAATATATAAAGCAGATAAAAGTCTTCTGTTCTGCTTGACAAGCTTGTCTTTGAGCATATGTGAGAGCCCCCACTTTTCCAGATACTTGCTGCTGTGAGCACCCATTCACTCTCTCCCTCCCTCACATATACTCAGTGGCCTCTGTTGCTTGCTACCAACAAATCCCAGGGTTTCTTTGAACGTTATTTTACAATCGCTGCAACACATGATTTCTAAGGCATAGTTATCTCCTGGTTGGTTTGGTACTAATAACCATCTATGGCTCATGATGAATGGGAGACTCTACATCCTAGAATGGGAATGAGAGTCTGCAAGTGAAGCCAAAGCTCAGAATGGGAGTCTAGGATTGAAGCAAAGAAATTTCCAAGGCCTAAGGAAAATGCTGTACAGTACTAGTGACAGAGGTGGGGACTGCTTTAAGAACAAACCCCAGCTACCTGCGTGGGCTTATTTCTGAGTTGTGCTATGAATAAATGCCCTGAGATCCTAAGAAACAGTGTTTATCATTCAGTCTTGGTCTGCATTGTTCATGTACCTTCAAAATACCAAATATGTTTTCTCTTCCAACTTGGCTAGGTATTTAGCCTGTGAGGTTTCTGGGGTAGGCCAAGTAAAAAAGCCTGGGACACGGGCAGAGAACAGCAGAAAAAGTGAAGTTTTCATCCACAGAAGTCCAAGTAAAACACAAAAGTTCTAGGTGTTTTTTATTATTGGTTACACCTATAAAGTATGTACATGAGAGCATTTTATAAACCTTTGATACTTATTCCCTACCTTGGGATCTATAAGATGAGTCTAGTACTTGACCAATGACTCTCAGTGTCTGATCTTTAGTAAGTTCAAGTCTTAGAGGAACAGGTGGTCTAGACAGTAATAGGGAAAACCACTTAGCAGAAATTGGGTTAAGCAGACACACCGACTGGATTAGAAAGTTCGGGAGGAAATAGTACCACTCACTTTTAAAACCAAGCCAAGAATATCCACAAAAACAGAGAAGACCATTTACACTTCTACCTGTCACACTGACTTTTAGCTCAGATGTTGAAAGTTTCAGACTTATAAAACTTCTTCATCAAGTCTCTGACAGATCCTGAAAATACTCTTCTCTACGATACACAATATGCTTCTCTGTGCGTGGAAGGAAGAGAGATTTCTATGAGCAGTGAAACCGCTGGGAATGAGTTTTGTAAAGCAATTCCATTTCAGAATTGGGTTTTCTAACCCAAAGCATCTGACTATTGCTGTTTTTTTCTTTTTTCCTCTCCTCCTTGACATGTCTAGGTAAGGTGGTTACCAAAGGAAATCTGGGCTGCTCTGTGCCAGTCAAATCTAAACAGGAGAGCAATAGAAAGGCCTCTGTAGGGGCAGAAAATGATGCTTCTTATCAATAAACTGCTATGCCTTACAGCCATTGACCCTCCCTGAGACAGAAGTGAAGGTGATTTCCTGACTTAGAGGCGGGGGGGGGGGGTAGTTTACACCCAGTCCTCAATTCCAAATGGAGCCAGCTCCCTTGTGGATCGAGAACAGTCCAGGGTCACCAGGTAGAAGTGTTGCTACCTGACTAACAAGGAAAGAAAGTTGATGGAGGAGGTCTTTCCACATTCTTAACTATAGCTTACTTTAGAAAGTAGGTTTTTAAAAAATAAAGCCCACCTAAGAACTGCATCATGCCAGCAAGTCTGGTTTTGCTGTCCCCAACTTATCTGTATCCACGAGTCCCCACCTGTCTCTGTCCTGTCCTTTCTGGGGAGCAGAGGGTGTGAGGGAGCCTGTGTGGCACCTGCCCTCCTATGCTGCTACTGAGATGTGCAGGCACCAGGCATCTGCTCCTGCCGCCTGCCCAAAATAGAATGTCTCATTGTGATGGATTAATCCTTTGGCTCCGATCCTGCCCGGGTCACCAGCTCAGTCTGCACAGAGTGTGGGGAAGGGAGGGCCACAAGGGGCACTTAACTCATTCAGCACATCCCCTCTGCTCTCCTGCAGAAGTGTCTGGACAGCTGCTCAGCCCTTCTGGGGAAACTGAGAAGGGCCTGGCAGGTGGCTGGAGGGCCTCCAACAAGGGGATCATTGGCTTCCTTTTAAATGGCTCACGGGCTGCTGTGGGCAGAGAACCAAATTAAAGGAAATCTTTCCTTCCTCTGATCTTCTTCAGTATGGAATTTCTACTTCTCACTTAACCTTTTTGTATTTCAATTTCCTCACCTGTCCAATAGTGATAATAATTTCACTTACCTCGTAGTGCTATTATTATAGTTAAATGAATTAATACACATAAAGGGGTTAAAACTTCCCAAAAGGACACTTATTGTATAATTCTACTTATACAAGGTACCAAGAGAGGTCAAACTCATGGAGAGAAGGAAGTAGAACAGTGGCTTCCAGGAGCTGGGTAGGGGATGGAGGAAGGAGAGCTTTTAATTGGTGTGGAGTTTCAGACTGTGGTAAAATGTTCCGGGTTGGCTAGCTGCACAACATTGAGACTGTACTTAATCCCTCTGAGCTGTTCACTTCCAAATGTTTAAGATGTTAAATTTCATTGTGTGTGTTTTATTATGTATATTTTCCCACAATGACGCATACACACACACACACACATTTTCCAGGTGTATAACAGGTGCGATGTAAGTGTTGGCTATCATTTATTATTAGTTACTTAGGATGACTATTATTTACTGCATCATTTTATAAATATCCATGTACATATATTTTCTCTTTAAAAAGCCCCCGTTTGTATTTCTATCGCCTTGACTCAACACCTGCACAAAGGCAGCTCCAGTTTATCTACATAAAATGAATGGTCATGCTGAATGAGAAAATGGATTGTCCAAGGAAACCCTGCCACCTTTAACGTCCTCGTTACAGTGCAGACAATGTTCTCCCCTGGTGGATATGCCAGTGAAGACACTTGGAAAGGCCATGGCACTGCTCCTGTAATTTTCTTCTCAATGGGTTGCTTTGAACTTTAGGAATGGTTAAGGTCACCCTGTCAGAGCAGCTCAGGGACTGAGTTCAGGGTCACCTTGTTTTGGGGGGACCTTTTGGAGACTGGATGAAAGCAGCAGGAAGCCAAGAGCTCAGGCTAGACTTAGTGTAGCCCAGAGTTCCAGGCAACATCGCTGATCAGGCTTCTCCAGCTGGTCCTCAGAGAAACCCGCTTTGGAGGAAGCAGCAGGGGTTGTGTATGCTTCCACCCACTGCGCTGTCCCTCTTTGCCTTACCATTTTGTATCTCCCCATCCAGAAGGGGAAAGAAAGACAGAACGGTCTGCGGTTTTCAACAAATATTCCAAACCTAACCGTTAGGAGTCTGAAGAGACACTTGTAGAAACACCAGAGGGGTCACCTGAAAGAATTCCTTGGAAAGGCCTACGAATGAGTGACTGCACCAGGCCCCCAAGGAGGAAAATCCTAGGGAACAGTTCAGGGATAAGTGCACTGAATCTCCTGAGTCTCACACAGTAAGCGTTAGGCTATTTTTGTGCAGAATATTTTCACGAGCTCATTGGGGCTGTGAGGCTTCATCAGAAAGCAACAGCTCACCTTGTGGGAGATAAAAGTTAATTTCCAAGGACCTTAAGCAACCTTTGGCTTTGGCTTGGGAGGCTAGGGAAAGAAGAGCTGGGTGACACTGGGCAGCAGAAATTAAGAGCCACAGGCAGGTGGTTAAGATGGTGGCTGAAAAGGGCAGTCAAGAACAGATGAGCCAAAAGCTTGAAGATTAGGAGAGAGCCTCCCATTCTGTTGGAAAAGGTTTGGTAGACAATGCACATTTCGGTTCTGGCCCCAACCTTCCCACTGACCTGAACAATTTCTGCTCTGAATATACCTCCCACTTCACACACTTTGGCTTCTCTTGTGAGTTTGTATAAATTCCCAGTTAGCTGGAGATTACAGATGAGTCACTGCTTATGAAGGGTTGTAACCCTGTAAGCCACCTTGGGAAAGGGCATTCTGCTGAGCAGGCCCAAAGGTAGCACATGACAATTCAATGCCTTGTCAGCCAAAGGCTTTTGTTTGAAGACTCCTCAGGGCCCACTGTAGGGACAAGGGCAGGGAAGCATGTAAGAGCTCAGAATATGATCCTGATCTGTGTGGTTCTGACTTTCACTCCCTTGGATAGTATTAGATATAACAACATTGCCTTCGTAAGAGTCCAGGCCCATTCAGACCCTCAAGATTATCTTTTTGCTCACATATGAGACACACACACACACACACACACACACACACACACACACCACCTAGGACCAGCTTACAAAGACAGGTTGGTGGCCTGTTGGGGCCTTGCTCAAGAGAAGGCTGGAACTGCCTGCTAGAAATACCAAGCTGCTTTCAGCCAGAGGATGAGGCACACAGTCCCTGCGTACTTTGCGTGCAGACAAAGATGTGAGACAAAAACTAATTCAAAGAAAGGTGTTCGACATTCAAGCTAACATGAAGAATGGCAAACTGGCTCTGTGCCCAGAGAATCAAAAGGCAGTTTCTAAATCCAACTCTGATGTTGTTGACCTTGAGCAGATTATCTAACCTCTTTGGTTCTCTGTTTTGCTAAGTATAAATCAGGAGCTCTAATTATGACCACCTGATCATCTATACAATGTATAATTGGAGGAAAAGGAAAGAAAGTGTTAATAAAATTATCTGCCTGTATATGAGGACCATAATGCTAAGGCATGCAGTAAAGCAACCATAAAGACATCTGGATATGCACATTGGAATTTCCTGTCTTTGTCCCATATCCTCTGGTTAAGTGCTTTCAATAATTCAAGCTGAGACACAAAAACTGTATACCCCATAGAGCTTGACAGACACAGTAAAAACAGTGTAACAAAATAGCATATATAGCCCCATATACCAGGCCCCAAATGACCTGGTAAGTCTTTAGTCTGCTACAGCCTGTGGGGTAAGAGTCCTGGGAAATCACTCATAGATATCTATTCTTAGGTTACATTTTGCTCAGCTTTCTTAGACATTTCCCTTTCCTCATACTCTCACAACTGTGATATCCACTCTCACAACTGTGATCTCCACATAAAAATAAAATCCTGCTACTTTACTAATGCACATTTAGCTTAACTGAGGGCTAACTACTTTGGAACTCTGATCTGAAAGTGAGCAATTATTCTGGACTTAACATAGGCAAAAATAATTTTCTTAGCTCATTCACAAACCAACTTTCACTTATACCAAAAAACTCTTATCTGTTGTGGATCTTTGCTAACAAATGCAGTCTTAAAAATTGTACCTATGTCTGGTAGCCTAATTTGTGCAATGAGACCTGGTTGTTTTGTTCAGTTCTCTGCAGAGAGACTAATTTCATATATTTGTGATTTACTTCATGTCTGTGTTCTAAAACTTAACAGCTAGATGATCTGAAAAGAAATAAGTTAATTCCCCCTTAGTCAACACACTTATTTTCATTGACTTAAGCACTCTGCATGTATGTGTTATTTTCTGCAACATTTCAATATAAATAAATGTTGAACAAGGTGACCAGAAGTAATAAACTCTTGACATTCTTGTCCTCTCTCCAACAGAGTCCTTGACACCAACTTTCCTTGTCAAAAGAATCTCCCAGAGTCTGGGAGCAAGGACATTTAGCATTTACAGATTAGCAGAGGTAAGGAATTTGTACATGTAGCTTTAAAATAGCTGAGGTGTCAAACAGGGGTCAATTTTCACATAGGACATTTATGGTGAAGAGTCTGCTAAGTTACTCACATTGCTTAGAGTATTTATTAATAGTAAATTAACTATTGCAAAGCTTGGTACAATTTATTTCAGAGGCTGTAGGGAGGTCCTCACCTCAGAGGGAAGAACTACATAAACATACAAGTGTTGACACACGTGTGTGTATATGTGTGTATGTGTCCTGGGATACACACACAGGACATCATCTAAACACTACCTTTAAGTTTTATATACCATTTAAGATGATTTAGAGAAATTTACAGAAACTAAGAATCAAGGACCCAAAGTCTCATGAGGAAACAAGGACTTGTGCTTAAGTAGTGGGTTTCTTTTATCATTTGTGTAAGTCTGTTCCTATTCAGTTTAGGGCTTCCCCAGAGAGGATAGGGAAGGATGTTCTTTAAACCCTCCCAATTCCCTTTCTGGGCCACTTTAACCCTCTTTATTCACGGTTCCTCCCCGATCATCCTTTCCATAACTCCCTTCAAGTACCCACTGCTCTCTTGCTGAAAAAGTATGACCACCAAGATATTAAGGGATAATAGGAGACCTCTTTGAGGAATATTTACCTGTTAGAATCTTAGAAAAGGCAAAATCTTACAAAAGGCAGAACTGTATTCTCAAGGCTAGAATTGTAGGGGTTTTGGCAGGATGGAGTTTGGAAGAAGGTATTAGTGATTTGGAAGGAAAAGTATCTTCTCAGTGCCCTTAAAACACATCTTATACATCCTTTTCTATTCTCACAAATAAATCACTTAGCCATTCAAATGAAAGGCAATTTTTGTATTTCATAAAACTAGATTCACTGATTTTCTTACTTGATGTCATCTGATTCTTTCCCATAAGCTCTTACACACACACACACACACACACACACACACACACACACACACACACAGTGGTACTAGGGTTTTAGCCCAGGATCTTTGCACTGAACTACATTCATAGCCCTCTTGTACTTTTTATGAGAAAGTCTTACTAAATTGCTAAGTTGGCCAGGCTGAACTTGAACTTGAGATCTTTCT
This sequence comes from Dinomys branickii, assembly GCA_004027595.1. Classification (NCBI taxonomy): domain Eukaryota; kingdom Metazoa; phylum Chordata; class Mammalia; order Rodentia; family Dinomyidae; genus Dinomys; species Dinomys branickii. The sequence continues at coordinate 93,593 of PVLD010000113.1, read as the reverse complement.
GCTCAGCCTCCAAGAGTTCTGGGATTATATATTTTAAAATATATTTATTGGTAAACATTGGATGTGCTTTTAGCAATATACTAGTTGGTGAACTTTTCCAGGTTTTCTGTCATATTCTTTCTGTCAACCAATATTTGCTGTGTTTTAACTCTTTCTTAGCACATTTCTCCTCCAGTAGCCTATCTGGCCCCTTCTGTCACATCACTAGCGCTCCTGGCAATACAGATGTAACGTGAAACACTCCTCATTAAAGAGGAAATTAATGTGACTCTGCTCAGCACCATGACGTGAATGTGAGAACTTCCAGCATATCTTGGACCATAAATTCCTGCTTGAGGAATAACCAGGCTTTGTTCTAAAAGATAAGGGACAGCACGGCCAGTAGGGAGAAGGGCAGGAAACACCATGTACTTTCCAGTCTCTGTCCAGGCAGAACTGGCAGCTGGACAGGGCACAAATGGCCAGAGGCAGCTCGAGCATGTCTGTGCACCAGCTCAGTGCCTCTTGAGCCAGAACAAACAGTTCATTGTCAACACACACACACACACACACACACACACACACACACACACCTTTCCTCAACCAGTTATGAAGAGCAGTCCTCAGAAATGATCATTTGTATATCTACATTTTCAAATCAGAGGTGGTCTTCACCTTCAGGGGAAGATGGGTAAGGTGCTGGCAACAAAGCTCAAGGCACAAATTAATGCTGCAGATCAATTTTTATGCACTGCTGGTCTGAAAAATGATGGCCAATCCTCAGCCCTTGTGGGAGGTACCCTAGGGGGCATAGCCTCTTCTGTGTTTGAATGTTCTTATCCAAGTATTCCTATACATGAGCTCAAGAAACTTTTGTATATAATTTCCTATTAATTAACTCTACCTGGCTAACTTCCCGTCCCACATAATGATATTTTTCCAACAGCATGGAAATGACAGCTGTGAGAGCCTTGGTTTCTGCTACTCTCCATCCTGGCTGAAAGCCGTTTTCATGGAGTCCCATGTGACATGGTTCACAGAGCCAGGACTCTTGTTTGACTTTTCTCCCTCTTTGTGGTTTGAGGAGACATATTTCACCATTCTCTGACTCAGTTTCTCTGTGTATGAACTGAGGCTACTCTGTCTTCCTCTTTCGGGGATGCTTCTGTGGAATGGGGGTGTACCAAAGCTAGAACTCTGACATCTTCAGAAAGTGGTGTGGGAATCCAGGGGAAGGTCACCTACCTTCAATCCCATCTATACAGGCTCCTTGGAAGGCACTGCCTTAGGTTCTCCAGCAACCTGATGTGGGTGTGGTTATTACACCAGCTTTACTGCTCATACACTCATCATGTGTTTTCTTCATTATGGGGTACTCAACGAGTGGTAGAGAAATGTTCAATAAGCACTTGCTGACTATGTGACCAACTGACAGTTTGACAAATGCCCTTTACTGGAGTGCAACTGCAGTGTGTCTTGTAAGGGGTAGACTTTCAATAGATATCTGTTTACTGATGTGCACTTATATGCAACCCTCTTTTACACAGTATTTGGAAACTGCTGTCAACTATGTTCATACTGTCTTGCCCTTAAGATGAGTGAGGGTTACTGTTCGGGGCCACTCACACCAGTACCCAATTAGCAAAGAGAGTAGTATTTTGTGGCATTGTTTGGAGAACCTAAGGCAGTGGCAACAAACCTGTGGCATGCGTACTCCAGCCAGCTGTTTGTGCTCCAGCCAGCTGTTGTCACTAAAAGCTCTAAAAGTTTTGTTTGTTATCACTGAAAGTTCTAAAAGGTTCACCATCACTGGTCTAAGAGGCCTGGGAAGTTTCAAGGAAGTCAATGTTAATGTCAAAGAAGGAATGGATCATTCTTTCCGATTACCCTTGTACCTGACCTGGCCATGTTTACCTACACCAAGCCAACACCCTCACAGAGGTCCTGCTCTTTAGTGTTTATTCAGAAAAGCTGGATCTGAGCTGGGCGTGGTGGTGCATCCCTGTAATCCCAGCACTTGGGAGGCTGAGGCAGGAGGATCATTGTGAGTTCGAGACCAGCTTGGGCTACAAAGTGAGCTCAAGGCCAGCCTGAACTATATAGCGAGACCCTGTCTCAAAAAGACAAACAAAAAAAAATAAGAAAAAGAGAAGCTGGATCTGCATTTATGTATGTTTCTAAGTCCTTCTCTAAATGGCACACTGAGGGAGCACATCTCATTTACTGCACAGCTCTTGGTTTTCAAGACACCTGCAAGGGGTTGATGCTCTAGTTCTCTGCACATGACAGAGAGTAGAGATGTGCTACCTCATCAGTCCTCCCTCATGTGAAGTTTTGATATGTATGTATGTGGCCAAAATGTACCAGAGAAGTACTTTTTATGTGAACTATCTCATGTCTGTTAGGGTTGTAAGAATAGTCATACTATATCCCCTTCTTATTTGAAAAAACTCTACATGGAATCATTGAAGCAGTAATTATTTTGGTTGCTAACAAATTCACCAGTCTTGGCACATGTTACACTGAGAAATAACTGATCACAGAAGTAGGAATAAGATGAACAATAAAGACCCCAAGCTGAAGGACTTTATCATGGACATGAAGGGGAAGGTAACACTGAAATTTTGACAGAAGGCAAAGAAAAATTAGAGCTGGATTCATATAAAGTGATGTGCACCTGAATATGATGATTTCTGAAAAGCTTAAGAATTTTAGTTTTAACCACCAGCCCATTTGAGATAAATATTTTATAAGCCTCTAAAGGAGGCCACACAAAGACGGTGCCTCTTTCCAGCAAGGTGAGCGCAGCTCACTGGTGTCTCTGAGTTATGATGGGTGTAAAGTTTAGTTTGCAAATTTTTCATATGAATATCAAATTATTGAAATAGTGCATTGTTCAAAAGCCCCTCCCACTCCCTCTGCTCCATCTGCTAAATGTGCTTGGGGCATTGCATGGTTCAGCATTTAGAACACTCCAATCATCTGAGGGAGAGTGACCTTGCCCCAGGTTGGAGAGCCTTGTACTGTGACCTAATGAGGACATTCCTTTAAGACCTCAGAGCCAGAAACATGTTATACAGATGCAATGTAGCCTGTGCTAGACTGCATCTCCCCATGGCCCTTCTCGGTGTCTTTCTTCCACCATAGCACTAAGAAGAGAACTGTACCGAAAGCACAGTTATGGCAAAACCAGAAATGAAGAAATGTGCCTCCCTGAACACATGGGGACACTCTTGATGAACCTTATCCAGTGGCAATTAAGGGGTATCCTACAAGAATATTTACTTCCTAAAGTACTTTTATTGGTTGATTGTGATCAGCTTTCAAGTCTGAACCCTGTGCAGTTATGGGGAACCAATAAGCTAAGCCAAGCAAAGGTCTGTATCCATTGCTGGTATCTAGTAGAGTCACACCTCTCGTCTTAGTTTCCTGACACACGTGGTGAAGGTGTGGGAATGTAGGGTCCCAGTAGGAGTATTTGTGGAAACTCCTGCTCTTAATCTAGCTCTTTGCATCCCAAATAAGAATGTCAAATCTCTTTTCCAGGCCCTTCACAACTCCCAGGGGAGTGTAAGATCTGTAGCTGACAGTTACACGCCTTAATGCTCACACCTTGAAAATACCTATCAGCCTCAAGGCTGCTCTTTTCCTGTGCCCTCCTGTAGCTCAGCTCTAAAGGGAATGTGAATATCTTGATTCTAAGTGAGAGCTAGCATGGTTGCTGGATGCTTATTCACAAAATATCGTCACAGGAGTGGAATGGCCACGCTGCCCAGTTCAGATGATTCATGCAGGGAGTGCGGAGCTGACCCGCGGGAGCCAGCACCAGGTGCGAGCTGTGAGGTGCCCTGGCTTCAGGTTAGATGGGTGAGTCAAGGCTGTCACTTTCCTTTTTAGGAGCTATGGCTAAAGGAAAGGCATGTGGCTCTCGGGGCCATTCTAAGAATTTCTTAGGAAGGAGGAAAATGCTCTGAAGTGGGATTGTTTGGACTCTGGCAACATGAATTGCAAAGGAAGCCCAGCAAGAAGCTTATGAACCATGAAGATGCTAATAATTGGGACTATTGTTCTCATTGGTGTTATTGTATTTGTTTGTTTACTTTGGATGCAATACTTTAAAAGCAATTCAATGTAAAGTGCACGCAAACAGAAAATTCTGATTTATTCAAATGTATTGGGCCAGGGAGATAGCAGCACATTGCCTGCCTGACAAGGGCAAGGTCCTGAGTTTGATTCACAGTACCAAACAAAACAAATAAAATAAAATAAAATGTGTGTTTATGGTGAGATTTTTGAGAATACACTTATCACAAAAGTGTGTTGCCTGTAAGCTTAGGATGTTTTGTGTTGCTTTTAATAAATTTTCACTTTCTGCTATTTTTACTCAAAAAAGAACTTATGTTTTACAGAAATTATGCAGATGTCTGAAATGCAGTAAGGAGTTGTTCGTGGATCATTACAGTCTCTGCCATCTGTAGCTTTTGTCACAGATCACATCTTTATGTCAGCACTGTAGGTATAATTGGTTTTTATAGTTAACATTTCTTTAGTTGTATAAATTTGTCGTGTCTGAAGGTAATGGGAAGATTAATGGAATTGAAAACTACTATCTAGTCTTTATCCTACTATGAATTTCCAAGGCAGGCATGCCAAAACAACTCAAATTATTATCTGACGTGACAGCCTTTGTATGATGTTACATACACCAGTATCCTGGGAGCAGGATATCATAACAGGTCGTGGGACATCACTATTGAATTGATGAAGGACTGAAGAGACACAGAGTCTATGTTTATGTAGACTGAATAAATAAATCAAATTTCACTTACTGTTAATGTCCTTCACTTACAAACGGCCCTCAGTACAAATAGGTTCCTCATTAATACCATACAGATGATTATAGTAATGATAAGTTAGTGGGTGCCATATCTTATTGTACATCTTTATCTGCAAAATGAAAATTTAAAGATTGGTGTGTCTCAAATGTAATTTATTTTACTGTGGGTCTTAAGAAATTTGCCTCACTGTTTATAGACATGATTTTTTCAGAGACTTATTTTTTAAATTCTGGAAATGTTAAGCAAAGTTCAAAATAACCAGATGGGAAACACCTACATTTTCTTTGGGGAGACACACTCTAGTACTGGTGATTCCTTGGACAAATTAAAATAGATCTGAGTGAATCTCAGATACAGGGACTGAGATTTTTGGTCAGAGCAATTCTGCAAAGGCTTGAGAAATGCTTGGGAAATAAAACTGTTGCATTTCCCCAAGTGAGCCAGTACCAGCCAGAGAATGTTATTTTTTCTCTAGGCAAGGAAGGTGAGATGCTTCCAGGAGGAGAGTTTTCTTTTCCAGAGGCATTACAGAAAGGATGCTTTATGGAAACTGCAAAATGAAGCTTTCTGTTCTTACTCACCAACCTCCTAATATTTGCTGAGAAGCTGCTGTGTGCGAGAGACTCTGTGTAGTGTCACTGTGTCTAAAACAGTTTTTGTGGGATCTACGACAGCTCATGGAGTCCAGAGTTCTGGTTCAGCCTCTGTCCTTCGGTGTGGTTTGAAAAATCTTCTGCTTGCTCAGTCTCAGTGCCATTATATCTGAGATGAAGTTATTGTTTATCTCCTTCTGTGAAGAATGTTGTCAGGTATGGAGAGAAGGAAACAAGAAGGTAATGAGGCTGACACTAAGGTCCTCCAAAAAGATGATGTGAGCCCCAAGGGGAAAGGCACTTCGCTTAAGAAACATGGCTTTAACCTCTTCTTGACAGTATCTTGTAAGACAGAAAGACTAAATATCATGGACTTGGGTGTGGGTGAGAGTGCTCTTGTATTACAGAAGCAATGTTGCTGGTGTATCAACCAGTTTTCTTTGTAAGGACATCCCCAATGGCTATGAGGTATTTAACAAAAACTTGTTCAGTAACTGACCAACTGAATGAACAAAGTACCTTTTAGTGGCCGTAAAGGGCAGTGTTCTGTATGCAGTAGAGACCAAATAGATGCTTTGTGACATGCTGTTCTATTTCAACCCACCTGATGTACAGATTTTAAAGCTATCAGTTGACTGCACTGGCATCTGATTGTTCTTAGGAGGATGGATAAGGAAGGGTGTTCATAGGTACCCACTCTAGCATCCTACTGGCTGTGCATCCTGTTATCTGTGGCTTCTTCTGGGAACGGGGAAAGCCGAATTATTGGTTTTTCTTTTACCTCCGCCTTGAAGACCTGGGTTTTGCAATATGTCAGTGGGCACCATATCTTATTGTACATCTTTATACAAGTTTTCTGTTGAAAAGCTAGTAACTGGGAGACAGCAAGACTCAATCAGTGCTGTTCAAACGTGCTAGAGTTTGACCGTGTTCACGTAGTATCAAGAACCCCCTTTAGATAAAGAGCTCCTGACTCCCAAGTAAAAGTTAGTCGCTCAGTGGGAGGAGAGATGGGAAAGCCTGACGCCTAGTGGTCACACGGAGCATCTGACACTACCACGGAGAACTTTGAGAAGGAAAATGTCTGAAGAGCACAGCTACATCTTGGGTCTGGGAGAAACTGAAAATAGAACGACTTCCAATTTTAAAAAAAGGTTCTGAGACACAAGACCCACGATTCTGTTTGCACCCTGGTTGTGGAATTTTAAAATTTCTGATAGAAAGGACAGAAATCCTAGAAAAATATAAGGCCATTAAAGAAAATCTAGAATTTATGCACCGCGTATCAGGATGGCTCCTGTTAAACTGCACACACCATCTTCCAGTTCAAGGAAGGACTGGAGAGAGGGAACTTTGGCTTCTAGATGTACATACCTTGTCCCCTCAATTTACCTACAAAACGAGGACATTTGGAGCAAGCACTTTCCATGGATTGCTCTAGCTCCAAAACATCTCAATGACAACTTTTAACAGATGAGTCGGGGACACCGCAGTGAATAACTGAACAACCTTCAGCAAGCTACTGCATGTGTCAACATCTTGGTCTATGTAAAAGTGGAAAGGAATTTTATTCCTTTAAAAACTTTCCTGAAAGATAATTTACAGGTAACAAAATTATATAGAAGTACAAAAGTAATTTGATTCAGAGTATAGCACTTCCTAAGAATATCTCCTAATAAAATAAAAGGGTTAAAGATGTATAGATGAATTTCTCATTGTAAAATATTTTGCAAACAATCTAAATGTTCGTTAAAAAGGAGTTGATTAAATAAAGTACCTCTGTATAATGGAATATAATAAAAGAGTTTCTAATATTTTAAGATCCTGAGAATATTTTGATAAAAAGCAAACCACAAAACATCATGGTTTCTTTTGACAACAGGTGTGAAATTATATATTGAATGCTTCAAAATCTCAGCAGTGAGTGGCGGATTGTTTGTATGATCTTTATAGTTTACACTTGTTGGTATTGTCTGATGTATTTATGGAAGTGAGCATATATGACTTCACACCAGAAAAATCAACAATAAAATAAAAAAACATTTCGTTTCTGTTCTTACACCACTAAGGAGATGAAGAGACACTCAGGGTAGTAGGTATGAAACAGTGAAGGTTCCCAGCTTCTTTTAGGGCACTTTTGTTTACTTAGATTATTTATTCTTGCTGATAATGTGCTTGTAAATTTTGACAGTAACTTCCCAGGGCAAGAAGGACAGGCCACATTTGTCCGCCTGTAACAGATGAACCAGGGAGATAGGTACAGTTCCAATTTCAAGACTGCTCCCTCTTGCTCGAAGCATTGTCTTCAGGGAAGTTGCGGTCCTGGTCTAGCGCACAGCGGATGATGAGAAGCCTGCTGTGAGTCTTTGGGAAGCGAGAAAGGGGGGAGGGGAATCTCTAGCCACGCAGACTCCGTTTCTCTTTTTTACGATCTTACTGTTGGATGCCGCACGTAACATAGAAAATACTTCACACAGTTCTCTGTTCTGATTCTCACAAGAGTTAACAATGGTCTTTCTTCGCATTTTTGCTGCCAGATAGAGCATCAGTCCCTGAGTACGCTCACGAGGTATGCGGGCTAATACAGAAAGACTCCTGTCCTGAGGGCTTGATCCCCAAAGCAACAGCTCAGGGCTGGAGACCTCAGAGAGGAATGGCATGCGGAGACACTAGGCGTACAAATGGGTTCATCCATGATACGTTCAGACCTGGATAGGCTACAAGGATGTAGAGGCCACTTGCAGTAAATAGGTCCCTGGCAGTGTCCCCGGAAAGGTATTTGTTGTCCTGGCTCCTCACTGTGGCTCTCTCACTCTCTCTACTTCCTGCTGTCGTGAGGGAAGGTGTGCAGCTTTCTGCCGTCTTGCCCTTCTGCCACAATGTCTCTGCCTCTCCATAAGCCTAAAAGCGATGGAGCTGGCTGACCATGCCCTGAAACCTCTGAGACTGTGAAGGAAAATAAATCTCTCCTCCTTTAGATTGTCTTTCTCAGGTGTTGGATCACAGCAAGAATGACCAAAGTCCTTGGAGGTGTAGACCTATCACAAGTGGTGTTCCTAGGTACTGCCCCTTGCTCTTCTGCAGTTGGGTGGGAGTGGTAAAAAAGAGGAAGAGGACACTTTCATCCATTTGTGAGGGGAGTCTGTGAATGCTCCACCCGGAAGAGGTTGGTGAGTGAGATCACAACCTGGAAAGTAAAGCAGAGAGATGAAACTGTAGCTTACATCTAGGAGAAGCCATTTTACTGAAATAGAAGCAAACAGCTAAAAGTGAGCACTTAGGCACCTGTGGGGAGGGTCAAGTATCAGTAAAGCTTTGCCTGAGAAGGCCTGTAGAAGGAAGCTGAGTTGGTCTTTACTGCCTTGATCTCGGATGCATCCCTTCCTGCATGACTTCTCAGAGCTCCCTGTGAGGAGCTTTCTTTAAGGATGTAGGCTTTGAGGAGGAATGATGCACATGCGCACTGTTCCTCATTCCTTGTGTTTGAAGTTCTTTCCAAACTGCTTTGCTTGCTGGTATGAAGCAGCTAATAAGCAGAATCTCTTCTATTGCGGATTTTTCAATTGCTGGTTTTTCTTTTCTTTTTGTTTTATCTTTTGTTTAAACATATAGACAAGACTGATTCACCAAAAATGGTCACCAAGGAAAGTGAAATTCTGTGCACGTTTGTAAACTTTGGGTAATGATCTACCCATTTTCTAGGTGTTGTTAGTGTGGATATTGACATAGATGGTGACACAGGCAGTTTGCTGAGTACTTCCCATAATGGTCTCTTTTTACACTTGTGAAAAAGAGTAAAAATGGAAAACTCATTCACATCTCAGAAAATCAAGATTCAGGGAGTTTTCCTCAAATAACACTTGCTTCTCACCCAACTGTACTGATTATCTCTAGTGAAAGACCTGTATCCTACTCATCTTGAGTGGCTGGGCTTGAAACCACTACTTCAGAATCCAAGTCAACCCAGAGCTTCTATCAGGAATCAGTTACCAGTAGCAACAACAAGAAAAGCTAATTTTTGTTGGATAAGAGTCATTTTCATGGTGTAGAAACAAGCTTGGCTTTGAAATAAGACTTTTGGCTCCAACAGTTTCTAGCTGTCTTGATCTGTATAACCTTGTTTCTCGGTTTCCACAGTTGCGGTGTGAGGAAAGGGGCTCTTCCCACATAGGGTTGTTATAAGGAGTGAATAAGTAGCTTAAGCACCCAGTAAACATCATAAATGTTAGTCATTATTATTACCATTACTATATTCTTAAACTCTGTATTTTGCATGCATTATGTTACTGGATCCTTTCAATAAATCTATTCAGATAAGATCTTAAAGCTCAAGATATTAAGAATCAGCCAAGAAGAAATGCCCAAGGATTGATTCCTGCTACCTTTGGGTGTGTCTTAATCCAAGCTCTCAAGTGACATAATTGGGAATTTTTCTCTCCATTTATGAATCATCTTTCCCTGTTTATTGGCTTCCTTTCCATTCTAGCTTTTTCTTCTTGACAGTAAGATGGCCGATGGGGTCTATGGAAATGCATCTTGACAGTTGAATCACCAGGGGAAAAAGGGCCTCTCTTTCCCACTTATACTAGCATATGTCCTGGATGACATCTCACTGATCTGGAGTTGTGTATACCCACAAAACCATACCTTGTGGCCAGGGTGATGGAATCATCTGATCTTTCAGGCTTGGTTTCAGTCACACTTACTCCCCCACATAAAGCTGAGGCACATGGGCTAAGGTGGGGTCAAGGGGCTCTCCAAGAGAAACATTAGTTGCTGTTACTAAAAGACAGAGGAATGGATGCTATTTTTTTGAGACAGTGTTTCACTATATAGCTCAGGCTGGCCTCGTGGATGCTCTTTAAGGCAGAAGGGCTCCTGTCCACTACCATGTGGTCCACTTGCAGAATATGGATACTGGGACTGGAATGAGAAGCCATGGAGTCCCCTGGTGACTCACTGAGGAACTTCACACAAATCCCTTAACTCCTCATAGCCTCCTCATCTCCTATTTGCAAAAACACATGGATGGCCTTATTTTACTATGACTTTGACTTTATAGTTCAGAAAACTAAAGTACAGACAAGTAGATAACTTATACAAAAGTCACACAGATAGAAAGAGGCTAAGCTAGTTTGAGCTCAGTCAGACCACTTCCTGAGTTCTCTGCTAATAACCAGCAGGCTTTACTGCCATGTATCTGACAAATGGTGAGAATGGACAAGATAATTTCTAAGGAACTTTTATTGTTGTTTTATTTTACCACTTCAGTACTCATCATTAGAGGAAGAAGAGCAGGAGGAGGAGGAGAGGAGGAGTAGCAAAAGGAGAGGGAGAGAAGCATTATTATTAATAATAAAACTCTTGGAAGCCTTATATTACAAACACTAGCATGGAGAGGTTCTATAGACCTGGACTCTTGGCTTCATACATTCTTAGACTGAGTGGGTATTCTGAGTCTGAAATAGGAAAATGAATGCTCTAGGATTTCTATGTAAATATAGAATCTACCTTTATAATAGCCATCACATTAGAGTGTTCACTCATTGTCAGTTTAGTTGCTTAACTGATAGTACTGAATGAAATTTGGCTGTCGAATATGACTGTTAAAACGATATTTTTCTGTTGAACAGTAACCTTTTTCCATTTCTTTGAATTATCTTTTCAGTAAACATTAATGCTGACTTAAATATTCTCTTGCTTTAACCTGTTAATCTCCTGAGTCTACTTCTGGAACTGTGCTTCATCACCAGATGACTTAGGGTAAAAGTAGTCTATGAATTAATAACTCACATCAAACTGACAAGCAGCTACTTAATGCTGAATAATGCATAAGTAAAACCTTCACAAGTTGGCAGTTAATGATTACATAAATAAAAAGTCATGGAATGTGAAATGTTAATTTATTTCAGATAGTTCCATAGTGCAAAAAGTTAAGCTTTATAGCCTTAAGCATAAAAATGATCTTTCAGTGTAGTTTAGGCTGAATTTGAACTCACCGTGTAGCCAAGATGGCCTTAGATGTGCTGTGATCCTCCTGACTCAGCCTCTGGAGTGCTGTAATTACAGGTGTGCACCACCATGTCTGATGTTTGTTTAAACTTTTCTAACAAAAGAATAATGAAACTTCTTGGTGTCTTGAAGAAACTTGTGAGTTTACAGATTGCTGTGGTGGATGAGTGTATGTTCCAAATTATCTTCTTGTTTTGGATTATTTGTTCAGCATTTTCATTAACGACATATTAAGATTTTTGAGAAGCTTACAACTACTATGATTCTCATTATGTATATGATAGTCATGAGATTTGCTCAGTACTCAGATGAATTTGGGCACGTTTAGGGTGGTATGTCCATAGACTGGTCAGTACTCAAAACAATTTAGTAACCATTTATAGTAATAGATATACAGAATCAAATATAAGGTTTACTAAGCATATATAATAATTTTCTTACAAGAGCTCCCTTCCAAAAAGTATGAATGGCATATATAATAGTAACTATGAATACAGCAATAACAATAAAGACCACAACATGTATGTTGGGCTAATCTTTACCTAAGTATTTTGTTTATGTTTTAGTCTTATAATTCTAACAACTTTATGAAGTATCTTACCTTTTTTACAATGAGGGTCAAAGGAGTAAACTAAAATTCCCAAAGTCACACAACCACAAGATTGTACACTTAGGATTTAGACTCTTGTGAAGAACTGTTTGGAGGCTAACATTTCCCTCTCAAGTTCAGACACACTTGAATTCTGTGCTCTCACCAGGTTCTTTATAAAGCATCCTTTTGCCACTCTGTTAGGAGTCAAAAATTCCTGAACAGAGAAAAATGCTGTTTTCATGGCTTCCCTAGGACTGGGTCAACTGTTTTGTAGAAATAATTCTGAAGGTGAAGAAGGTGACCATGCTTCAGGGCCACATAGAATCATATGTCATGTTGAGACTATGCTCTGATTTTTGAGAAGTTTTTACTCTTTCAGCCTCTGGCCTTGACTTTCTTAGCACAAAACACCACATGTATTACGCTGTCATCAGAGCCATCCTCAATGATAATTGCAACATGCCAGCAATAAAAACACCCAGCCCAGGCTCCCATGGCCTACTTCTGAAAGGAACTGCATGGCTTTACAATTATCATTCAGGCTGGCAGCGAGAAGGGGAGGGTGGGGGAGCAGCAGGAGGAGAGATCTTTTCAATCTAGATGCACAGATCAGCTGCTGTGGACGCCATGCTGAGTTGGCCAAGCTAGGGTTCCTGTGACATCATGCCCCACTCTCATACTGTCAGCAAAATTCCCTCAAGACAACATTTGCCTTCACCTGCAAATGAGAATTTCTGCCTGCTCCACTGGGGACTATGTGCCCCTCTTCTTCCTATGAGGATGCTTAGTTCCTTTCACTCCTGGACTCATTCTGAGCAGGGGAAGATGATGAAGAACATGTCTCCTTGACAGAGGATCGAGAGTGAGGTAGTCCTTAATTTATCATTTTCAGAGTTTCTCTACCCAGGCACCCTAGGTGGGCTCAAGGTAACAGAGGTATAGATAGCCAATAGGTCTCTTTCACCCTTGAGCCAGCAGCAAAGGGCACCAGAAGGTTTGAGATCCAGCAACATCCTCTATTTTTTGAGGATGCTGCCATGTATGATCACTTTCCACATGTTCCAGAATGAGAAATAAATTGGGAAGTTCTGACTGAGAAATGCTCAAATATTATTACAATTGTCACCAAATAGCATATAACATAATAACATTATAGCAATTATTATTAACTGTTATTAACAACATAATAACAATGTAAAAGTACCTCAAGAATAGCTAAATACTTATTTCCTAGAAAATAATAAAAACATACCAAATATCTAAATTTTATTTCTTAACTATTGATTGTGTGACCTATAATGAAGTATAATAAGACTCTGATTATCAAATGTCCACAGATGAAAATTCCAGCACAAGAAAGTAATGGCTTGAGTCTAGCTTTGCATATGTCTAGAACTTCATAGATCAAAGGAAATTTTCTTAAGCATAATTCTAGAGAACTATGGATGCTTTTTTCTTTTTTTTACTTTATTTTAAGAATAAAGGAAGAAAACATATTAACAAACAGACATCCATTTACAAAATAGTGTAAGAACAATACAAACAACACAGAAGCTGTGGATTCTTAAGGGTCTCTGAGTGATTTAAGGCTAAAGCAAGTCCTGTCACTGTTGAGTATTTTATTTTAGTTATATTAATATACTAACTAATCATGTAATTAAATTCAAAGGTCAGAACATTCATGTTAGCACACACATTGTTATGGTTTGTAACTAGATATCCCCCACAGCTTCATACAGTCATGGAGCAGGCTTCTAGAGTTTATGATTGATTCGTGGTCTAATGCTGGGATTATGGGCTCTCCATCCACCCTGGGACAAGCAGCCTGCATACAATATAGGGGAGGTAAAGAGGCTGCTCTCTTGCCCCTCCCTTTTTGCTCTTGTTTCTACTGCTGTTTTCCACTTCCATGATCTAGTGGCCTCTTCCATGCCATGCTGCCTTGAAGTTAGCTGATTATGGACTGAAACTTCCACAAACTGTAAGCTTCCCTTCTTTAACTTTGGGTGTTGGGTATTTTGCCTTAGCAATGAGAGAAAATTAACCAAGTCAGAATTTGGTACCAGGAGTGGGGTCATTGCTGAGACTATACCTGGCCATGTGGCTCAAGAGCCTTTAGGAATGGCTTGTGGGAAGAGTTTGGAAAGATTCAGAAATGTCACCTAAAAAAATAGAGCTAGAACACCTTAGGCTGTTCTGTATGGGGGATTATGGTCAGAACTCAGAAGACTAGAAAACTGATAGAAATGCTGCCAGGAAAGTCTGGGCTTGGGAGGTTTTTTTCTGAAAAGGACTGCATTGGCTGCTGAACTCCAAACAATGTATCATATGGTTTGACAAAAAGTTTGTTTGTATTTTGCTCATGTCCAGAGATTTTTCCTGAGACTAAGATTAAGGGCAGCAGACTAATCTGGCAGAAGAAATTTAAAGGCAGTTGAATGTTAAGGCATTGTATGGCTACTGTTGGGGGATTTTAGCCAGATTTATGTTAAGAATCAAGAAGAAAGAGCCAAGCAGGATAAATTAAAATGTGAGTTTGGACAGAAAGGCAGCTCCAGTAGAGCTGTGGAATGTAAAGATAGAGCTGAGATCTCAATTGCTGAGAAGGAACGAGGGACTACAAAAGATGGCCTGAGGGCATCACAAGAAGCAGCATGCCTTCCCTTTTTGCAGCCTCAAAACTGCAAAAGGGTCCGGGAGTGCCTTGGACTGGTCCCGGGAGCTCCGTGATGGGGCAGAGTCCAGAGGTCCGTGGGGTCTCCCCTGTGGATCCGACTGGGCCTCTGGGAGAGCCTTGGAGGAGGCTCAGGGAGCACCACAATGGGGCGGAGCCTGGAGGTCTGCGGGAGCGGCCTGAGGACTCGACCAGGCCTCTGAAGACTGGGCCTCTGAACACGCTGCACCAGGGAGGAGCCTGGCAGCCCATGGGGTAACTCTGCTACTCAACCAGACCAGGATGGCCTTGAGGACTAGTCAAAGGAGGTGTGACCATAGTTCAGGGAACCTGGTTCTCTGCCAATTTACCGTCTTTGGAGGATAGATGCTTTTCCACCTCCTGCCATAGCAATCTGTGCACATCCATGTTTGTTACAGTATAATTAGAAACAGCCATGTCTCTCCCCAATATGAGAGCCTGAGGGAGTAAGTAAATTAAAAAAAAATACAGTTACTATCAGAGGGAGGATGACTGATTGGGTGGGAGAACAACAGAGATGAGGGTGGAGAAAACTGATTAATCGAACAAGCCATCATCAGTATAACTGAGCAACAAATGTGAAGATAACATTAAGTATTACAGCATCCAGTGCTAATTCCCTACTATCTTCTTTATAATTTTGTATTTCCTTCCTTGTTTTCGTGTTAACAAATGGGAAGATAGCATTATGTAATACAGCATCCACTGCTAATTCCCTACTATCTTCTCTGTAATCTTGTATTTCCTTTATTGTTTTTGTGTTACCAAGTGCAAAGATATCATTATGTAATACAACATCCAGTGATAATTCCCTACTACCTTCTCTTTAATTCTGTATTTCCTTGTTTTTGTGTGTTAACAAATGCAAAGATAACATTATGTAACACAGCATCCAGTGATAATTCCCTACTATCTTCTCTATAACTTTGTATTACCTTTATTGTTTTTGTATTATCCCAGTTTCTATGTCTTCATTTTTTTGTCTTTAAAATTAAAAAAAAAAAAAAGTGAAAGACTTTGCTTTGAGGAGAAACCCACAGAGGGCCATGTTCCTGGATGGTGGCAGCCACACCATGTTTCAAAGTGGAGATGGCAGCACCAGGTCCCAGAATAGTGGCAGCATAGAGAATTTGTTCCTCAGAATCAGATTCAGAATGCTCAGCAACCCAGGTACTTGACCCCTACATCCAAGAGAGAAGAAAGCTTGGCTACTACTCCCACTGGCAGCATTCCTTTGCATCATCTACATGGTCCTGGTTTTAGGCACATGCAGAATGCAAGAGTCCTAAGGTTAAGAAGGCTTCCACCTACATTGGGGAAGGCCTGGGAGGCCAGGCAGTGTACCCCTCAGAGGGCAGTGTGTGAAGCCGTGAGTGTGAAGCCAAAGGTGCAGTGGAGACCCCAGAAGTTTGGAGAAGTCAAGAACATGGATTGTATGAGGAAAACTGCAAGGAGGGAGCAGAGTGGGCCCAAGAGAGAGGCCATGGGAGCTACAATTATTAGCAGTGCCATAGAGGTGGAACCATCCAAACCCTCTGGAGCTCACAACTTAGCACAGATTGCTTTGGATGTTCCACATGGAACTAGAGGACTTAACGTTTGCCCTGATGGATTTTGGACTTGCTTTGGTCCCAATGCTTTGTATCCCTGTTTGTACTTTTTGGAATGATAATGTTTATTTTGTGCTACTGAATTTTGGAACTGTTTAACTTTTCATTTGTATAGGGGCTCATAGGTAAGAGTTTGCATTACAACTTGGAGGAGATTTGGGACTTGGACTTTTCAGCAATGCTGAAACTATTAGGACTTTGGCAACTCTTAGAGATGGACAAAAATGCCTTTTGCTTAAAGGGATGGCATGAGTCTTTGGGGGCCAGGGTAGAATGTTATGGTTTGTGTCTAGATGTGCTCCAAAAAGCCTCATGAAGTCATGGGGCTGGCTTCTAGAGTTTATGATTGGTTCATGGTCTAGTGCAGGGACTATGGGTGTGAGCTAACTCTACACCCACCCTGGGACAGGTAGCCTGCATACAAGGTAAGGGAGGAAGACAGGCTCCCTCTGGCACACCTCCCCTTTTGCTCTTGTTACTTTTGCTGTTTTCCATGTCATGAACTGTTGCCCTCTGTCATGCCACTCTGCATTGGCTGATTATGGACTGCAATGTCCACAGACTGTGAACTCAGTAAAGCTTTCCTTCTTTAGCTTTGCACATTGGGTATTTCGTCTCAGCAATGAGAGAAAAGTAACCAGGGGCTGGGGATATAGCTCAGTGGAATAAGCGCCTGCCTAGCAAGTGCAGGGTCCTGAGTTTTATCCCCAGTACCTCCAAAAAAAAAAAAAAAAAAAAGAGAGAGAAAAGTAACCAAATCACACGGTATATAGAATGCTCTCTAATTTTTTAAATCAAGATTATTTCTGCTCATTTTTCAAGCCAATTATCTCTCCATAATTCACTTATGATTGGCATTGGAATATTTTACAGTTTTGTCACGTTAGCTTTGGCCCTTCTGAGGTACTTTGATGGCAAGTAAGATAAGCTACTAAGTCCTCACTAACAAAACAGTGATTGTGCCTTGCTTATTAAGCCTTAACACTATTACCCAGATTTTCTAACTTTGTTGTTTCATTAGCAAGGTTAATGAAGAGAAGTCTACGCTGTTCTACTCAGTAAATATGCTCCTTAACTTATGGTGGAAGCCCCAGTAAACACATTGCTATTAGAAAATACCCTAAGTTAAAAATGCATTCAATAAAATGAACCCAGGGGTTGTCATAGTTTAGCAACGCATCCCATAAGTATCAGATGTTTACTCTGGTGGTCACATGGCTAAAATGATACCTTATGGAACATTAAATCACTGGCCTGGATAAAACTCCAGTCCAAACTTCAATATTCAGAGTGTGATTTCTACTGTGTCACTTTCCCATCATTGTAAAATCAAAAATATGAGGTTGAATCATCTTTAGTTAGGGACCATCTGTAGTCATATTTTGTTAAACAAACATGAAAAAGTTGAAGATGTTATATTTCCAAAGTATGCTACCTTGGGAGAAAGATTTAAAGAAATCAAGAATTATATGTACTTGCTAATCCTTAAATTTTATCAGTCAGGCCGGGGATATAGCTCAGTGGCATAAGTGCCTGCCTGGCAAGTGCAAGGTCCAGAGTTCAATTCCCCGTACCAAAACAAACAAACAAAAAAACTCCACATACAAATTTTGTCAATCAGAGCTTAGTTTATATTTGTCATTGTTCCTAAACCACAGTAAAATATTTCTTTCCTTCACTGTATAAACAGATCATTCCTAGGAATTTGTCCATAGCTTCCTAGTACTGCGTAAGAGCTGGACACCAAGAATCTGTAGGCTGATTTTCCCACCAGTAAAACAACTCATCGTTGCACACATTTGACTATTGGTCCAAACCCAACACTTTTGTCATTGTCATGGGTTCCCCTAGTCTTCCTTTACTGAATGTAAGAGTCAATCAAGATTTCTTCCACTCACTTTTCAGACAAAATTCCCTCTCAAATCCTTCCTTCCAGGATTCACAAGATTGGTTTCTAAAGTTTTTACTAGTAGTTTGTGTATGAGTACATCTTAAGTAACCAACAAATGCTTTTGATAAAGCACCTATTAATGAAATATTATATGCTGGAAGTTGTTTTCTAAAAGTACTAGTGTTCAAGAGCATTGCTAAACAAAGATTTTTAAACAATTCACACATAGTAGGTACTCAATACACATTAAGTCATATATGTAAGTTATTATTTATTTTGCAATCAATAGATTTTCATTAGGCTGTAGCATGCTACACAGAACTCTAGAATAAAATGACTAAGTATAAAATATTGCTGCTGAGTTCTTAAATTAGCAGTAAATTAGAATTTAAAACATTTGACCAATAATAAAGAATACAAAACAATTTCTGTCTGATTCCTTCAATGTACAGCAAAATATATATATTGCAGAATGTGGATTAGGGCAAATTTCTTGCGACCTGAAGCAGTCAAATGTAGATTTTTGGAAGGAGATAGGTGGACTGGGAAAATTTCAAACATAGGGAATAAGAACTTGCAAAAATAAGGTCAAGACCTCACACACAAACCACACAGACCTATGGTTCATTCCCTGTGAAGTTGGGCTAAATTTATTTAATTCAACCAACAAGAAAAAGATCTAATTACTTAAATAGGAAATACCTGGAAGTGTTACCTAGTGCTATCTTTTATCTCCTGATAGGTCTTTATTTTCTTTTTATAACAACACTCCTAGTCAAATACAAGGTAGAACTATTTCATAGGCTGGAAGAGACTGATTTCACAACTTAACCTCCTTAGATAATACTTGTTCATAGATTGTAATGGTATAGACCTAAAATGCCTCCTAAAGCCTCATCTGTTTGGAAATTGATTGTATTATGGGGGTGCTATAACTGTCTTGTTGGGAGATAGGGTATGCTCAGAGATGGTAGGTCACGGGGGGCATGGTCTGAAAGGATTTATGGCCTTTCCCATCTCCTCTTGTCTCTGCTTTCTGTCTCTGCTCCCTGTCTGCCATGCCACCCTGCCATAGATCCAGCTAACTATGGACTGAAATACGAACCAAAATAAACATTTCCTTCCTTAAATTGTGGGTATCGGCTATTGTATCCCAGCATGAGGAATGTGACCAAGACACAGACCTTGTTCATATAAGTAATGAAAAATAGTATTCTATCTAGACTTCATAATTCTTATCTGGGATTCCCAGATAGATCAGTAGGAACAAACCAAACAAGAGGTATATGAAAGAAATCTCCAAGATTAAACCTCGAAGAAATAGTTCTGAGTTCAGGCTTAAATATTATCCTTGGCTGCCATTGAGAAAGAAAGGTGGGGAGATGGCCAGGAAAAGGACAGGAAAGATTTATTTTTAAAGATTTAAGTCTATACCTTCTCCATTGATAAGAATCCCTAGCAAGTTAATAATCTTGCTTTTCTGGTGAGAGAGGAAGACATCCTTTCAAATAAGATTTCCCTTACAAATGTAAATTTCTTTTATATCTAGTTTGTTTTCAGAGCTTCTCCTCTGTCCCTATTTTCTCAAAAGTAATCAATGCAAAATAACCCTTAAGCCCAAAGGATGTACTTTGAGGTGGTGTTTTCTGGTACCCCACAGTCACGTCAGGGTGGCATGTCCTAAACTCCATTACTAAGAAGCAATTTGACCTATAAAGACACTATCCCAGGCCTGCACCTTCTAAAGTCTGCTCAGTTCTTGTTCTGTTCTTGGTGGAGCTGAGCAGAAATGCTGGTTATCTTGCCCATAATTTAGGTCTTCCTTTGTTTTCCCTTTTTTGTTCCCAAATTATTTCTGTCTTCAAACATCGTCTCCTCTCTGAAGGCTCTGCCTTGCTTGTTCTGACTCAGCCAGTCACAGGCGATGTCCCCTCTTTCCCTGAGGGCCCTGTCAGGAGTGCTGATCTACCTACTCGGTGAGGCCTGCATTCCCCCTTGGGCACATGCAGGCACCCAGAAAGTGCTGCAGGTGAGAAGGGCGAGGATCTGGATCCCAGCAAAGGTTATGAAGTGAATACATTATAGCTGCATCTTATTAGCAGCCTTTGGAACATTTAGCAACCCACATTCTTGTGGGTCTGAGAGGTACGGTCACAGAGAAACAGAACTGTGAAAGGGGAAAGAGATGCCTCCTGCTCTGTTTTTGTGTTGTGCATCTAGGCCACAGGGAGGTTACTTTTCTACTAAAATCAGAAATGTTTACTTTTCTTTAAAGTGCCTGTACAATGAGGGGGAAGTTTCACTTTCACTGGACATGACCACTGATTTCTGACCCTAAATAATCCACAGTCTTACTATGTTCTCCAGGTCAGGATCGTAACAATAGCTTTCTTTTTCTTCAGCACCAAACTGGAACTCTGCCGATTTTTGAGGCATTCAATAACTTGGCCACTCTCCCTGCCTGCCCACATTGCTGAGGATTTTCTAGAGAGCTCCCTTTTCTCCCCTACACAATCTGCCCACCCATTCCAGCATGAGCCAACATTATGCCCATAGGATCCTTTTCTAATATGAGATGGAAAGCTGTCCCTTCTTACCTCCTCCCTACAAAACCCAGTCAACTCATTTAGGCCTATCTCAATTTTCTTTTAGAATTATAAATTTGCAAATCTGGTGGGATCTTTAAGGTTACTCAGTCCAGAAGCTGGCTTATAGAAGGTACTTTGTAAGTTTTTTATGATTGAATTAAGCACCCTTCTCTCTTGTAGAACTTTCTGGATGCCTATGCTTCTCTGAGAAACCCTAGCTGGGTTTATTTTTTGGTATTTCCTATTCAAAAATGTTCATAAATTAAAACTAGAGGATATCTCTAGTAAGCAGAATCTCCTGAAATCATTGCTCTGAAAAACTTCAGTCTCACTTTTCAAAGATAGGGGAAAGCAATTTGATGGCTAGTTTGATCATTACAATTCACTGTAATTATGAGCATGCATGACAATTGTTTCAAGGATTTAGAATGCACCTTGGAGTGTGCCTTGGATCTCTGAGAGCTGCAGCAGTGATATAAGAGTTTTAGGCTTGTGAGCTCTCCATTAAGGGCAGTCACTCCTGCTCATTCATGTTTAAAACTGGCAGAAAGAGAAAACAGATAGGGGATGTCCACTGAGAACATGACTAAATGGAACCCATTCTCATCCTCTCATTCACTTACTTTCAAGGTCTTTGTGCTTGCGTTGATTGTGGAAAGCCCTGGGAATGATCTGTAGCTCTCTAAAATAGATAAACAAGCAAACAAAAATATCAGTACACGGGAGAATTTTTAGAAGAAAATAAATGATTACTTCAATAAAGCATTAAGCATTGTGCTTGCCTTATGATAACTTTTCACTAAATGTGAGATTTTTAAATTATTTATTTTATAAAAGGAAAACAATGAGCAGTAAAAGAATAGGCACTTCTCACTTCCTGAAATATATACAGATGCTTCTCAATTTGTGATGGGATTATATCTCAATCAACCTCATGGTAAGTTAAAACATCATAAGCCAAAAGTTCACTTAATATACCTAACCTACTGAACATCATAGATTAGCCTAGACTAGCTTCAAATAAGTTTAGAACACTTATATTTGCTTACAGTTTGGAAAAGTCATCTAACACAAAGCTTTTTTTTATCATAAAATGTTGGCTATCTCATAGAATTGATTCATTTTACTCTACTGAACATGTACAGCAGAATGGGTGGACAGGTTCTCACTGCTAACATGAGGTGAGGATTTCCACTGGATGCATATAGCCATCACATCATCATAAAATCAACACATAACTCTATGATGAGAATTATATACCTTCCTATTGGTGGGGCAGGGCATAAGGTTTAAAAGGGAGATCATATTCTCAGGTGCAGATAGTGATGATTAATGAACAATGTATTTTATTTATGAACAATGTATTTTTATTTTATTTTAAGATAAAGAATGGAAGACTTCCAGGAAGATGGCGACTAGGCGAGCAGCAGAAAAAAATCCTCCCAGAGAGAGATCTCTAGCTCAAGACAGGCTTGGCGCGCACGGGTGCCAGGACTGCGGCTGCGAAGTTCAAACTGAACGTGTTGCTCTGTGCTGCCCAAGCCTCGGTGGGGTGGCCCAATTTGCCGCGGCGAGGAGCGGGCGGGCCTGGAGTGCTGGGCGCCAGAGGCGTGCAGGCTGTGCCTCGGCCCGGTCCGCGCACCCCAAGGGCGCCCGCGGCAGGCCGGACCCTCCCGCCTTCCGACCCGGCACGGCTCACCGGCAGCTGCGGCCAGAAATTGGCTTTTTGGCGGCTGCGGCGCAGGGCGGACTCGGAGCCTGCGTTCCTCAGGCAGGCTGCACTAATCCGGGCTGCAGACCGGGGTCCCGCTCTGGTCCCCATTCCCGCAGCCGGTGCCCTCCTCAGCCTGCACCCGTGGCCGTGGCAGCTTGTGCAGCACAGCAGAATGCAGAGCCTCGCTCACTCCCATAGGCCTGGAGCTTGAGGGCACTGCAGTGGCTGCGGTCGGCGGCCCCAGTGAGAGCGCCGAGGACAGAGAGAAGTGCTGGGGAGCCGCGGATAGTGGGCGAAGCACGAAATATTAGCACTTTGCAGCCCTCCTGCCTGCACGGATCCTGGGATGGGTGAGCTGTTTGCATGTCCTGACCAGATTTCTGAGTCGGGGAGGAGCTCCGCCTAGCGAGGAACACCTGAGCATCCCCCTGCCTGCATGGACCCCGGGGCCAGCGAGCTGTTTATGTGCCCCAGCCGGGTCTCTGGGTAGGGAGTAGCTCGGCCCACAAAGCAGGATATGAGCAGCCTTTTGAGCGGAACTTGCAGCAGAAAGCTTAAGGGATATTCTCCCGAAGAGAAGGAGCCATTGGAGCAGCCTTTGCAATGGACCTTTGCCTGGTGAACTGCCTGGGTAATTTATAGCTCAATATTTTCAATCTGATACCCAAAAATGGGAAGACAGAAGAACAAAACGCAGTCTCAGAACTCAACCCCACCCAGAACAAGTCCTGGATGCGAGAATATAGGGGAACTAGGAAGCCACATACCTGCAAGTTCTGAAACGATTGCATCCAAAATAAAGAAACAACTCCATCAGGACATAGAAGAGATTAAAGTAGAAATAAGCCACATTCCTGCAATGATCTCTCAGACAAAAACTGAACTGAAAACTATAATGGAAAAATGTTCCGTACACATACAGAAGAAATAGATAAAAGAATAGAAGAAAATAGGAAACAAATGGAAACGTTACAAGAGCAATTTAGGAATGAATTACCACGAATGAAACAGGTCTAAAGAGATTGCCAGGAATTGAAAACTTCCACCTAAAGCTGGCAGAACCGCTTAAATGAAGCCAAAGATAGAATTTCAGATCTTGAAGACAGCATGGCAGCTAATGAGTGTGAAAGGAAGGATCTCATAAAGTCATCAAGGATCCAAGAAAAATCAATCCAACAGCTGCAAGATGAGGCAAAAAGAAATAATATTTTAGTAATAGGAGTCAGTGAAACAGCAGGAAACAACACAAATGATATAAAAAGAATATTTGCTGAAATAATAGCAAAAAATTTCCCAAACATGGTAAAAGATACTGAAGTACAGTTAATCGAGGCATATAGAACCCCAATGAGTCATAACCCAAAGAAAACAACACACAGACATATAATAATCAAGATCACAGACATCCAGGAAAAGAACACAATATTAAAAGCTGGTAGAGAAAAGAAACAGATCACCTATAAAGGAAAGCCCATCAGAATCACAGCAGACTTCTCAATGGAAACCATGAAATTAAGAAGAGCTTGGAGCGAGGTATTACAAATTCTGAGACAAAACAGCTTCCAACCCAGACTGATGTATCCTGCAAAACTATCCTTCAAATTCAATGGAGAAATAAAACATTTCCACGAGAAAGAACAACTGAAGAACTTCATGAGTGGCAAACCAACATTTCAAAAAGCACTAAAAGATATTCTAGACAGAGAAAAAAATGACCACAATCTCAGGAACAACAATAGAAAGAAACCCTCAAACAGAACAAGTAAACAGAGAGCAAAAATAGGAAAACAACAAGTAAATAACATGACTAGAATAAGCCAATATATAACCATTAATGTAAATGGCCTCAATTCACAAGTCAAAAGGAAAAGATTGGCAGAGTGGATTAAGGAACACAATCCAACGATATGCTGTGTAGAGGAAACACATTTTACTCAAAAGGAAATCCACAGGCTGAAAGTTAAAGGATGGAAAACAATTCTCCATGCAACAGATCCCCAGAAAAAAGCAGGGATACTATTATGTTTGCAAACAATGTAAACTTCAAACCAAAAACAATCAAAAGAGATAAAGAAGGCCATTACATACTAGCTAGGGGGAAGCTGCAAGAGGAAGAGATAACAATCCTAAACATTTATGTACCAAACAATGGAGCACCAAACTTTACAAGTCAAGTCTTAACAGACGTGAAAAATCAAATAACTAATAACACTATTGTAATAGGGGACCTAACACTCCTCTGATGTAAAGAGACAGGTCAACTGGACAGAAACTCAGCAAAGAAATAACAGACCTGAACCAAAAGTGTGAACAAATGGACGTAGTAGATGTATACAGAGTGTTCCACCCCACAACATCAGAATACACATTTTTCTCAGCTGCACATGGGTCTTTCTCTCAAATAGACCACATTCTAGCCCATAGAGCATATCTACCTAAATGTAAAAGAATTCAAGTTATCCCATGCATATTATCTGATCACAGTGCAATGAAACTGGAAATTAATGACAAAGAGAACTCCAAAAACCGCATAAACGCTTGGAAATTAGACAACAACCTCCTGAATAACCAATGGGTCACACAAGAAGTTAAAGAAGATGATAAAAAATACCTACAAATAAATGAAAATGCAAGTACAACCTACCGGAATCTGTGGGATGCAATGAAAGCAGTCCTCAGAGGGAAATTTATAGCAATGAACTCATATATAAAGAAAACAG
Organism: Dinomys branickii; assembly: GCA_004027595.1. Taxonomy (NCBI): domain Eukaryota; kingdom Metazoa; phylum Chordata; class Mammalia; order Rodentia; family Dinomyidae; genus Dinomys; species Dinomys branickii. The sequence goes on along the minus strand of PVLD010000113.1, from coordinate 68,361 downwards.
AAACAGAGCAAATAAATAACCTAATGCTACACCTCAAACTCTTAGAAAAAGAGCAACAAGCCAAACCAAGAGCCCAAAGAAGGGAGGAGATTATAAAACTCAGGGCAGAAATTAATGCAATTGAGATGAAGAAAACTCTACAAAAAATAAGTGAATCAAAGAGTTGGTTTTTCGAAAGAATAAATAAAATTGATAAACCCCTAGCCAACCTTATCAAAAAAGAAGGGAAAGAGCTCAAATTCATGCAATAAGGAATGAAAAGGATGAAATCACCACAGATCCCACAGAAATCCAAAAGATCATTAATACCTACTTTGAAAATCTTTACTCCCATAGGATAGAAAATTCAGAAGAAATGGACAGATTCCTAGAAAGGTACAAATTACCAAAATTGAATCAGGAAGACTCAAAAATCCTGAACAACCCAATACCAATTAACAAGATTGAAGATGTCATTAAAAACTTACCAACAAAGAAAAGCCCAGGCCCTGATGGATTCACAGCAGAATTCTATAAAACATTCAGAGAAGATTTAATGCCAACACTCCTCAAACTCTTCAATGAAATCGAAAAGGAAGCAACTCTCCCTAACACATTTCTGGAGGCAAGTATTATACTGATACCAAAACCAGAAGGACCCAACCAAGAAAGAGAACTATAGGCCAATCTCTCTAATGAACATAGATGCAAAGATACTCAACAAAATACTAGCAAATAGAATACAGCGAATCATAAGGAAAATTATACACCACGACTAGGTAGGATTTATTCCAGGAATGCAGGGATGGTTCAATATTCGCAAATCAATTAATGTAATACATCATATCAATACAGCCAAAGACAAAAACCACATGATCATCTCAATAGATGCAGAGAAGGCTTTCGATAAAGTCCAACATATATTCATGTTAAAAACCTTAGAAAAAATAGGAATAGATGGCCTCTACCTCAATCTGATCAAAGCCATCTATGACAAACCAACAGCCAACATCATACTAAATGGACAAAAACTGAAATCTTTCACTTTAAAGTCAGGAACAAGACAAGGATGTCCATTGTCACCACTCCTATTCAACATAGTTCTGGAAGCATTAGCCAGAGCAAATAGATGAGAGAGAAATAAAAGGAATAAGGATAGGAAAGGAAGAAGTCAAACTATCACTATTTGCAGATGACATGATACTATACATGGAGGACCCCAGAAACTCCACAAGAAAACTCCTGGAATTAATTCACAAATTCAGCAGCGTAGCTGGATACAAAGTCAACACCCAAAAATCAATAGCATTCCTATACAGAAACAACAAACAGACTGAGAGAGAAATTGAGGAAACCATACCTTTTACAATAGCAACCAAGAAATTGAAATACTTAGGAATCAATCTAACAAAGAATGTGAAAGATTTATTCAGTGAAAACTACAGTACTCTGAAAAAAGAGATCGAAGAGGATTTCAATAAATGGAAAAACATACCCTGCTCATGGTTAGGAAGAACCAACATTGTGAAAATGGCCATACTACCAAAACTGTTGTACAGATTCAATGCAATTCGCATTAAACTACCATTAGCATACCTCAGAGATCTAGAGAAAATATGCCTTAAATTCATCTGGAACCAGAAGAGACCCAGAATAGCAAAAGCAATCCTGGGCAACAAGGACAAGTCAGGTGGAATCACAATCCCTGACCTGAAATTATACTACAAAGCTACTGTAATAAAATCAACCTGGTACTGGCTAAAAAACAGACCTGAGGATCAATGGAACAAACTGGAAGATGCAACCACAATGAAAAACACACTCAGCCACCTACTATTTGACAAAGGAGCCAACCAAACTCACTGGAAAAAAGAAGGCCTGTTTAATAAATGGTGCTGGAAAAACTGGCTTGCCTCTTGCCGAAAACTGAAAATAGACCCAAGTCTACCACCATGCACCAAACTCAGGTCAAAATGGATCACAGATCTCAACATTGAAACAGAAACTCTAAATCTATTGGAAGAGAAAATAGGTAAAAATCTTGAAGACATAGGAGTAGGGAGAGAGTTCATGAATAAAAATGAAACTGCAAGGGAAACACTTCAAAGAATCAATAACTGGGACCTCATCTGACTGAAAAGTTTTTGTACCTCTAAAGAAATCACCAGCAAAGTTAAAAGAAAAACCCACAAATTGGGAAAAAATCCTAGCTGGCTGTCCCTCATACAAAGGTCTTCTATCTAGAACATACAAAGAATTAAAAAACATGTACCTGTCCAAATTCAAAGACCCAATCCAGAAATGGGCATCTGAGATGAATACACACTTCTCAGATAAAGAAATACAAACGGCAAATAAATATATGAGAAAATGTTCCACATCCTTAGTCATTCGAGAAATGCAAATAAAAACAACACTGAGATTTCATCTCACCCCAGTAAGACTGGCCAGTATGAAAAAATCATCCAATAACAAATGCTGGCAAGGCTGTGGAGAAATAGGGACTCTATTACACTGCTGGTGGGAATTCAGACTGGTGCAACCACTGTGGAGAGCAGTTTGGAGAATTCTCAGCAAACTAGGTCTAGAAGTTCCATTCAAACCAGCTATTCCCCTTCTGGGTATTTTCCCAGAAGATCTGGAAGCATCATATCACTGTGATAATATGTGCACCCATGTTTATAGCAGCACAATTTGTAATAGCTAAATTGTGGAAGCAACCCAAATGTCCATCCACGGAAGACTGGATTAAAAAACTCTGGTATTTTTATATAATGGAATATTATTCAGCTATAAAGGGGGATGGATTTGGGGCCTTTGTAGGCAAATGGTCACAACTGGACACCATACTCATAAGTGAAATAAATCAGAGGTACATTTGCAGGCAACGTATTGTGTCACTGGTGTGAGAACCTGAGGGTGGGAATATAAACTAAGAGACATGAAGAAAATCTGTTCAAAAGTAGAACAGATCAGACGAGGGAAAGGAGAAAAGAAAGAGGCAAAAATGTATGTATGTATGTATGTATGTATATACATATGTGCAGGATGGCTGACATGGTTCTACTATTGTCTTATGTCACTTAATGGCAAGGAATAGTTGATGACTGGTTGTTTGATCAATCTTGTATGTCTATATATGTTCTCCTGAGCATACATTTTGAAGATATCAATATGCAATGCAACAACTATTGTTGGTTTTCTGTTGCTATGTCTATAATTCAATTCTGATTATACTGTTATTGTGCTACTTTGTGTCTCTTTGTTAATGCTTTCCGTTTTTTTTTCTGTTGTTGTTGATGTAGTTCTTTTTGCTTTCACACTTTAAAAAGAAAAATTATATTAAAAGAGAGGAAGGAAAAGAAGAAAATGAAAAAGAAACAAAAAAGGAAGAGATAATTATATATGTATGTAAGTAAGTATGCATGTATATGCAGCATATCTAACATAGTTGTACTACTGACTTAGGTCACTTTTTTATAAGGAATAGTTGATGATTAATCGTTTGATCAATTTTGCATGTCCATATCTGTTTTCCTGAATATACACTTAGAAGTTATCAATATGTAATGCAACAACCATTGTTGATTCCCTGTCACCTTATCTGTAACTCAGTTTTGACTGTACTATTCTTATGCTACTTTGTGTCTGTTTGTTAATATGTTTTTGTTCTTATACTTTTAAAGTAAAATTTTAAAAAAAGATAAAAGAATGAACACATATTAACAAAAACATATAAATTTACAAAATATCACAAAACAATACAAGCAATACAGAGTTTCAGACAAGACATGATACTCTACATAGAAGACTCCAAAATCTCCACCAGAAGACTCCTAGAATTAATCAACAAATTCAGGAGTATAGCTGTATACAAAGTCAACACTCAAAAATCAACAGCATTCCTATACACAAACAACAAAAACACTGGGAGAGAAATTAAGGAAACTATACCTTTCACAATAGCATCCAAAAACTTGAAATATTTAGGAATCAATCTAACAAAAGATGATTAATGAGTGATTTTGTGAATCATGGGACATGAAGGGTTATATGAAAGGGGTTAATGTGGCTACAATCTAAAGAAGTTAGTGAAAAGGGAAAATGGATCCTTTAGAGGATGAGGCCAGAGGCTGGCAGACACTGAGGCATGAAATTCTATAGGTGGTTGAAAAAAAGAGAACTGGAACAAGCCCTGAGTATGGAAATACAGGAAACAAACAAACAAACAACCCTTACTTTTATAGACTAGTGGCCAGACCCCTTGAACTGGAGTTCTCTCGGTAACTATGGAATTACCCCAGAGTAGATGAAGGTACATAGAGGAGAATGGACTGGGGAAGGATACTTGGAAGGTGAGAAGAAAGCACGTGTCTGGAATACTGGGGCAACCGCATAGGTTCAGGGACCCAAGCTTTGATACTGCTCTTCTGCTGAGTTTCACTGTTCAGAAAATGGCATTTTAGGGAAGGGGAGGTCCTGTAGAGACAAGTCTGCTGCCCTGCTCTATAGGATGTGCTCCTCCTAGAGATACTCCAGGCAGTTGTAGGAGTTCTGACCAATGCCTAAATCCTTGTTTGGTTACTCACATTCTAAAATCATTCCCTCCTATTAGTTCATGTTTGCCCTTCAGAGAAGACTGGATTGTAAGTTTTGCCTGGGTCACTCCATAGGAAGCTAGGAGATCAAAGGGAGTCATCGTTGGCTCCTTGAGAGAGGTCACTTTGCTTGGTGAGAGACTATAAGTAAAAATAGATGCCCCAGTGTAGCCTCCTGGGCAAATGACTTATTCATGAGTTCTAAATTATTGAGGTCATTGAAGAGAGTGCTATTTTTAACCTTTGAGAGAGGAAAGAACGAGGTGAACTGGACTTTAAGGGAAGTTCTTTCTTCATAGGGCCAAAGGCAGATGGTGTAAACACTAACTGGAAGTATAGATCTATGTGCAGTGGATGACCTTCGGAAACCTGTCCACAAATAAGTCTGCTTCATTTGCTGCCAACCAGCTATGAAGAAAGAGCTCACTACAGTTTGATTGTACCCTTGAAGACTCATGTTGGAACTGCCCTTGTGACAGTAAAAAGCGGTACCTTTAAGAGCTAAGCATGTCCTGAGAATTCTGCTCGAGTGAATGGATTAATAACCTTATCTTGGGAGTGGGTGTGTTATAAGTCCATCCTCCTTCAGATTTTCTTGCCATATAATGCTTTCTGCCATGTTATGATGTAGCAAGAAGTCCCTCACCAGATGAAGCTCCTCATCTTTGGGTTTCCAGCCTCCAGAGCTGTCAGAAGTCAAATCCTTTTCTCTATAAATTATTTGGTCTGTGGTGTTGTGTTACAACAACAGAAAATATACTAAAATCCTTTGGAGAGCTGGGTTGGCAGACACTTCAGCTAGAGTGATGTTACCATGTACTAGGAAGAGGTCTCTGTCATAAAATGCTGTTGCTACTTTTTTGTCATTACTCCAGAGTTTGAAGGATTGGTTTTCTCTTGAAATGCAAATGTTCCCTGGGAGAGTTTCACACATCATTGGCTTACCAACTGTCACTTAAATTACCCGTGAGCAAGAAAATTTCCTCAGTTCAGATTCACAAGAGGAATATATTTAATATTTTAATATCATATTGACATGTAAAGGATTATATAAAGATTTACTAAGTATGCTTACAATGGCCATCTGTCAAATTAGGGTTGGAAAAATTCAAAATGGCTGCCTGTGTGCTGGAGAACTGGAGGGCTCAGTCAAATTTGATGGCCTGAGCTCACTACAGAGTTGGGTGCAAGTGCATGTTGAAAAGTCAAGAGATGTGTGCATTGGAAGGGTGAAAAGTCTGCAGTGGAAGCCTGAAGGAACTACTGACCAACATCTGAAGGCAGTGGGAAGACCAGAACTCCACTGAAGCAAAGGAGAAGGCTTCTTTCTTTCCCTTTGTATTCAGTCTAGGCTTTCAGACTTATTGCTTGGTGCCACCCACACCCAGGAGTGATCTTCCCTCTTGTTTGTGGCGTTCATGCACAGACACACCCAGGACTGTGCTTCATGAATCTGCTAGGCCTTCTTAATCCATTCAAGCTGACCTATCACAATTAGAAAGAAAAATGAAGCTAGTAGTTCAGAAACATGAACTAATAGTTGATTGAGAGTAAAAAATAGGATGCAAAATAGTTGTTGGAATGGGGTTTGGAGGAGGGTTGCAGTAGATGAAGGACCTGGGATGTAGGAACACAAATGCATTGGTCAGCTTTCTGATTGTTAAACACAATATCTCACACCTGAAAATCTTTAAGAGAGGAGGTTTAGTTGGCTTATGTTTCTAGAGGATTCAGTACATGGTTAGCTGGCTCCAAGGCAAGACCATCACAGCAGAAAAAAATGGTAGAGCAGAGCTGCTTAGTTCATAATGGCAGAGCAAAACAGTGCTGGACAAGAAGCGCCCAAAGACCAGACGTGGACCTCAACATGACCTCTCCATGACCCACTCAGACACAGAAATATCATTTACTAATCTGCTGGAGGTAGCTCTCAAGCCAACCAAATCAGCAATTAAGCTTAATTGGCACAATAGGAATGATGCTCCTGAGAATGGAGAGAGAACTTGACTAACAAAGACTAACTAGCATTTAAAACCACAATATCTCCACTGCAATGTGCTGAAGAAATTCTAAATGCTTTCCTTTTCTATGTATTTCACCACCTAATAACAACTTTCCATCCATATTCGATCAATATTTGTAGATAGACTATAACTGTTTAATCTTGTGTGTCAGTTTGATGATTCTTTCATTTAATAGTCTTATAATACTTTCTCATTGGTGCTCTACACCTATTTAACATTCTTTGCAACTTTCCATTATCTGAACGTCATTTCTAAGACTGAGAAATACCTTAACTTGCTATACAGAGCTTACCTCCCACCAGAGAAGCTCCCTTACAACTGTGACAGGAATGCAAACTTACCCCACCCAGACATGAGCTCCTACCCAGGTATAAGCCTCCACCCATGTCAGATGAGAATGGAGGCAGTTACCCCGTTTCCAGTGGCAATACCCTGGGACGATACAACAGCACTGGCAAATTGCCACCCATGATGGTGTTTGTCCCCATCATGCCTGTGCATCTTCATGGAAACAACACTATGACCTGCCCACATATTCTTCCTATGTGGAAGTCTATCCACTAGCAAATGTACTCTTAACCAAATACAGTTCTGCTTAAATTGACAAGGGTTAATTTCCTTTAAGTGCAATTTTAAGTTCTGATTTTTATAATTAGTACATTAGTTTTTATATGTGCCAACACTTTATAAATATTAATTATTAATGTTAATAAATTTATCTCTTAAATAAGAACAATTATGCTCATTTTAAAAATAAGGAAACAAAAGTAAGAGAAGATACTTATTTGTCATAGATAACTCAGCTGCTAAGTACAGAGCCTAGATTCAAGCCCAGGATGTCCACACATGTAATCATTTTGTTCCTCTACCCCCAGACAGACCCACCTTCATTTTCCTCTCTCACAAATCTTCTGTTATGGTTTGTGTCTAGATGTCCCCTTAAAGTCACTTGCAGTTATGAAGGGGCAGGCTTTTCAGAGGTGGCTGAGTGTAGAGTTTATGATTGATTCATGGGCCAATGCTAGAATTAAGAGTATGAGTGGTATAACCACCCTAGGGTGGGTAGCTTGGATAGACTGGATAAAGACAGAAAGAGGCTTGTCCCTCCCTCCCTTGCTGGTTTTGCTGTCTTGTTGGAACTGTGAACTGTTTCTCCTCTGGAACATTCCTCTGCCAAGCCACCCTGCTTTGTATCCAGCCAGCTACGGACTGAAACTTCTACAGATTATGATCTAAATAAACCTTTCCCCCTTTAACTTTGTGTGTGGAGTATTTTGTCTTAGCAGTGGGAGAAAAGTAACAAAGACATCCCATCACCACACAGCTCCTATCTGCCTTCATGCTTGAACATTCCTCATCTTGTAATAATGAGGCCATTTCTGATTTCTGACACCTGTCTGGTTATTATATCAATTTACAAAGTAATTCCTTAAAAAGAAGACTAAGTGTTTTCCTCCTGAAATCCCCCAAAATTTCACTACAATTATGAGAAATAAGCTTTTTGAAAAATTTTCCTGTTTGGCTTAACTAAGTAGCTGTGAATGCCTCATACTTCTGAACATAAGGAAGACGCATTGCCATCAGTTGGGGAACTACAAAAACAGAAGAAATACTAATAATGATCCAAGGTAATTTATGATACTTTCTGCTATGCAACAACTTTTGAGTAAATTGAGTTATTTCTACAATGGATGTTGAGAATTGTATGATAATATCTCTTCCAGTATAACCAGCACTGCAAAGTGTAACATTAAAAGTTAGATTTCTTTTTCTTTTAGATATAAATGACTTCTCCAAAATTCTCCCTAGTGAACACATAACCAAAACCCTCTCTTCTCATCAGCTCAAAGAAGTAACAGAATATGCAGATGTTGGCCCTGGGAGCCAGGAGTCAGTTTCCTTTACATGAGAAAGTGGAGAACGAACTGAGCTCAAAGATAATCCAGCTCTTTACAGCAAGTGTAAAGAGCTGGATTATCTCTCTGTGTTCCTCTCCCCCGTTCTTTACTATCAAAGACCCTTATACACATCTACTTGCAAAAATGGTAACTTGAGGTGAATGGGCCCCTCCATCTCTCTTTGGCAAGATAAACAACCTCTGTTGACTTGGTCAGTAACTAGTAAATTAACCTGAGAGTATGAGTTTAAGTGGCTGGTAGCACTAGTTCTAATATCTTTATGGTTTCTTTGGTTTTTTTTTTTTTTTTTTTTTTTTTTTTTTTTTTTTGGCGGTACTGGGGATTGAACTCAGGACCCTGTGCTTGCTAGGCAGGCGCTTATTCCACTGAGCTATATCCCCAGCTCCATCTTTATGGTTTCTTCTTTTCACTGTATCTCATCTTTGTACTCCCAAAGATATGCTTCACATGCTTGGTGGTTTATGATCTGGAGCAGAGAACTAATTGGCATCCCAGAGTTTATGGCTCTTTCTGGGAAGGGAGCCATCAAGAACCGTCGGGGATCTCTTGCCACTTATTCCTTCTGTCAAAGCTAGCAACTCAGTTCCTCACTCTGGCTACTGCTAAGCGTTCATCACGTCTGGTGAAGGGCATCAAAGCAATCCAGTTCCATTTCACTCAGGTCACATAATACTTGAGAGTTTTCTATAACACTCTAGCATGTGACAGGACTTTCCACAAATGAAAAGTTGAGGGTTAGATAGAGAGAACTGGTCACACAGATCAGCAGTAGGGATTTGGGTGAAAAATGGAAAGAGTTCTCAGAGGCTGACAGTAGGGAGGCATAAGCATTGCAACAACGGGTTACATATTTCCTTCTTGGCTCTTTATTCAAAAGGTACAGAAAGTTGCCAGTTCGAACAAGGAGAGTGAACCTTCCCCAAAGCAGGAGTGCAGATATCCACTGTACCACCCAGGTGGACACCCATAGGCTTAGAGTATACTGTGTGGGCAAAGCTGAGAGGATCAGGAAGGGAGAAGACATAAGGAGAAGCGGGTGGAATCAGGCACATAGTCATTCCTTGTTATGTTCTGGACAATGGTTCCAGTATCCCCCATCCTTATGGATACCCAAATCCCGAGATGCTAATAGTCTTTATTCTGTATGGTTTAGGGAGTGAGAAAGGGAAAAAATGTATACATGTTCAGTACAGATGCAATTTTAAAGTTTTTATGTTTGATTGGCAGATAGTTAAGTCCACAGAGGCTTCAATACAGAGGGCCAACTAGATCTATCATGCTACACCCTTCAAACTTCCCAAGGTCTATCAAAAGGGCATGTTTAAACTAATAACTCTACCTAAAATGAGTGTCAAATTGCAAATGAACAAAAATTATAGATTCATATATCCTGCAAAGTGAGGATATATTTTTTGACCTTAAAATGCTTGCAGCAAGGTGGCTTTCCTCATTTTCCCCATTTACCTCCTCCATGGTCAGGGAGTTCAGCCTGGTGATGGGAAGGAGGGGGAGAGCCTGACTCTTGGTCTCCCTAGCCCTTGTCTGCCCCACATTTTCCCCACATTCAATCACCCTTTGCAGGTATGAAATATTGGGTAGTTCTTAGAGTATATCACAAAGGTACCACTGGATTGCAGAAGATGATCACAATGGGCTGGAAATCATGCCTGATGCCCCAGAAAAACTAGAAATCTCATCTCTTACAGGCCATGTGGTGGATACTATCTACGACTTTGCCTCCATAGGGAAGAACAATTGGACCCCTACTCCTGGCTGCTCTAGTCTTGAGTAACAGATCATAAAAGGAAGGCTCAAAAGAATCAAACCGGTTGCAAATAGCTTAAGGTTTGGATCTAAGCTCTCTCCCCAAAGGTCCATGTATGCAGAGGCAGGGCTTTGGGAAGGCAATTGGAAGCTCTAACTTCAGTGATGGGTTAATCCTCTGGTGGGTTCAGAGTTTGGCGGCATGCGTGGCAGGTGATGGAAACCTAGGAGATTTGAAGGAAGTGGATCATGGGGACATGATCAGGGCAGCCCTCTCTGATCCCTGGGCCCGGGCTCAGGCCCTCCCCTCCCCCCCCATCTCCATCTATGTCCTCTCTCCCTTCTTGCTGGCTACCATGAGGCAAGCATCTCTCGTTTCTCACACTCTTTCATAGCATTCTACCTCAGCCCAGGCCCAGAACAGTGGACTCAGCTGAGCAGGAAACCTCTGAACCTATGAGCCAAAATAAACCTTTCCTCATTTAAATCATTTGTTGAATGTATTTTTTTCACAGTGACTAAAACCAGCAGCTCTCTAGAAATAGAACTCCAAGAATGTATACAGAAATACACAACTATCCAGGAGCCAATGGGGTAAAATTCACCATGTTTTGTATCCAATTAAAAATGACCAGCTATACAAAGGAAGAAAAGAAATAATCTAAGATGGGGAAAGAGGGAATCAACCAATCAAAACTGACTCAGGTGTTAATATTCACAGAAAAGGACATTAGAACAGTTATAACTGTATTTCATGTTTCAAACAGTTGAGTACAGACATGAAAGATATAAGAGACCCAGTTAGTACTTCTGGAGCTGAATTCTGTAACATATGAGCCAAAAACATAATAGGATGACTCAATGACAGACTAGACATCGCGGGAGGAAAGACTTATAGATTTGAATTCAGATAAGTAAAAACCATTCAAATGAAAGAACAAAGAATAGACTAAATAAATAAATGGAAAAAATAAATAGAGCACAAGTGTACAGTACAACTTCAACTAACCTGCTAAATGCTAGTATGGCTTATATCTAGATGCCCCCTCAGTCTCATACACTCATAGGTTGGGCTTTTAGGAGTGACTGGATCATGGGTATATGACACTGGATCGTAGTGTGATTACTGGATCATAAGTGTATGACACTGGATCATGAGTGTGTGATACTGGACCGTGAGTGTGTGACATTGAATCATGGGTGTGTGATACTGAATCATGGATGTGTGATACTGGATCATGGGTGTGTGACACTTGATCATGAGTGTGTGACACTGGATAATGAGCACGACACTGGATCATGGGTATGTGATACTGGATCATGAGTGTGTGACACTTGATCATGAGTGTGTGACACTGGATCATGAGTGTGTGACACTGGATCATGAGTGCATGACACTGGATCATGAGTATGTGATACTGGATCATGAGTGTGTGACACTTGATCATAAGTGTGTGATACTGGACCATGGGTGTGTGATAGTGGATCATGAGTATGTGATACTGGATCATGAGTATGTGATACTGGATCATGAGTGTATGACAGTGGATCATGAGTGTGTGACACTGGATCATGGGTGTGTGATACTGGATTATAAGTGTGGGATACTCGATCATGGATATGTGATACTGGATCATGAGTGTGTGATACTGGATCATGAATATATGATACTGAATCATAGATGTGTGATACTGGATTTTGGTGTGATACTGTATCATGAGTGTGTGACACTGGATTAGTCAACTGATTGGTATAGCATAGTCCTAAGTGTGGATGATGATCTACTGAAGAGGAACGACACACTGTGGGTGTGAGCAGCACCAACTATTAGGCTTGTAGCCTCACCTGGACAGAATAAAAGGGAAAGCAGAAGAAAGACTCGCTGTCTCCTGCCTGCAACACCATGAATTGTTTCTCCTCTTGGAATTGTTTCACTTGCCTTGGACCCAGCTGGTTGTGGACTGAAACCTTCACAAACTGTGTGCTAAAATATTCTGCCTCTTAACTTGTAGGTTTGTGGTATTTTTCCCCAGGAACAAGAAAGCAACAATAAACTAAGACAAGAGTATAATTTGAAGGGAGAGAGAAAAGGGGAAAACAGTTTTCAAAAGAATGGCAAAAAATGCTCAAATTTGACAAAAACTATAAACTCAGCCAGCTTAATTTTGTTTGGTTACCATTTAGAAAATACACTGGAGTTGATAAATTCAAAATGGCTAACTTGATTCATCTTTGTGGGGTTTAAATGGACAAATTTTCTTTGGTTTAGTTCACTGGGCATTTTAGCACAGCAGCAAGATTTATTTCCCTTTTGAGTCTATAATTTGCATCAGTTCAAATTCCTGGTACCAATAAGTAATGATCATAAAGGAATTCTTATTTCTGATCATGATAAATCTTCCCAAGTTTTGCACATGTGGATATTTTGTAATTTTTGAGAAGTAGGTGCTCAGTCAAGACAGTGTTCTGTTCTCAGTGCATACTAAGGGAAATGAATAATTTCATTCATACAATGTTTCCTTTTGAGTTGCTTTTCTCTGAAGAACAGATGAATATTCATCTACTCGTCTATACATTCACTGCCTTACCCAGAGGTGAAAGAAAAGAGTTTTCAGCCCCTGGCAGTGCACACTGACACTGGACTCTCATCCTGGGCCAGACATGATTTGAACATGACCTCTCCTCAGGCAAAGTATCCCTTGGGCTGTGTGATGCTTTCTCTTCTCAGGAAATGTGTTATGTGTTGAAATGAGTGATGAAGGAAATCAAATGGGGAATGAAAACCAGCCATGGTGGTTTTCTCCATAATCTTATTTCTCTTTATTACTGTAACAATGCTCCTCCTCTAGGTTCTCTATGTGGTTAAACAAATATTTTCCCTTGGTTATGATTGTGATGATTAATATAAACATAATAGCAGTTATTTATTGATTCTCTGCTAAATAGTAGTTTGAAGCTAATATTCTCTAATTTCCAAAATAACTACTCTAATAGTGATGATCATTTTCTTTCTGGAAATAAGAAAACTGAGGTTCAAAGAGATTTAGTAACAATGGTATTATCCAGAGCCTAATCTCCCATTTTCGCCACTATCGTAGACTTTCCCTCTTCCAACAGTAATTCATTTAGGGTGGAATACTGATGGAAGAGTATGTTGAACAACGAGAAAGTGTAAAAGTGGCACTTTAGCTCACAGTAGCTAATAATCTAAACTCAGGCATTCAGCTTGACCATTTGCCAACAGGTTCCTTCATGGTATTGATAATAAAGGCATTTTGGGTGTTTTCTCAAAGATTAGGTGGTCCCAGGGCATCACATCATCAGAGAAACTTCCTGAAAACCTGCCTGGCCTGTGACCACACTGACACACATCGTCCACTGTTTCACTGGTTTTATCACTCTCTCCGTATTTGAATCTCAGAAAGTGGACTGATTGGAGAATCGTACCTGCATTTTTTGAAGTTTCAGTATGAAAGTGGCACCCTGTAAAGGTCCAGCAGGAACAGAAATGAAATACATGCAATCTGGTGGGAATAGAACTTCCTTTTCCAGGCTCAAGGGTCAAAATCTTACTAGCAAGAAGCAAGTAGACCTTCAACAAAACAGTCCTTTACTGTTATAGAACATCTTTACTCTTAAATGTCTGAATCATGTAATCAAGAGAATAAAAAGAATCTATACAACTACTAGTGTATACAACTAAGGGGCCTTGTGACTAGAGAGAGAAAGACTATTCCTGGCATCCTTTTATTCCATGCATTGCTTCTAAATGCAGTCATATGTCATCCACCAATGGGTTAAGTGCTGAGAAATGCATGGTTAGAAAATGTCTCCATCAGAACGTCATGGAGGATAACTACACAAAGGTACCTATAACACTTCTAGGACAGATAATTTTGTGGGATCTCCACTATATATGGGTCCATATTTGACCAAAAGTGTCATGGTGTACTGTATGACATTTTCAAAGTAAAAAATAGTTGAAGAGGTGCTTTATATCATAACCACTGAGATGTTCCTTAGAGACACAACTAAGTTCAGCCTCATCCAAGGGAATTATTTCCCACCCTTTTATCAGGCTGTCAAAATGAGCAATGGGGGGAAGACTGAAATAAAGGAAATATTTCTAGTTGCAACAACTCTTATGGTAGTGTATTCAAAATATTTTCCTTATGTATCCAAAGAAAGAATTATAAAAAACATATACCTGCCTTTGGTACACTTCAGGTTTATTACTTTGACCATGATTTTATGTAATTGTGAAAGATACAGTTTCTATTCTGCAATGTGTATGTGTTTTTCTAGATCTTTTCAATGAAACCTTTATACTCCAGATGAATTACCTTCAATTTACTGAGAACACCACCATAGGATCTCATTAATAAAACTGGTCTGCAAAGTCACATTATTTTGTGAAATAAGGAAGAAAGTGTCTTAAAAATTAATTAGTGTGCATTTCTCCTTGACAATTGTCTTCCTTTAGAGTCCTAACTGTGAGAAAGAGAAGGCCCTCACAGGGAACAGTGTGCCACGTGGATGGCATAAAGCCACCCCTTCGACAGTGTTGCCTCTCTTCCAGCCTCTCTTGCTTGCCTTCAGGAGGCACCTCTGGAGGGAGGTACTCTTGGAGGAATTGGACCCTCCGTGTTTGTTCCCCAGAGCAATGGACACAGGTGCAGTTTGGGATGGTTCGCCAAGTGTATTTCTTTTAAATGGGGTGGCAGGTCTGTGGTAGAAGCACAGATGGGAAAGGTGAGCCTGCAACAGCAGCGGAGATCTCAGCAAAGCCTCCCTGTCTCCCCCCCTTTGTTCCTCCTTCTTTACTCATCTTCAACAGCTGATAAAAGCAAAAAGCACTTGTTTATTCTCTATTATTTGATGTTTGTGCATCCATTAACATCTATCCAACACACCACACACACACACACACACACACACACACACACACACCACACACCACATTCCTGCTTTCCACTCCTTAGGTTAACATTACAGATTTCCTTCTCAATCTGAGACATGGCACAGGAAACTTATCACAGGAAACGTATTTAAAGGAACTGTGTAAGTATCGCTGGTGTGCTTTGTGTTAGGATCCAGCACAGAACATGTGCGTTTAGAAAGAAGATTGACTAGTGGCTGCAGAAAAGTAACAGCTAGTGTGGGAAGAAAGAATGGTGGTTCACAGGAATTTGGGTTGAGATAAGAAACACCTAGAAAAATGTTGTACAATGTTACCCACTTCCAACCAGGCCCCCTCTCCTATCAGCACAGCCTATGGAGCTGGAGTGTTGGAACCCCACATTTTTGGGCCCTCAGTCCAAGTTCCTGAAAGAGTCAATAGCACCGTATGTTTTTGAAAAATTTTCAACAAAAGGCATTTTGGTCTCTTAAACACAACAAGACTGTATCAAATAGTATAAGATTCCTACCCCATTAGGGTTCCTATAAGCAAAAATTAGAGCACCAAGATAATTTGAATTTTCAATAAATAACAAATAATTCCTTCTTGTTCCTAATAGTGCATGGGAAAACATACTAAAAAGCTACTTGCCGTTCATCCGAAATTCACATTTAAGTAGGAATCTGCACTTTTTCTACCAGCAGATCTACACTTATGAGAAAACTGGATCCTCCCCTGCTTGGGCAATGAATAACAAGGGCAAACTGGAGGCTCCTGAACTAAACAAAGTGTCCATGGATTTCACATTGTAAACCCTTCTCAGACTATAATTTGAGACTTCGAAAGATCTATGCTGACTGATGTTATGCAACCTTATTTTCTGGCACATTTTTTGCTACAGACACACAGATCAAAATAATTTCCCAACTCTGTGAGAAAAATGAGAAATTCTTGTTCTTTAGGGAGAGACTAGTGAACTGTGAAACATCACTGGTATTCTTTGTGTTACAATCCAGCATAGAACATGAACATTTAGAAAGGAGATTGGTCAGCGGCTACAGAAAATTAATAGCTAGTGGGGGAGAACAAAATGGGGACCCAAGGGGATTTAGGAAACACCTAGAAAAAATATTTTCAACATTACCCACCACCAACAAATCCCTCTCTCCTAACAGCACATACTAAAATTTAACCTGTGCAACAAGAAGTTACTTTCCATAGTAACCCAATACCTATACCCATGTGTATGTGATGGAAACAAAGATTTCATGAAGTATTTACCATTACTTCATTGCACAATTACAGTATATAATGCACACTGATGTTTTCTATTCTGATACATTTCATTGTTTTAAAAAAAGAGCTCACTGCACTTAGTTAATTTCACAGCTGATTAATGGGTGATGATCTGTGGGTAAAAACAACAACAATAAAACCCACCGCAATACTCAAAGCAACTTCTCAGGAGACTAAATGGACTAATCCCCACAGGAAAGGGTTTGCATCACGGTGTAAATCAATGAGCTGAGAAAATCTTGCTATGAAACAGTGTTAGGTGAACAGCATGTTGGGTCACATAGTTGACTTGTGTCTGATATGAGATCCTCATCCTGTCTTGATGGATGTTATGGTTTGAAAACTAAAATGTCCCCCAAAAGTCTGTTGTGCTTGGAAGGTGATTGGATCTTAGGGTCACTGGGTGATTGGATTCATCCATTGCTGAGTTCAGTAACCAAATATGCTGTTAGGAGACAGGGCCTAGTTGGAGGTGGACAATGTGAGGCATGACCTTGGAGGTAGCATTCTAATCCCCCGACCCTCCTTTTCTCTTTGCTTAGCTTCCATGAGTTCAGCTCATTTTTTCCACCATGACTTCTGACATCCTGTTTCTGCCTTAGAGGTAGCTGGTCATGTAATAACACCTAACACCATGAGCCAAAATAAGCCTCTCTTCCTTTAAGTTGTGGGTGTAGAGTATTTTATTCCAGTGATGGGAGAGTGACTGATGCAGTGGGTAGCAAGTGAGTGGGTACCCGTGCAAAGTTACCCTGAGAGGCAGTGCACTAGCGTGTGCCCCAGAAGATAAGAGATAAGCGGCCAGAGCAGCACAAGAGAGATGGATTCTACAGGCTGAGATATGGAGAAGGCAGACACACTTTTCCAGGGATCCAATCCCACGTAAGGAAGACATCTCTGTCAGGAAACCCACAAAACAATAGAAATTTAATTCTTGTATCCAAAGGAAAACGTTAGAGAGAATGTGAACATTGTACTACAAAGAACTAGATTGTTTTCCTAACTCAGAAAAACAAATTACATCACTCCACACAATGTCTGTGTTAAAATTTTGGCTTTCTTCTCAAATTGCCAGTTCCTCCTCTGATGTCTTCACCCTCAGACAATGACCTTGATTTTCCCTTCACTAGAGAAAAACATTCATCGAATGAGAATTTCTTAGTTTTCTTTCCACTAAGTCTTCCAGTCTATCAGCACACTCTGTCTTCCTTCCCAGAGAATACACTGGACATTGTTAAAAGGGATTATGAATTAATTAATTAATTAATTAATTAAGGAATTATTCACTATGCCAATGTGAGTCTACAATTCCTCAAAACAGGTATGCAAATTCTCTACTATATTGCTGTGTTGAGTAGTAAGGGAAAAGACAGGAAAGCAACGCTGAAGGTCCATTCTGTTGGCCAGCTACCATACTCTGAATCTCTACATTTGAGCAGAAACTAACAGGGAACCTTGAGGCCCCATCTCTCTTTAAGTATAATGAATATTTTAGCCACTCCTTTGGAAAATGATCTATTTTACATTGGTTGGTAAAAACTATCAAACATTAACTCTTCCATCTATGATTGGGTCCTTCTCCCCTGACATTTCACATATTCGAGCCATTGATTACTTTCTCCCTTCTGCGTTGTCAGTTGTCCCGTCTCTTGCAGGTATAGCCATCATTACTTCCTTTCAGATATGCTAACATGTCCCATATTTAAAAACATGCTTTCATTTATTCCACATCCCCTGTAGTGACTGTGCTCTCTCTCTTCACAGGTAAGTTTCCCTAGAGCAGCGATGGTGAAACTTTTAGAGCTTTCAAAGATACAAAGAGCTCCCTGCAACTCGTATGCCCCAGGCTCATCATGCCTGCTCTAGTTATTTTTTACTGGTCTGCAAAGCAGCACCCACCACTGCACCAAAACGCTCCTGCTCCAAACATCACCAGTGACTTACATACTGCTAAGTTGAATGGAGCCTTTTCCATTCTCACCTTCCTTGACCTTTTAGCAGCTTTTGACACAGTTGTTCACTCCTCTCTCCTTGAAAGACTTGCTAAACTTGGCTTCTCTAATAATACACCTGCTTTCTTTGTTTTTCTTCCTGTCTTTTTTAGCCATCACTCTTCTGTCTTCTTTACTGGCTTACTCAACTCAAACTGATTGTTACTCATAGGGAGATCTTTTCTATCTTATTGGGGAGAAGATATTCCCATCAGTCTCGATGGTGCATGCCTGTGGTCCCAGCCACTTGGCAGGCTGAGGCAGTAGGATCACATAACCCAAGAGTTCAAGACTAATCTCTGTAACATAAGACTACATCAAGAAAGAAAGAGATGAGACCATACTCACAAGTGAAATAAACTAGATTCACATTTGTAAATATTGTATTGTCTCCCTAGTGTGAGAAGCTGAAAGAGTGAATAACATCCAAAATGTACAGTAGGTCAGGAATGTAGCTCTGTGGCACAGCGCCTGCCTGGGAAGTTCGACACCCTGAGTTTGATTCTTGGTACAAAAACATAAAAAATTCAACCAAAATGTACAATAAATAATTTAAAATGGGAAGAAACTTTTCAAAAGGAAAGAGGAACTGGGACGGGGAAAGGAAAGGAAAAAAGAAAGGAGGAAAAAATATATAGATATAGATATGCACATATATGAGAGTTAAGATCATTATACTACAATTTCTCTTAGTTCATTGAAAAGAAAGGTTTGTGCCAATATTGTTTGGACAATTAAATGCCAATATCTTGTACTCTGAGTAATTAATTGAAAGGTAACAATACTCAATGTATTAACCATTGTTACCCTCCTATTGTTTGGAAATTTTGTTTTACTCAATTTTTTTGCTTTAAAATAAAATTTTGAGAAAGGAAAGAAGGAAGGAAGGAAAGGACAAAATAAGGGATGGAGGGAGAGGAAAGGATGATGAGGAAAGAGATACTGCCTAATGCTCCTCACCCAAGTCAATGGCCACTCCATACAGTTGCCCCCTAAACAAATGCTCACGATTCTACATGCAGCGTCTATTTCCACACATATGTTTCCACTTACCTGACCACCTCCTCTGCAGTCCTGAGGACAAGCCGCCATCATATATCACCTCTGCTGTACAATGATTTCCTTGTAGACCTTTCTGTTTCTACTCCCCCATCTCACTCCCCCAATTCATTCTCTGCAGCAATCATAGTGATATTTCTAACACATAAATTACACTGTGTCATTTTTCTTTTTAAATAATAAATCATTTCCCATCACACCCAAAACAGAAGTACAGCTGCTGAGCATGTCTGCGGAGCTCTGTTTGAACACCGCCTGCCCACCCATCCAGCCTCAGCTCCGTCCGTTCCCTCTCTCGCTCGCTCCTGCCTCACTAGTTTTAATTTCTTATAAGCCATGTGTTTTCCTGCCTCAGGTTCTTTGTATACTCTGCCCTGAATTCAGAAATTATCCCCACTCCCTTCACCCAGATAGCTCTTGCTCATCTGTCAGTAACATTGAAAATGTTAATTCTTTTAAAAAAATCTCTTCTGAACCAGTCATTTCCATTTCATCAATGTAAATTAAATTACTTTGGTCATAGTGTCTTAATATGTTGTATTTTCTTTATAATGCATCCTACAACTAACAAATGATTATGTGCTCTTTGTTTTCCTGGTAATACCTGTCTTTCCCTAATCTTATCTATTTAACCTGAAGCTTCTGAACAAATAAACTTTATACATTATGTATACACAATGGGCTGAATATCTGTCATTAGTGTTGACTAATTATGTGCCAAAGTGGGCTTAGACAGGATTGAGAGAGCCAATTCTGGATATCTCTTCAAACTTCACATTCAGTGACATCATTTGGTAGCAAATACTACAAACCAAGGCTTTTATTTTCCTTTGAAGGCCCATTAACCAGCATACCACTTATGTTTGCCACAAATGAATAGCAAGATCATATTAGGTACAGTGAAGCCACCATAAAAAGTAAGTCATAATTAGAAGTTTTCAGTTTAGTTTAGGAAACTTAGCATCAAGAATCAGGGTATATCTGTGTGGTATATGTTCATTAGTAGTCAGAAAAGAACAAGATCCGTATGAGCAGGAGTAGGCATGAACAGACTTCCAGATAGTAGGCCCCATGCTGACTAATGGATGGGAAAGATCTCTATAACTGAAAAAGACCAAGAAAAAAACCCTGATGCACAATTACAAAGGATCCAGGGCTAATTGTGGGCAGGAGTTAATACAATTTTGGAGTAGAAGTGGGGACAAAGGAGGGGAAAAGGGTCTTAATTGGAAATAGTTGCTCTAGAAAATTTCTTTTTGGCCACCGCAAGAGGGGCCTTGGACTTGGGAAGCCTTGTGAGCTAGCTAGGGACCCAGATCCTCCAGTCCTACTCCCTGCTGCTACCACAGGAGGGGCCTTGGACTCAGGAAGCCTCAGTGAGCTGCCTGGGGACCCAGATCCTCCATCCCCACCACCTACCACCACTACAGGGGGTGGCTTGGACTCAGGGGGCCTCAGTGAGCTGTCTGGGTGCCCAGGTTCTCTGGCTTTGCCCCCCACCATCATCTCAGGAACAAATCTGAATCCCCAGAAACCTAGGGAGATATGAAAATGACAAAAAGAAGATACAAATTATAATCTTGACCAACACCCCGCCCAGAAGAAGTCTAGGAAACATCAACATGGAAGAACATGGAAGCCACACACCTGAAATCTCTGAAATGATAGCAACTGAAGTAAAGAATGAACTGCATCAGGCTATAGAGGAAATCAGATCAGAAATAATTGTTCAGGTAAAAAAAGAAATGACAAACATAATGAAAAAATTGCTGGGCATATCAAAAGAAGACATAGATAAAAAACAGAGGAGCACATAAAAATGATGGAAACCTTGAATGAACAGTATAGGAAAGAATTAGAATGCATGAAACAGATTCAGAGACATTCAGGAAATTAAAAATTCCATTGAAAGCTGGAAGAACCATTTGAATGAAATGGAAGATAGATTCTCAGAAGCTGAAGACAGCATTCCAGCTAGTGATCATGAAAGAAAAGATGTCTTAAAAATAACAAAGGAACAGCAAATAACAATTCAACAGCTGCAAGGTGAGGCAAAGAAAAACAATATAAGGCTGATAGGTGTCAACGAAATAGCAGTAGACAACGTGAATGACAAAAAGATTATTTGCAGCAGTAATAACAGAAAATTTCCCAAGTATGGGAAAGAACCTTATATACACATAAGTGAGGCATATAGAACCCCAATTAACCATAACCAAAATAAACCTACACCCAGACACATAATAATCAAGATCCCAGAAACTGAGCAAAAGAATAGGATATTAAAAGCTGTTAGAGAAAAGAAACAGATCACCTATGAAGGAAAACCCATCAGAATCATGGCAGACCATCAACACAGACCACCAACTCAAGAAGAGCCTGGTCCGAAGTATTTCAGGTCCTGAAAGAACAAAACTTTCAACCCACATTGTGTAACCTGCAAAACTATCTTTCAAAATTGATGGAGAAATAAGATACTTCCATGACAAAGATCCACTAAAGAAATTCATAAGTGTCAAACTAATCCTACAAAGAGTACTAAAAGATATTCTACAAAGAGATAAAAATGAGCACAATCTCAAGATGAACAATAGAAAAGAACTACCAAGCAAGAATGACTGATCTGAAAAGAACAATATGCAGTATAAGAACCCTTGTAGAACTCCTACCATCTTGTATGGTGAAGCTCTGCATCATTTCCAATGTGGTTTTTTTTATTCCTTGTTACTGTCTTCAGTTGTTTGATCAGTCTTACATTCTTATGTCTGGTGGACTGAGAAACTTCATTTAAGATTACAGTATGTAATGTAGCAACCACTGTTAATTCCTGTCATTTTGATTTGAGGTCATGTATCTTTTTTTGTTTTGGTGTTGTTTTGATTCTTTTCATTGTTGTTTTGTTTGGTTTTTTAATTTTTAAAATAAAAAAAAGAAAATTTCTTTTCAGTGTAATTTTGGTAGATCGACTCATTTTTAAATGAAGGATCCACAAATTTTAGATTCATTGGTTTATCAATTGATTACTGACAGTACTGGAAATTGAATACAGAAACTTTGCACTGAGCTACATCCCCAGCTTCTTAAAATAATTTTTATTTTGAGACAGGGTCTTGCTAAGTTGCTGAGTTGCGCAGGATGGGCTCAAACTTGTGATACTCCTGCCTTGGTCTTCCAGAATGCTGGGATTATACAAGTATGACAAATACCTGGCTAGAAATTTTAGAATTCTTAAAGTGAATATTTTAGAAGACTTACTTAAAGGATAAATAATCTTCCTCTGTTTTTCAGGTTTGGGATTTTCTTCAATAACTTACCCTTGACTCTATACGCTTGTCTGCCACATCCTTCTAGTCATGTCACTAAGCTGCTGGATAGTCTGCTCTTCCTTATGTCTGGCCTCCCATTTTCTTATCTGTGAAATGAAATGGGACAGCTCGATCATCTCTGAGATCCTCTGTTGCTCAGAAAAATTACATGGTTCCAAACAGAGATATGAACTATATTTATCACTAAAAGATCAAGAAAAGACCATTCTGAAATGTCCTTTCTTCTGATCAAAGGACTCTCTCACTGACTCTACCTGGGGACAAAAGGGTAAAGTACAATGATGCTCTCATTACAAAGTGAGGTCAGTTCTTTTTTAGCAAAAGAAGAGATTCAGCATCTATGGATGGCAGGAAATCTCAAGGGTTTTCCTCTTGAGCACCATTAGGTAAGTCCCGTGGCCACTTGGCAGGGAAATAAGGTCACTATTTTTAAATCAATAGGAAAAGAGCAGAGCAGCAAGATAGAAACATGATTTATCCTGTGGCCAGAGAGCACAAAATTGACTGGAGAAACTAATCAAATCCGACTTGATAAAGACGAAGCTGCCTTGAATGGCCCGTGCCTAGAAGCCTTGTCAGAGCTGGTCGACCATCCACCCTGATACAGGATACAGGCGGCTCCTTTACCTCTTCTGAAGAGCAAGCACTCCAGCTAGATGCATTGCAATTATTGGTAGTGGTTTTTTTTTCCTTTTAAATGTTACTATAAATGCTAACACAAGCATTTGTTGATGCTAAGTAATGTCTACTGAAGGGACCTGGTCCTGGGTAACCATGGAATCCTGGGCTGGTTTGGGGTCCTCAAGGTCCTCTATGTTCTCTCCCACCAGGCTTCTTCACATCACTCAAGGCAGGACAGCTGCTGCCAGGTTTGCTGTTCAGCCCACTTATCCCAAGGCACCCTGAAGCTTTGGGACAGCAGGAAACCAGCGTGACATCACTTTTCCATGCCATGCAGCCCAGCTGTGACTGTACTGCTGCAGGCAGCCATGCTGACATCTGGCTCAGAGAGCAGCAAGGCTGAGGTCTTTTGATTCTGAAGTTCCCAGCCCAGCTGGCTGAGATCATAGTAAAAACAAAAAAAAAAAAAAAAGAAGAAAAAGAAGGCCAGAGCTGAGGCACTCCAGAGAACAGCTAAACACTGATTTCAGCCTAAACCTTTTGATTTTTTTCAGTGGGAGGACAACGACAGTAAAGATCTGCTACTCAGGATAGATGTGTCTACACTCATGTGTAGACACTCAGAGTAGAGGACAGGGTGAGGTGATCTAAAAGGAAAAGGACTGAGCTTCAGCCTTTGAAGAGCTGATAATCTGATGCATAATATGGTAAACTAACAAAGGCATTCAAGGACACGGGGCCACTGACAATATAAAAATATGCACAGGTTGTTGTGGGAGCCCAGGGGAGGGAGCTGTCATATGAGCTATGTTGTGAGAGATGCGAAGAACCAGACAAATCAAGTTAGAAAGATTGCCAGGCAGAGTAAAGTGCACAGAGGCAATAGCAGGGCATGGTTGGAGAGTCATAGGCAGCCTGGTGTGGTAAAAGTGTCAAACACATGACAGGGCTATGGAGAGATACACATATGGAGAAAGAAACAGCAACCAGGTCAGGGAGGGATGTGACTAAGGGCATTGCTAAGGAAATGGAGCTTTACTCTGGAGGATTTGGGAATCATTGATGGGTTCTGAGTAAGTAAGTTACAAAAACAATTTGAAAAGGTCAATCCTTCTGGCGCAAGAAGGTGAATTGAAGGAGAGTGAGCTTGAAAAGCAGGCTGATCTATTAGCTTTGTGTGGTGATCAGGGTAGTGGTGATAGAAATAGAAAGGAGTGGGTGAGTCTTCACGGGGTAAGATTAGAACTAGTTTTGGTGGTGGGTTGAATATAGAGGATGGGATGGTGCTATGGTATATCCAAAATGTCTCTCCCAAGCCTCATGTACCCTAAGATGAGGCTTTTGAAAGATTATTGGATCAAGGGCGTTCTATTCTCATCAGAGGATTCATCCATTGAAGAGTTCAGTAGTGCGGGTACTGTTAGGGTATGGGGCATGGCCAAAAGAGACAGATGACTAGATGTGGGGTGATGGAGACCACTACAAATTAAATTAAAATTAAGCAATTGCCTTTTCATGTTCACTTGTGAATCTGTCTAAGGCCTTGGCTTCTTGCTGGAAATGACAGATTCATAGTAAGTGAACCTCTGAGTCACTAATCCCTATTAAAACCTGTAGTGGAGATGAAGCCCAGAAAGCCTCAAAGGATAAGACAAGATCACAGCCAAGGACACCTGGATCTGGTCTCAACTGAATGCTACAGTCTCAGTCCTCTCAGTCCTGGGTTGATTAATACTTTACCTAGAGAAGTCCTTGAATGATTCCACCCTTCTTGAGTACTCTCTCTCTTCTGATAACCAAATAGAGAAGGCCTTGGTTTTAGCCCTAAGAGAATCTCGTATTCTGTGAGAGGGCTCTAATCCTCCTGGAGCCCTGAAGTCATTCCATTCACCTCTTTTTATTTAGCTTTCACTGTACACTCATTCAGGAGATTGTGGACCTGATCAGCCCACAATAACTAAGGGATATTATTCACCCAATAGTGGGGTGACCTGGAAGCACTCATACATGTTTCTAGCTCTTTCTGCTCCCTCTGCTTCCTGGCTACCATGGGATGAGCCACTGACATCCCTAACCTTAACTTTCAGTTTTCCTTTGACTAGACCATGACCTTTCTGGCCTGGAGATAGCCCATGATAGACCGAATCCTCTAAAGTTGTGAGACAAGATAAACTTTGTCCTCTTCAAGCTGTGAATGTTAACTGTCTTGTCCCAGCCACAGGAAAGTGACTAATGGTGAGCAAAAGGGATTTGCCTAGGCTTCTTCTCTTAGATGATGTACATAAGGTTGCATTTCTCAATTTATGCGCCTTGAAGGACTTTTCAGGCCTTTTGATATGCTAATATAAACAACAGCCACAATAGGTGGTTTTGCTATTGTGTGGACATTCTAGAGCACACCCACACAAACTGACATTCGTGTTACACACTTGCACTATATGGTACCTCTATAATGTAGCCTGTTGCACCATGATGGACCATGTTGGATCATGGTGAGCAAAACACCCTGAGATTAAATCAGAAGAGGAAATGATACAATGGAGAGACAGTAAATACAAGATTCATGAGAATATTGCTGCTGCAGCATGTTTCCCTTCAGTAAACGGGCTTCTATAAGTGGGAAGAGTACATGCTAGAGTGATGACAAAATGCATATTAGACCAAGTAAAGCATAAGTGCAGACATTCGTCATCATTTTCAACTATTATATACTGTACATAATTGCATGTGCTATAAGTTTTGACTGGCAGTGCTGTGGATTGTTTTACAGGCGCATTGCCACACACAAGATTGATGCATTGTGCCGGCCACATCACTAGGTGGCAGGAATTTTTCAGCTTCTTTGTACTCTCATGGGTCCACTGTACCGTGTGTGATCCACCCTTGTCTGAAATATCTTTATGTGGTGCACGACTTTTATTAAATACTGATGTGAGCTTCACTTAATCTGCACTCTTTGAACAAAATAGAAGGAAGCAAAGTCCCTGAGGAAATGGTTCCAAATTTGAAAATGTATGTGAGCAAGTTCACAAACACATAGTGCAGATACTGATCATGAATCAAGAATCTCCTAGTGCACGCGATGTGAGCCAAAGGCATTGTGGAAAATAACCAGATGAGAAGTTGAATATCTGATATACAACATCTCAAGTTTCCATAGCAACTATTTTATACCTTTTTAAAAAGTTGAAAACATTTAATTATTCAAGATGCTACCAAGAAAAGGAAAAAAAAACAAAAGGTAGAAGAAATAATTGCAAACATATATTTGATAATGGTATTATATCCAGGATACATTAAAAAACTCTTCCAAGTCAATTACGAGATAGTAAATAGGTTGATTTAGCATGATGAAAATATTTAAATAATATCTTAGTTACTTTTATCTTGCTGAGACAAAATACCCAACACCCACAAGTTAAAGGAGAAAAGGCTTATTTAGCTCATAGTTTGTAGAGGTTTTCATCCATAATTGGCTGGATCCAAGGTAGTGTGCTATGGCAGATATCACTGAGGAAAAATAGTCCATGGTGGGCAGAAGGTAGCAAAGCAACAAGGGACGACCACAGCTTTCTGTCCCTATGTCCCACCCAGGGAATCCACCTTCAGGACAGTAGCACTCACACCTTTAACCCAGTGCCCTTGACCCTAGCATTGCACTATGAATCAATCCCAGCATCACACACTTTGGACCTAGCCACTTCTGAAAAAGCTCCACCTATGACCAAATGAGGCTTTGAGAGGACATCTAAACACATGCTGTAACAAATAGGTACCTTGCCAAAGAAGACAAAGAGCTAAAAATAAAATCAATACACTTAAACATCTTTAGTAAATAGGGAAACATAAACTACAGCAAAATACTATACATTACACAGTTATAAGAAGATCTAAAATACAAAATGTAGTGCTATGGTTTGGTAAAGATGTGCAACACCTGGAACTTTTATACTTTACTAGTGGGGACGCAAAATATTTCATTTATGTTGGACAGTATTTGTTGGTTTCTTATTATATATACAGTACAAAATATATATATATACTCTATATCCAAACAATATTTCTCTGTGATAAATATATATATTTATTTATTTATAAATATATATTTTATAATATATATATATATATAAAATAAATCTGTGGTAAGTATATATATTTACCCATAAACAAACAGTCTTTCTCTTAGAGTCTTGATAAAGAAATGAAGAAAACTTAGAGCATGTGTTTACACAAATTTGTTCTTGAATATGTATAGCAACTTTATTCATAGACATTATAGTTGGAAAATACAGATTAACATATCAATGATATAAAGGCATTATTAATACATGCATCATAGATAAAGTTGCAGGGTGTTGTATCATTTTTACATGTGTCAAAATCTGCTCACAAAGATCAAATAACTAATCAAGGATCAGCACACATCTAGAAAAGAGCAAAATATCATTCAACAGTCATATCATGTCATTTCCATGTGCTAACATATTTAGTAATCAACAAGAGGAGAATATGACATGCAGTAACCCCCAAACTGAAGTGACCACAGAATCCTGTGTTCAGGGAGCATCTCACAGGATTACTGGGACCTGGGGAGCATTTAGAGTGCAGTGCTGCTATTAACTAATAGCAGAAACACAGACAGATAAAAGGGAATTTACATTTATATAATTCATTATAGTATAGTATAA
Organism: Dinomys branickii; assembly: GCA_004027595.1. NCBI lineage: Eukaryota > Metazoa > Chordata > Mammalia > Rodentia > Dinomyidae > Dinomys > Dinomys branickii. Next base: position 40,196 of record PVLD010000113.1, on the reverse strand, counting down.
GGTTGAATCTTTCTGTAATAAAAATACAACTAAAATGTAGTAGAAATACCAGGTAGGCAAAGATTATTTCCAATATTTGTATTTGAGGAAATGATCATTTAAGACATTACCAGCTTCAAGTAAAGGAAGAACCAAGTAACAAGCAAGTAAATAAAAAACTTTACTAATGTGTATAACAGATTATAGGGTGGGACAATTTCTCTTTCATTTACTCAGCATATCAGCAACCTCAGGGATGCAAACTTTTTTCTCCTTCTCCATCTTCAGTACATTAAATTGTCCCAAGACCCCACCATGGCCAGCACAGTCCTAGGCTGCAGACAGCTGGACAGGCCATGACTGCTATTTAAGACCTGAGACTGAACAGTCAGTGCTCTTCTGGGCTTCAGCTGTGAGTGGTTGTCAAGAAGAGACAGTAAGCAATGGTACTAAGCAAACATCTCCTAGGCTCTATTAAGAAAATGATGCTTCTTGCTGAAAAGCATTTCAAACATTTTGTTAGTTCACTGCCACCTGTGACTTGCACAGGACAAAATTTGACACAGGCCCAGGGCTTTAAGGTTGAACGAGATGAAGCTATCATGAGCAAGTGGACAGCTTCGGTCAGTTTGACATGTTGGAGGGAGGCCAAACCTCAGTGAGGACTGTTCTTCAAGCTAATGGTTAGGGGCTGGGGATATAGCCCAGTGGAGTAAGCACCTGCCTGGTAAGCACAAGGGTCTGAGTTTGATCCCCGGTACCACCAAAAAAAAACAAGCTAATGGTGAGTTAGCACACACTGGTGATTGTAATTTAGAAAAAAGCCACCTCAGTTTGGGAATTGTCCTCATACAGATGGCCAAGCCAAGAGCACTGCAGGCCCAGAGCAGACACAAGGACAGGGAAAGTACACCACTGGTTTCCCAGTGGATCACATGGGTGTATGTCACATGGGCCACGAACAGATACATGCTGAGTGTATTCAGTGACTCTGATTTTTTTCCAATCAGACTTTACTGGTACATTTTAAGTATATATAATGATCACATTCATCATAGAGGATTTGTAGCTGCACATGATATAATTTGGTTCTTTTTTCTCATTCCCTCCCTTCAACCCTGCCTCCCCCAACCCCACTTACAAAAGCTTTGTTTCCATCTTTGCCTTCTTTTCTCACTATTTTACTTTTCCCTTCTTTCCTTTCCTCCTCCTTCCCCTCCCTTGCTCCCCTCCCCATTTGGACATTTTCTTCCTATTTGATAATACCTAATATACATGTTGGTCCTCATTTACACTTTCAGTTTCTCACACCAGAGAAATAATGTGATATTTACATGGGTGTGTCCAATTTATTTCACCTAAGAATATGGTCTCAAGGTGCATCCATCTACCTGAAAGTGTCTCAGGTTTATCCTTGTATGGCAGAGTAGTACTCCATTGCATAAAAAAACCACATATTCTTTGTCCTTTCACTAGCTGATGGGCATTTGGGCTGCTTCCAAGATGTGGCTAGTACAAACCGCACCACTATAAACACAGGTGCCCATGTGTGGTCGTGGTATGATGTTTAATGCTTTCAGGAAGATATCAAGAAGGAAAAGAGCTGGACAAATACCCTGCTTTTATTTTCACATCTGGATGATCAAACACTTCAGAACTTGTTATTTAAAGGTGTCTGGAGTAGGTGAGACCTATTTCCAGCTCAGGTTGATTATAAGATTCAAAGTGAGCAGAACTTAAGACTCTGTCCTGTTATGGCTCATTTCTGTATTGCAAAACATTTGGTAAATTGTAAGCTCCAGTTATCAGGAAGCATATTGAAATGAATCCTTGGCATGTTCTTTGGAAGAAATTAAAACACAGAGTAATAATATACTAGGGATTTTTTAAAAGGCAAATGTAGAAGAAAGTAAATGTGAGATAATTTAAATAATAGAAAATAAGAAAATCTGACCAGAAGGTATCTCTGTTGTCAAATTTCCAACAGATTAATTCTGCTTTTTAATAGTATCAGAAGTGTGGCAAAGCTGATAGGTTCTCACTTTATGATGCAATCATAACATTGTAATGGTGTCACAGCAAAGTAGAAGACACCATCATGATGGTATAATATATCCCCCTTTCATGTAACAGCCTTGCGGAAGGATTCAGGTTAATAGTTAGAGTTTCAGAATTTAAGGAAGTAAATGAAATTACAATTTTTCCCTGTTCAGATTTCATCTTCCAGTGTTAATAAACTAATAGGAAAAATAGTTCTATGTTGAAAAGTTTTCAAAAACATAACAAGTTAATTCAGAAAATGGTGGCAGAGAGAAGTTGCAGAGGGCCACGAGAAGGTCAAGGACCTGCAAAGGAAAGCAGGCCAACCAGCGGGGGGCAAGCAGCACTCTACTAAGTGCTTTCACATGTCAAATCACTTAACTGGGAAGGTATAATCTCAAAGCCCATCAAATAACATCCAGACCTAGAAAACAGAATATATATTTCAGGCTAAAAGCAGTATCAGGTTCCTGAGGAAGCAATGCAGCATCTACCCCAGAGACAGGTGTGAGAAGAAGGATCTTAGCAACAGGGTGTCTTAGAATAGCTCATAACAACCAACTCTTGACCAAGGATAACAGGGATAGAGTGGCTGCGTTGTGAACATAAGAAAAGTTTATTGAGGCTTTTCAAAAGCACATGTGCCGTGAAGGGGATTTGTTTTTCCTGACCTTCCTGTTACAAGTGGAGGAGCTACAGCTTATTCCACCACTCCTCTCTCTCCGTCCAATCAAAAGGAACAGCTTGTATGACTGCTATCTTGAGAAGCTGAAAGTACCTGTCTCAACCCCTCCCTCCTTCCTCTTTGGGGATGTGCCGCTCCACAGATAGCACACTTGCCACCCTGCCCCTGCACGACACGAAGAGAGTAGATCTGCGTGCCTCGCTCTGCCATGACAGCAGGGAGCTAAGTCTCATCCAGGGAGGCATATTAGAAGGTCTACTGCTGCTACATGTATGTACATATCTTCCAAGTCCAACTGACCATATAGCAAATCATAGGTGACATTTTTATGCTCGCTTGCCTGACTCCTTCACCTGCTCTCAATAGCTTAGAAACACAGATGAGTGAGGCAGATATTATACATCCTCAAAGCCCAGTATTAGAGAGTGAGGAAGACCAGACTGCCAATTTTTCAGAAGCCAGATGTAGTAGGTTTAAACTTACTAGGGTGCACATTTGGGTTGTTTCCATTTCTTCCGGTACTCTGTGTGTGTGTGTGTGTGTGTGTGTGTGTGTGTGTGTGTGTGTGTTTTGGATTTCTTTTCCCAGTAGTGGAGTTGCTGGATCATATGGTAGTTGTATTTTTAATTGTTTAAGGAAACTCCATACTCTTTTTGGATCTATTCTTCAAATCTAGTCCAAATTTCACCAAATTCATTGATACTTCTTTGGCTGATTCTAATGGCTCCTTATCCAACTCTCTTCCTTCTGCACAGAGCCCAAATTTCCTTCAGTTCTTCGGTGGCCCTGTGCTACAGCTGAGGCAGACCCATGGTGCACCTCGACTGTCTTACCCAAACATGACAGTGCCATTCCCCCTGCCAGTGATTCTTTAAGGGTGAACACACGACTCATTTTAGGCCTAGCAGACATTTAGGGAGAAATTCAGGGTGGCAAAACCTATGCCCTGACTCCTGATCCTCTGAGAACACCCTATAAATAAACCTTCAACGCCACAAGTTTACCTTTAAGAAGTACTTCAACTTTACGCTTTTTCTCTCTCTGAGCTAGCTCCCACCCTTACTATTTCTTTTCCTTGTATCTTTAAAGTTATCTTATGTCTCCCTGCCTTGATCTCCCCATGTATCTTCTCATAATCTGACTCATGATTTTGCGCCTGTTTTCTTTCTGATTTATCATTCCCCTCCCCCCACCCTCGCAGTACTCCAGGAAATGTTCTCTGGGCCAGGAATGTCTAGTGTAATTTGCAAATCCTTTGGCTCTACCCTATTCCTTAACAGAGTGCAATGCAAGAGGTCAAAAAAAATTCAGTGAATGTTTAAATTGTTAAAGCTTATTACAGTAAAAGACATATTACCATGAATCCCCCTCACAATGCGCCCACCCATCTGAGCACACTTGTCGTAACTGCCACTTTCTGAAGCAGTCTGGAAGACCTCCTTCGTGAAGGCTTAGGAAAGTGTGGTCAAAAATATGGTGCATGCCCACGCTGAGCGCCGTCCAATTCAAAGGCGGGTGCATAAAATTTGTACGATGTGTCTTCATCCACTTTATTCCCTGGATCTGGTACCATGTGACTTTGAGCTTTTCTCTAAAATCAAAAATGGCCATGAAATTTAAAGGCTTTGAATTTATTCAGAACATAAGACTGTCATGATAGTGCAACTATAGTGTGCTGAATGTTTATGTGTTCCATCGCTTAGAAATTTGTGGGCTTTTTTACTGTTCAAAAAGACATGTGGATCATCTACTATCTTATGCTAGGATTATCTTCAGCTATTGTTGGGCTGTATTTTTCATTTCACAATTGACATTCTCTAATCTTTCTTGCCTGCAACCTACCTTGTATAGCAACTAGCTTATTCTCTTTTAACATAAGTAACACCTTTAATTCGTTTTGTTTATAAGCTAATAGTAAATATTTTGTTTCATGGGTCACTTCATGCTAGTTCCTTCCTTTTTTGTCCAAGGGGGTGATTAAAATCCTGTCTCCAAACCACTTTCTTGATCTAAACAGGAATGGTTCCTGAAATCACTTTCTCTTTCAGATTCTGGTGGGTTGTGGATAGAGGTTTCTTCTTCTCCTCCTCCTCCTCTTTGTCTTCCTCCTTCTCCTCCTCCTCCTCCTCCTTCTTTTTCTTCTTCTTCTTTTTGGTCTTTTGAGACAAGGTCTTTCTATGCAGTTTGGGCTGGCCTTGAGCTCCCTTCGTAGCCCAGGCTGGCCTTGAACTCACAATGGTCCTCCTGCCTCAGCCTCCTGAGCACTAGTACTACAGGCATACACCACCACATCCAGTTTAGAGGTTTCTTCTTAATTCACATTGCAATCCAATCTTCACCGGGGTGGAAGGAAAGGGAGGTTTTATAAATTAATGTTTGTTCCCACCTTTTCCATTTTCTTCTTACCTTTTCCTATCAGAACAGGGTAAAGGAGAATGCACATTTTCATTCTCTAATACGAAAAGTTAGTTGCAGGAGAAAAGGGCTAAGACTTTGCAGAGAGGCTAAGGTAAAGAAGTAGGTGAAGACAGAAGAGCCTGGGGGGGGCAACAGAGAGAGACAGAGAGACAGAGACAGAGAGATTTGTGCACCAAAATCTCTAGAACACCCTTCTGCACGAGAGAACTGAAGAGGGGAATGACAGATTTGGAAAATCCCTGTGAAGACATTACCAGCAGCGCAAGCATAACTGAGCAAGGAGGAGTCAGTAGATCTACTCCTAGTAGAATATTTCCATCAGATTTAGTGAAACCTGAAAGCAGTTGCCCCAAATCACTCCAAATATTTATGGACTCGTGATACTTGCACTCATTATTTTTAATGAATGCAAATACCTTGCACACTCAGTTATTTGGAAATGGTTATTTAAAATCATTGTGGCTAACTAGCTATGAAAAACATCATAACTTTCCTCTTTGACCTCTTTATGTTTGATCTGAAATAACTGGAATATGTTAATACAGGGAACACATATATGATTCATATTTTGAGTGGATGCTCACACTTTTAATGTAGAAAGGCAATTTATTCCATTATCAGCGCTCACACAGTCCTGGGGAGTAAAGAACTTCGTGAAAGAGGTGAAGGGCGGGGGTGTCTCAAAGCGGGGCAAGGACTGCATTTGTCACTTCCCGGTCACTGGGACAAACCCCCCAGGAGAGGTTTATTTGGCCCATAGTTTCGAAAGATTCAATCCCCAGGTGGCTGCTCCAAGGCAGAAAGGGCAAGACAGAGGGCGTGGCAGAGCTGAGCTGCTCAGTGCATGGCGGCCAACGCAGCCGGAAGCAGGACCGCAGCCTTCCCGGGGCGCTCCCATCGCACCTCCCATTCAGGCAGGCGCTGCCTGCTCGCAGCGTATCGCGCTCCGAATGGCCCTGGGACGAATGCACTGAAGACCAGAGCATCCTCCTGACCCAGCCCACGAGTTCTAACTCCCAAAATATGAGGAGGCGACCCTTACCAAGGAGTAGTTTAATTTTTAAAACAAATGTAAGCTTTGAATTCACCCTCCTTGACTTGAGAGTGCACCCGCGGTACAGTTGTCAGGTGCGAGCATACATCTTTACAACTTGGAAGTCTCAAGTTCAAAATACACACATATAACAAAAGCCACAGAAAGGAAAGGAAAAATATGAAAAGGCCCCAGGAAATACAGTACAGAGCACAAATACATAAGGAAGGAGGGACATACAGCTTTGACTTAATGAAGAAACAAACAGCATTATTTGCCCAGAAAAATGTGCATCTTGAAAAGATGGGTGTGCAGATTTTAGAATAGGAATCTACACCACTCCAGTGTTCTCTAATTCCTGAATAAAAATGGCATCACACTATTTATACTTCTCGGCTCGGACACCTACAGCAGAAGACACTCACAATGATGAAGACCCTGAAAGAAGTGTGGGTCTTCCCTTACTCATCCTTACCTTAAATGAATCTGAAAACCTTGGGGATATAGCTCAAAAGGAAAAATAATCTTTCATAATATTTGTTTCTTTAACTACTTTAGACCTGGATTTGTTGCTAGAAAGTTCCTGAAAAAAATTTAATAGAAGCCTGTGGTATTGCTGAATCAGGAATGCCAGATAAAAGCCGGGTGTGGTGGTGCACACCTCTAATCCCAGCACTTGGGAGGCTAAGGCAGGAAGGTCCATGTGTGTTTGAGGCCAGCATGGGCTACAAAGTGAGTTCAGGCCAGCCTGAGTACATAGCGAGACCCTGGCAAAAACAAACAAACAAACAAACAAAGGATGCCAGATAAGATTTAGAAAACACCCACTGTTTGGGTTCACAGTATTGCTGGTGGTATCTACCATGCAGGGATAGCTAAACGAGGTCTGTGTGTCTCAAAACCAGTGGCAAACTAAGCTCAGAGTTGAGAGGGGAAAAGGGGAGTCTAGAATCACAAGTGCAGACATATCAAGGATCCTTGTCCTTGTGGACCCACACTTCTTTCAGGGTCTTCATCATTGTGAGTGTCCTCTGCCATCTGCCTCACATATATAATATTGTCTTTAAATTAAAAACAAAAAATCATGTAATGTTCATTGAGATTCCAGAAGAAATCAGCTATTTTGATAGTGTGATCCCCACAAAGTGTCAGCATCTCAATGGGCCATCTTTGTCCAGAACAATATCATGGTGAAACAACCACTGAACCTGGAACATTTCATCCTTATCTGACTCAAAAGATTTCTCAGAGCCTACAAAGCAGCAGTGCTGTCAGCTGGCCATGTGGCAAGAAGGGACTCACCATAAGGTTTGAGAGGGGCTGCTCACTTCAGCAGTGTGAGCGCCAACCGGGCAGCTTGGTTGGGAAATATAGTTTGAGTGAGTATTCCCAACCCTGTCTCTGACCATCAGCAGCAGGCCCACAGGGCAGCTGCTAGGCAACGTCTCTTACTGAGGCATGCCCTGTAAGATAGTCTTCTTTCTCATCAACCCCTTTTCCTTCCTTTGGAGTAACACTGATGTCCCATAGAAAGATAGTGTGAACATCTGAAGCGGTAAGTAAGTGCTCACTGAAACTTAGAATCCAAGAAAGCCAAAGCCTTCCTTCTGGGGTCTGCAGAGACACAGCTCTGGATTGTATCTTCCAGAAAGTTCTACTTTACAATGATGTTTCATGTAGTCAAAACCAAAAATTCCACTGGATGAAGTCTTTGAGGCAATGTTACAAGGGTCCTGAGACATATGACTGTCCTTATTTGCTTTTCCTTTGCAGTTGATTTTAATTTCTACTTCAGTTTTTCTATTGACAGAGCCAAATCTCTAAATTCTCTACACTGCCCTGATGATGATGCATCAGACTGAGCACGACTGTTAGGGACTGTGCACTGGCTATCCCAAGATGATGTATTTTTTATTTATGGGGTATTCTCAGGACAAATTGATGAACGCTGAAATCTTTCCCTCTGGTCTAATATATCTGGAAACTCCTGTACATTTAGGCTGGGCCATTCCAGAGCATGCATCACCATCAAATGATAAAGGAAAGTGACTCCTCTTTGGTCACACATTCTTCTGCTGCAATGGCTTTGTTTTCAGCCATGGCAACAGACAAAGCTGGGGTATGAGGTGGAGACCCTTGGGTCAAGTGTTTTGGGAGGGTCTGGGAGACTTCAAGTGCACAATGTTTATTGACAGTGTTTGTGTTAAAGGACCATTCATTTATATTATAACAATAGTTGTACATCTAAACTCCACTGTGTGCCCAAGACCTCCCAGGTCCCTTGCATTCTTCAAAGAAGTAGAATGAGAACTTCAGACAATTCAGAAGCAATTAAACCTGAAGTGAATCTTTCCTGGTCCTCCTATTTAAAATAATCTCCTATGCCATAACTTAACTTCTTTCCACAGCACTTCTCACCTTATCATGCCCTATTAAATGTCTCCGCTCATTCCCGTTAGCGTTAATCTCTCTCCCACTAGCTGCAAACCCTAGGAAGGTAGGTATATTCTTCTGTTTGTTAATTGTTACTTCTCGATGCCTGGAATAAACTCTGGCAGATAGTAGACCCTCAGTAAGTGTCAACTGAATGAATGAATGAGTAAAATATCTATTCCTCTCTGAGAAGCAATTGCAGGAACACTCAGACAGATTTAGTAGTAGTTCCAAGTACCTGCATCTCTAGCAGGATTGGTTATAGGTAAAGTGCTATGCTGGGAAGTCTTTGGCATAGTTTCATCTCTGTTGTCTACAATCTCTTCTTACTTTCTGGCTACTCAGAGGGGATGTAATGTTCCCCTTCCTTGCAATGCAGGGATCAGCTGGCTATGTTTCCATGTCTCCTCTTGCTCTCTGCTTCACATTTGCTGTGAGATTTTACTGTGAATATAATTTCCAAAGGCGCTGAAGTGCTACACTGGGCAATGCAACTGATTATAACCAGGTACCAACTTTCATTACACCTGGTGAAGCAATACTTCTGCATGAGGTTTTCCAGGCTAGAGCAAACACTAATTTGGTAGGTGGCATGGAATCCAAGACAGAGACATCTTTGGTGGACAGGGGAGCGCATTCGATCACCCTCTCTGGGCAGTTGCCTTTGCACCAGGCTTGAATATCAGTGTGCAGAGTTTCTTCTTCTGATTACCTCTGGGTTATCAGGAATTGCTGAGCTGAGAAATGGCCCAATGCTAGCAATCAGTTGGCCTCAGTAGCATACTGATTGCCCTCCAGTGAGACTTTGAATGAAACTGTCAAGTCTGAGATGCACACAGTACATACCTTGAGTCTTTGGTGTTCGCAGAGGTAGAGGGAAGCTCATGCTGTTTCTTCTTCTGCTCTACTTGGTAATGAGTATTGCAAACACTAACCTGAGCTGAGCAGGGCTCTCCCCAGCTTGAGTCTTAGTGGCTGAGGCACTTCAGATCTCCATGTGCCTGAAAACTGATTTCTTTTTCTGCCATGTGCTTGGTTTCTATATAAAGTAACAGATGTTTTGTCTTTGACTCTTTCCTCTCTGTCAGTGGCTTCCACTGTGGGTGATATTAACCAGGTGTGACAGGTTTCAGGTTTTTATTTATAGCAGTGGAAGACTGTTTTCATGTATTTACAGAGTTTGGGGCCTCTGAGGTTGTCTTCATACACCCTCAGTTTAAAGTTCTAAAGGGTAGGAGGGCAAGAAGCTTGAAGGTTCTAAATTTAGGAGCTACATTCAGAGGGGAGCAGAGAACTTGAGGAATCCAGTGGAATGTCCCCTCAGTAAGGCAACATATATAATGGCTTAGTTGGAACCGTAGAGCTTATAATTATAGAAAACTTTACATCTTTACAGTAGAAGGCCTCAGCTTGCACCATCAAAACCACTAGCAAGACTAAAAAACTAAACTGAAGGATCAAAATGATGACCACTGTAAACATTTATTTTAGCTACTACATGTGTATCCAAAAGAAATGAAAGCAGGTCTTATGCAAATACAGTACTTGAACATAAATATTCAAAGCAACTTTATTTATAAAGTTCCTAAAACCGGAAATGATCCAAATGTTCCCTAGGTGAATGAATAAACAGATTGTGGTATACACATGCAGTGGAATGCTACTCAGCACTATAAAAGAAGCAAGGTGACACGTTTCACATTGCAATTTGCAATTCCATTATGCACAGTTAAAGGTGCCCGTCTAATAAGAATATGTACATGATTTGGTTTATGTGAACTATAGAAAATGCAAATTAAATATTTGATTTTGCTGAGAAAGACTGGGAAATGGTATTATGTTTTTAATTTTTATTTAATTATATTTATTGTTAGTATATAAAAGTGAAACTGATTTTTGGCATCTTATATCCTGTGACCTATTAGTCATTGGAGGTTTTTTAGAGATTTCTTATGGTATATTTAAACAATAAAATACCATTTGATGAAGGATAGTTTATTTCTCTCCAAGGGCTGTTTTCCTTGCCTTATTGCAGTTTCTGGGATTTCTAGCAATAGGCTGAATAAGATTGGTAAAGGCCATAATGCTGATATATTCCTGTAATTCCAATTACTTGGGAAGCTGAGACAGAAGGACTGCCACTTTGAGGCCAGCCTCAACAACTCAGAAAGATCAGGTTTCAAGTAAGTAAATACACTAATTAATTAATTATTTAAAAAGACATCAAATATAGATCAGTGGTAGAGCATTTGCCTAGCATGTGGAGACTCTGGGTTCAATCCCCAATATCTGAAAAAAGAATTAATGAGAGCAGATTTCATTGTCTTATTCCTGAGCTCAGAAAGAAAGCATTCATTCCTTCACCATTAAGTGTGATGATGTATATGGGCTAGCTGTAGATATTAGGTAGATGTGTTTTACTAAGGTGAAGAAGTTCTCTAATATTTTTCTGAGAATTTTTATCACAAATGAGTATTGAATTTTGTCAAATACTTTCTATAGGTCAATCATATGATGGTAATATAGTTCTTTAGCCTGTCAATGCAGAATTACATTGATTTTTTAAAAAAATTTTACTAATATAAATATATTACATAAAATTCACCATTTTAACTAGTTTTAAACATATAATTCACATCAATTGATTTTTTCATATTGACTTAGCCTTACATACTAGAATAAATCCTACCTGGTCATAGTGTATAATTATTTTTAGACGTTGCTGGATGTGGTTTTAAATATTTTTTGAGAATTTTTTGTTTTTAAGTTCAAAAAAGGTATCTGTCTCTAGTTTTGTATTGTTTTTGTCATTGGGTTTTTTTTCTTGGTACTGAGAATCAAACTCAGGACCTCACATTTGCCAGGCAGCTGCTGTGCCAGTGAGCTCTATCCCCAGCCCCTGTCATTGGTTTTGGTATCTGGGGAATATAGGCTCCATAAAATAATTTGAGAATTTTTCTTTCCTCTTCTATTTTCCGGGAAGAAAAGTGCAAAATTGGTGTTAACTAGAGAATTCTCGTAATGATCATAAATAGCACGGCTTGGGGCGCCCCTCTGTGGGAGCTCCTCTGTGGGAGCCCCTCTGCAGGAGCCCCTCTGTGCTCTGCCTTTGAATGAAAGATGCTAAAGCAGATCTGAGAGGTACAGGCCCAAGAAGCCATCACTCAGTGGTACTTGATTGCTGGGGGCCATGTTCTTTTTTCATGGGAGACTACAAGGAGACCCCTACAGTTGCCATGTCAAGGTCCACTAGATCTCCCAAACACGTTCCCTGTGCTATTTTTCTATTTTGCATGATTGAGTGATTGATGGATTGGTTTATTTGGGTTACTGAGAATTGAACCCAGAGCTACATTTCCAGCTCTGCTTATTTTTTGCAGTAGGGTTTCACTAAGTCACTATGTTGCCCAGGCTTCGGCCTCAGCCTCCCAGAGATTCTGGGATTCTAGGCCACTACACACAGCTTTGCAATTTTTTCCTTAATTATAGCCTAGTGGCTATCTCACTCATGTGTGAATAAACCAATTTCTGTGCACAACTAACTAAATGTCTTAGTTATTCTTCAGTACAACTATTAGCGTTGTGTAGGCAATTATAATCCACAAAGCTGTTTATCTTACCCATAATTACAGATTTTTTTCCTGAGTCGAAGCACAGCTGCACTGCCGTGTCATTGGTAGCAGGTACTATAGATTGAAGGCTTACTACTTTGTAGGCACTGTACTAAGAATTCAACGTACTTTATCTAATATCAAGATATCATTGGGCTGGGGATATAGCTCAGTGGAATAAGCACTTGCCTAGCAAGCACAGGGTCCTGAGTTCGATCCCCAGTACCGCAAAAAAAAAAAAAAAAGATATCATTGTTTCTATTTGTCAGCAAAGAGAGTGGCTAATGATGAAGCCAGAATTTCAAACCAGACCTCTGTAGATGCAAAACCCTACACTTAGTCACAGTACAGAGCAGCTGTGTGCAGCATGCCAGCAGCTTGTGAAGTTGCCTTGCAGATGTGTATCTCGGAAGAGTGAGAATTCATCACTTCACCTTCCAGTAGATTCTCTGTTCACTACTTGTCTCCGGTCCAGCTTCAGGGAGTCCACAGCCCTCAGGCTCATGAGCACCTGGTCCAGTCTCCCCTGGAAACACGCGCACTACCATGACACCTCCAGTCACCAGGGTGGAGGTGACCCAGCAGAGGGCACCTGATGCCTTTCATCTTTGATGAAATGCTCTCTGCGTTTTTGGATTTCTCCCCATCAGCAGGGGCTCTCCAGCAGCCTCTCTGCTCAGTTGTTACTCCAGTCACTCACATTAATTCCACTCAAAAACACTAACCCAAATCTTATTTTAATTATTCATACTCATCACCATACTTTTATGCGTTTTTAGTGATGATAGATCCTAGAATGACCCCAAATGGGTTTCCAGAGTCATCAAAAGACAATGAATGTTTACCTATGTACCTTAATGCTGAATCCAAAATGTGTATCTTTAATTTATATCTTTTCCTCTGAGGATTTGGGGTGTGTTGAACTGTCGAAGAGACACAGACAAGTGTACTACTGCAAAGCCCTCAGGCTCAAGAGGTTACTAAGTCATGAATTATTCGTGGCGTCCAATTATTTGTTGGGGCCCAATGAGGGAGCTTAGTCCACAACAATGGCATCCAGTAATTCTCACTGAATGTTCGAAAGAAAGGTCTTACTCATACAGAAATGGTGGCTTCTTGATATTAGGTACCATGACTAAGGACACAGAGCTGCATAGGTGCTGAGAAATATTCTCGCCGGACTGCAGAAACCTAGCAGTCTTACTCTCAACTGTAGTTTTACTATTTGGAACACAGGAACATTGGGATTTCCGAGACCACCAGTCTGCATACCCAGAGCTCTTTGTTCTCACTGCGTTGTCTTTTAGATGTGATGGGAAGGACCAGGATTGGAAACGGAAAAGACGGCTCACCTCTGTCATCATCTAGCTGGGCAAGGCACTTAGCTTGCTGAGCTCACTTCAGTTTCAAAAATGTAAAATCAAATGAGTTATTAGCTTAATCTACTGTTGGGTATTGAAAGTAAAAAGTGAAGGGAAGTGCTAGAAATGAGACATCAAATTGCCATAGGAAGTATTTCTCAATATGCATAGTTTTATTTATTTCGGGTTTTTTGGGGGCGTTTGTTGTGGTGGATTGAGGTAGCTTATACCTTAGCAGAGTCTTTATTGTACCACGTAAAGGAATCTGACAACCGCCATCCTACATGGACCAGAGGCCACTCACTTTTAGCCTCTTCTACAGTCTTCTATTCTGCTGTTATGATTGATACATTCTGTCAACTTGAGAAATTTAGAAGCTTAACTAAGACTCAGCAGGGGCCCAGGGTCCTCACTTTGTAAACATCCTGAGCCTGTGCAAGAGGAGGGCAAGGAGATGGTGTGGGTGTAAAGGACCCACCCTGGGGTGAGTGGCCTGCATGCATTATAAGGGAGGAAAAGAGGCTTACTCTTCTCACCTCTTCTGCTCTTGTTGCTTCTGCTGTCTGCTGCCTTGAACTGTTGCCCCTCACTATGCCACCCTGCCTTGGAACCTCCACCAACAGTGAGCTGTGTATTTTGTCTCAGCAATGAGAGAAAACTAACCAAGGCAGCTGCTACGCTTTTACCCCTGCTAAAGATGTATAATCTCGTGTTAATAAAGCCCAGAAAGCATGGCTACACCCTGTGACTCCCATCACATTCTTCAGCCCCATGCCTGGCAGATCACCACCACACCCTACACTTCTCAAGCTTTATCTCTAGCAGCCATAGCTGCTTTTCACTGAACTTTCCTCTTCACAGCTCCATCTTCACCCTCTTCTTTCCACAGGCCCCTCTTATGCCCATGACCCTATAAAAGATCTCATAGCCAGATGAGAGTTATCCTGTGTGGCCTCAGCGGCGGATCAGCGCCTCTCAAGTTTATCTTGAAATGCACCTGTCCGGTTGAGCTCATATCTCTGATCCTTTTCCTTTTTGCCCAATACCAAGTCTTGTACGTATATCTTCACAGCAACTCTGAAAGTTCTCATGTTCATAGATATGTGTGGCTGATCTGTACTCACCCGTATCTAAAGAGCTGTCCTTAGACACGTGGAATCATATTGACAAAATGCACTGTCAGAGGTAAAGTAAGGAGGAAGCTCCTTCTCACTGGTCCAATAGAGGGCATTCTTCTGAGAGTAGGAAAGGTGGGATCCACCACTAATTAGGTAACTTTGAACAAACCACTCAGCGTCTCCAGATGCTAGTTTCTCACTCTCCTAAAGGAAAATACTGGTAGTGGCTGTTTCTTCCAGTCTGTTCCACTGATCCTCAGGTCTGTTTTTCAGCTACTACCAGTTGATTTTATTACAGTAGCTTTGTAATATAATTTTAGGTCAGGGATTGTGATTCTTCCTGACTTTTCTTTGTTGTCCAGGATTGCTTTTGCTACTCTGGGTCGCTTCTGGTTCCAGATGAATTTTAGGAATTTTTTCCCTAGATCTGTGAGGTTTGCTAATGGTATTTTAATGGGAATTACATTGAATCCGTACAACAATTTTGGTAGTGTGGCCATTTTCACAATGTTGGTTCTTCCTATCCATGGGCAAGAAATATTTTTCCATTTACTGAGATCCTCTTCAATCTCTTTTTTCAGAGTACTGTAGTTTTCATTGAATAAATCTCTTCTTTCATTAGATTGATTCCTAAATATGTCAGTTTCTTGGATGCTACACTCAGCCACCTAATCTTTGGTAAAGGGTCCAAAGAAGCTCACTGGAAGAAAGATAGCCTTTTTAATAAATGGTGCTGGAAAAACTGCCTTACCACTTGCCAAAGACTGAAAATAAACCCAAGTCTATCACCATGCACCAAACTCAAGTCAAAATGGATCACAGATCACAACAATGAAACAGAAACACTAAATCTATTAGAAGAGAAAGTAGGTAAAAACCTTGAAGACATAGGGGTAGGCAGAGACTTCATGAACAAAAACCAAACCACATGGGAAAGACTTCAGAAAACCAACAACTGGGATCTCCTCTCACTGAAAAGTTTTTGCACATCTGAAGAAATCACCAGCAGAGTAAAAGGAAAACTGACAAATTGGGAAAAAATTTTAGCTGGCTGTCCCTCGGACAAAGGCCTCCTATCTAGAACATATAGAGAATTAAAAAACATCAACCTCCCCAAATTCAAAGACCCAATCCTAAAGTGGGCATCTGAGATGAATACACATTTTTCAGATAAAGAAATACAAATGGCAAATAAATATATGAGTAAATGTTCAACATCATTAGTCATTTGAGAAATGCAAATTAAAACAACATTGAGATTTCATCTCAGTAAGAATGGCTAGCATTAAGAAATCAACCAATAGCAAGTGCAGGTGAGGCTGTGGAGAAATAGGAACTCTTCTCCACTGCTGGTGGGAATGCAGACTGGTGAAACCACATTGGAAATCAGTTTGGAGATTCCTCAGCAAACTAGGTCTAGAGGTCCCATTCAACCCAGCTATTCCCCTTCTGGGTATTTTCCCAGAAGATCTGAAAACATCATATCACAGTGATATATGTGCACCCATGTTTATAGCAGCGCAATTTGTAATAGCTAAATCATGGAAGCAACCCAAATGTCCATCCAGTGGATGAAAAATTGTGGCATTTTTATGTAATGGTATATTACTCAGCTATAAAGAAGATAAACTCGAGGCTTTTATAGGTAAATGGTCACAAATAGAGACCTTACTCATAAGTGAGATAAATCAGACCTGCATGTGTAAGCAATGTATTATCTCACTAGTGTAAGAAACTGAAAGAGTGAATAAAAATTAAGAGGTATGATAGATATTATGAGATGAAAGGAAACTGCTCAAAAGTAAAGAGCAACTGGGATTAGGGAAAAGAGAAAAGAATGAAGGGTAAACTATGTACATATGTATATACAGGACAGCTAACATAGTTCTACTACTGACATATCACTTTAATGAAAGGAACAGTTAATGATTCATTATTTGTTCAATCTTTCATGTCTATATTTGTTTTCATGAGTAAAACTTTGAAGTTATCAATATGTAATTCAGCAGCTATTGTTAATTTCCTGTCACCTTGTCTGTAATTCAGTGTTGCTTGTATTGTTCTTGTGCTATTTTGTAAATGGATGTTGGTTTGTTAATAAAATAAAAAATAAAAAAATAAAGGAAGACACTGGATGACAATGTGATTTCCGGATCTAAAATGCTTCGGTTCCAATTTACATGCCGAACAGTATGTAGACAGCTGCTAGTGCTGATTAAGTGTAAATACTGCACCTACCTCTTAGCCATGAGACTGCTCTAATCCTCAGTTTATTAATCTGTAAAATGGGAATATTATGTGTCTTAAAATAAAGAGGGAGAATGGGTAAAAGCCATAAGCAGGTGACTTAGCTTTAGCTATGTGGTCAACACATAGTAAGTGCCCAAGAAACATCTCTTCTTCACGATGATCCTCACCATCATCTTGTATGTTGATGCTATTTCTCAATGTACTATAATATGAGAGACCTACATGTGAGACAAAGTGTTAGCAAATCCTCAGTGAATCTGAACTGAGTTTACTGCCTTCCTTCTTAAGTTAAAAAATGTCTTTTCATTGGCCCTGTTCTTTAAGAATTGACATTTTGGAGACTTTAGGTAAGGTGATCATTAAAACCCACTCCCTTGACTTACCCCTCCACACACCTGCAGCACAGTCCTTGGAAAAGAGAGAAAATGAGGCATTAGGGTTCCCATGAATGTACCCAACTGTGGTCCTGAGGCTCCTGCCCCAAACCAATAGCAGGCATCTACTCAGCAGTGAGTTAAAGGAAGACAGGACCCCTCTTCCTACTTTTTGAGAAATTCTTCCGTAATAATTTGTGTTTCTAGTTCATGTTCTCTACATTTTCAGGCCAGTACAGTATTGGAGAAAAGGCACTGGAGTCAGGAGACTCAAGCTCTGATTCCCCGTGACCTCGAACAAGTCACTTGCCCTTTTTTGTCTGCTTTTTGTGAGCAAAATACGGGGCCTGGACTAGGCCATCTGTGTGACCCCTTTCAAATCTAACATTTTGGGGGCTGGGGATATAGCTCAGTGGAATAAGCGCTTGCCTAGCAAGCGCAGGGTCCTGAGTTTGATCCCCAGTACCGCAAAAAAAAAAAAAAAAAAAAATCTAACATTTTGTGGTTGACTCTCAATCAGGTTATTTTATTTTGCTGGAGACAAGATGTCCTTCTGTCACCTCTTTCCTTCAATTCAGGGTGTACCTAGTTGCCTGAATCCACACCCAGAGTTCAAGACATCAGTTCAGCTCCCAGCCCCTGCTCATAGAACAACCAAAGGCCATTCACAGCAGGGACCTCCTGCACTGCACGTGACACCACAATGTCAATGCCATTGGGAACTGAAACTTCCGGGCTGCAGAATCTGCAAGGATAGATAGAATTTCACCACTGACTCAAAATTGTTGGAGAAATTCAAAAAAATTGCAAAAGTCAAGGAATGTGGCTCTAACATGTTGAAATTTCCATGGCAACTCACACCAGGGCCGCAGTTAGAGGAAAGCAAGCGTCTGAGCATTGCGCTGTCCTCTGGGTCTCCAGCAGTGGAGTAGGGGGCAGCTTTGGGGGAGGGAGGGCTGCACTCAGCACAGGGCCAACATCTCCTCTCTTTCACTGTCCACCTACACCACTGCAACACCTTGTGGCTGGGCCAACCACGCCTGGACCTGACCTTCCTGGGGAGAGAAGGGGGTGTTTTCTTGCTGTGATTCATGTCTAATGTGTAGGTGTCCTGGGAGCTGGGCGCCCCATAGGTTTGTGCACTCACTCTCTGTAATCCTGGGGGTGACCTGAATCCTCTGAGAAGAGGGAGGGTGGGACATATCCTCAGCAAGAAGTGGCCTGGGTGAACACAGAGCAATGGCTCTCCCATAACTGCTTAATTTAGGCAAAGATTCAATGTGTACTGAGCACCGTCCATAGCTAAATATTCCCATGGCTTGCTTTTCTACTGCTTAAAGTCTGTTTTAATTTGATTCTACCTACACAAAAGAAGTCATCTCATGTGGGGGTGGGAGAAGGGTCCCCTCCTACCACTGCTCATATAAATGAATATTTACTGACTTTACAGTCATGAGTACATAAAGAGCTCTGCTTTGAGTGAGGCACTGTGAGAAACTTGTAGCGGGAAGCAGGAAATGCTGCAGTGATCAATTCATTCCTTGGAAAGACTTTGCAATTTCATGGAAAGTAAAATGTGCCTCCATGATGTGGGGAGTCCGACAGAGGAGGGCGGGCTATACAAGCAGCCGGCCTTGACATACAAGCCAGGATTATAGTCACATGGAGCCACTTTTAAGAAAGTTATTTCTTGGTGGCTATAGTGGTGCATGCCTATAATCCCAGCACTCAGGGAGGCTAAGGCAGGAGGATCACAACTCAAGATCTTCCTAAGCAACTTAGTAACTTATGGAGACCTATTTCAAAAAAACATTTTTTTTAAGAGAAAGGGATGGACCTTACTATGAAGCCCTGGGTTTGATCACCAGAATCATGCAAATAATTTTTTCTTTTAAATAAGTAACACATATACATGATACAAATTTCCATAGAGACAAAATGATGTTTAATGAAAGGCTCTTCAGTTCCCCTTCTCCCATCCTTCCAGTTCTGTCCTCAGAGGCAACCCCATTTACAGTTTACTACTCAGACTTCCAGAGCAACCTATGCACTTACACACACATTCACATATTTCTTCCTCCCTAGTTTACTCAGCTTCTAAGTGTATCTTGAGGGGATGATGTTGAGTAGTGGTGTACTTCCCACTCAAAGGCCTGGGATTCTCACAAAAACAAATCAAATAGGTAGCTAATAGCTAGCTAGCTAGCTAGCTAGCTAGACAGACAGATGTATTGTATGTGTACATCTCCTTGATATATTTCCTGGCTGAATATATAAACTTGCCTCATTCATTTAAGTCAGGTGGGTAAATAAAGGCCCACAGATCAACCTCATTAAGTAAATAGAAGTCTCGTGAGAACACGGCTCATCTATTATTTTACACATAGCCTGTGGATGCTTTTGTGCTAAAATAGCAGAGTTGAATAATTGTGAAACAAACTGTACGGTCCATAAATAAGTCACCATTTTGGCCTTTTATAGAAAAAATAATCTTACCATTGCTTTGAAAGACTCCCTAGGAATTTATATGGAAATTAGCGGAATAGTTCCTTATGCAAGGATATATGAGTAATTTTAATCATATGTTATTACAAATATTGCTATAGTTCATGTACTAATATATGTCATTCTCACATGTGTGGTTATATGCACGTAAGTATGTAGGAATGGGATTATTGGGCAAAAGTGTCACATGCTTCTTATGGAAATATTTGCTAATACAGTCTCAAAAGTAAAAAAGACAGAGCAATGGTAAGAATCAACTGAGGACCGCTGTGGGGAGAAGAAGCGAACAACTCTCTTTGAAAGGGAGTAAATGGTGGTTGCTTGCAGTCATACAGCAGAACTGGGAAGTGGATAGTTGGAAAATCTGGGGCTCTATTTAAATAAATCTACTGATGTAGCAGGATTGAGAAGAACAACACAAGAGTGTTTGTTCCTGCTGAAGTCACTCTTTGCCCAACTGCAAACTCCTCATCCCCCACCCCCCGCTGTACTCATTTCCTAAAAAGAATTTCATCAGAGCACTGGAGGCATGTGTGTGCCTGTTGGAGCTGCTGCTTTGGGAAACAGCTATGTAGCTCACTGGGGACACCAGACAGTTCGTCCTTGTGTGGACAGATTGGCTTGATACAGGCTTTGGTAGAATAAAAAGGTGCTGGCCCTTGCACAGCATTTTGAGTTCATCCCTAGAAGGAGAAGGAGGTAAATCTAGAATGCCAAGCTTTGGGAAGGAAGTCACTGTGGTTAACTGGTTGTCAAGTTGGGTGGGAACACGCAGCTGAGTCGCGTCAGCACGAGTCTGGGATGGGAGACTCCCGTAAGGAGGCTTGCGGTCAGACGGTATGAAAGAAGAAAGGGAGGGAAGGGTTCCATGCTGGTTTCCCCTGGAAGAGCATTGTTGTTGCTCAGTTTCATTCTGGCTGCTTTTCTTCCGAGAGGCTTAGGCTGTTCTCTTCCGCTGAGCTTAGGTCTGAACCTTCTCCAGGGATGCCATTCCTTTGGGAGGAGCTGTGGTGTTTGCCTTCACCTTAAGCATTATCTCCTGGTTCCACACGCAGATTCTTCAGCTTCCGGTACTGGCATTTTAGCCTGCGGGCACAGACTCTGCTTCCAGCGCCTGCTCTGGGGCTGTGACGACTATTATAGTCAACCCAAGGAGACTTGGAAGAGTTTCCATGTGAAATTAATGAGAGGTAGACCTAAAACGAGACAATTCAGACCCCTGCTTTCACCTGCTGACTCCTTGCTATGTGTCAGACTTGGGCTGGAGATAAGTGTATAAGGATGAAAATGGGAATGGCTGCCTGCCAAGGGGTTTACAGCCTCCTGGGAGAAAAGCAGACAGGCTTCAGTTTCCAAACTCCACATACCTTTCAAATGTTTGAGAAAAACATAGCAATGCTTGATATCTGTCAGACAAAGTGCTAACTCAAAGTGCTTCACAGCTTCTGCATTAGACTGCACAGCATTCGGTCACACTGCATTCCGTCTAATAACGCCATGTGCTTGCAAAGGGAGGTGCTCAGCAGCTGCTGTGCTAAAAAGCTGGTACTGCACGCGCTCAGTTCAGATCCGGAAATGTGGGCAGCGCTCACTGTTCAATTTGATTCCATGTTTGGGAAGTGGGCACCATGCCATTTGCAGGTAACTGCAGTCATTCAAGGATGCAAGAAAACATTTGTCTCTTCCAAATGGTGTGTTATCTTTTGAAGAGACTACTAAGTGGTTAAGATGGAGATATTTACAAAGCTGTTTGGACTGAACTACCTGGTACAGAGAAGTGCTAGGTATTCTTTTGGTCTGTGTGCACTGTAAAAAAATGACTAAAACTCTAGGGATGATAGGAACCAAATCAGTCCAGAAACCTCTACCACGACCACATAACACTACTCACCATTATTGTAGCCTTGGAAAAGTTAGCACTCTAAACTCAGTCTGGTTCCTCAACTGTAGAAAGAAAAAGTCTAATAACCTTAGGGGACACTGTGAAGCCTGAATGAGATGATGCAAATGAAGAACTCAACACAGAGCTTGGCACATGACAAGTGAACAACCAGCACTGGCTAGGAAAAATCCACAGAATCCTGCACATAGTGAGAAAAGCAACACTGAACTCAACCCTACTACTTAAACCTCAGCTTCATCTTCAAGCCTGTAGTTTCTCATGCCAAGTGTTGTCATGGTACCTGATGCACTATCTGGTACCAGCCAAGTCATTCTGAAATCAGGAAACCAACAGTCCCCTTGAAGTTTGACACAGTGCTAAATAGATGACTTCACTGAGACTCTTTGGTTAGGGTTTTCCTTTTTCTTCCTTTTCTATCTTTTCTTTCCTTCCTTCCTTTCTTTTCTTCCTTCCTTGCTTCCTTCCCTCTGTTCTTTCTTTCTTTCCTTCTTTCTTTCTTTTTTTCTTGTGTTGGTTTCTAACATGCTCAAGGCATATATATGTTGGGAGCTGCTGGAGTTGGTTGTTGGTCATGTCTGAGGGAGGGACAGACCCAGAGTGCCTCAGAGAGTCAAGCTACCTCAGTATTGAAAAAGGTATCCTGCTTGGACAATTATAGTCTTAGTCTTAGTCTTACTTAGTCTTAGTCACTAGGCAACATTCTCTCTCATGATACTACTTTGGGAGTGTATAAAATAAATGCCCCTACTGTTGGAGTCAGTCCTCTTGCTCACTGGGCAAGAGATGACCCCACCTGACCCCGGCTGTTGTCTCTTGTCTTTATTTTCTAAATCCTCTTGCTGTTTTCTCCTGGGGACCACAGAAACACCACCAATTCCCATATGTGTGTGTGTGTGTGTGTGTGTGTGTGTGTTCAGAGAATTATTACATTTTGGTTGAGAGAGAGAGAGAGAGGGAGATTTTAGTAAATCTAGTGATATTTTTAAAAGGAAATTTAAAATAAATTATATCAAAATTTTTCTCCCAATTCTGAAATATTTGTTTTAAAAGCTTTTATAGCTTTTATATCTTATTTATTTAATTTTAAATCATGGAATTTTTGTGATTTGCATATTTTTAAAAAACTAATCTTGGATCTGAGATAGTTTTTCCCTTCAAAAAACAAGTTTTTCTAATAAGAGTCATGACTCATTTAAAAAGACAAAAACAAACTTTCATTTTGGATGCTATCTTCATTCCACAAAGATGTCTGTTTACATCATTAGACAGAATTTTCCGGGCCTTTAAGCAAAGCTGGTAACTTTTCTGCCAGTTCCAGATGGGTTTAAAAAATTTCCAGTCTTATTAATTTTAGGAAAGATAGATCACACTTAGATCAAAATATGTTATGTGCATGTACAAATCTTCCAAATGAAATCACCCATTAATCTGTGTAATCAATTTTTTAAGAATTACTTTTTTAAAAGCCCAAAGATGGAGAGAAAGTCCACACCTCACTTGTCTGTTCTATTTCAGTGATCCTGAAGTGGGTATGGAAGAAAATTTTATACCTCAAGGGACATTTGAGAATGCCTGGAGATGCTTTCTGATTATCAGGGGCACAACTGGAGAATGTCTGTTTGTTGCTCAGATCTAGGGAGCAGAACCCCAGGTGAATTATCTGGCCCAATGTCAAGTACTAAAGTTGATAAACATAGTGTAGAAATTATTTCTTTCCTTTACCAAATCATACTCCTAAAAGTTCTTTCTACCAATACTTCCTCCCTTGACCTAAGAGATTCTTTAGAATTTGTTTCTGAGATTTGAAGTAACCAACATCTGTAGAGAGCTATTGTGTTCTCCCAATCAGTGGTCCTCAGCATTCCTGTATATTAGAACCACCTGTGTGTGACGGTGGGCACTATGTCAATGGTTGAACTCCACTTCAGATTAATTACATACAAATCTTCAGGAGAGACCTGATCATGGCATGTTTTCTTTTTTTAATTCTAAAGATTATGAAAACATCTTCACAAATACACATACATGTAGAAAATAACACAAAAACATTACAAGCAATACAGAATCTCAGACAATGTTGTTGTATTACATATTGATATCTGGAAATGTTTACTCAGGAAAACAAATAAGAGACATGCAAGATTGATCAAAAACACTGCAGTATACGGTATGTTTTAATTTTTCCAAATAATCCTAATGTGCAGCTAGGACCAAGGATCATAAATATAAATATTATTTCTGTACTAGTTCTCAACTCACAAGAGAGAACTTGGTGTGGAAGGGGGAGGTAATGCTATCTCTCTCGATGAATGCTTTTCTCCCCCCTCAAGTAGTAATCATGTTGACCATTTGAATTAAGAATTATTTGAGATTTTGTACTCTTTTGGTTCAATCATCCAGGATATTTCATTTTCTGTAGCTGACAAATGCAAGATGAAATCTTTATGTGTCTGCATGGTCTCAAGGGAAAGGAAATTATTTAGTTGCTCCAGCAAGACCTTGACTTCTACCTATACTTGAATCTGAGGTCAGAAATGTTTTTACTATGAAGCTCATGTACCAAGAGAACCAGGATGCTTCTGAGCATCCTGAAAAGCCAGAGGATGGTTTTCCAACTCACTCTCTTTCTCTGTCCCTTCCCCGCCCCACTTAACTCCCCCTAGCAACTACTGGTCAACCAGATGGTTTGGGTGTGATGCCCTGGAGGTTAACAGATGTGAATTCAGACAGAGCAAGAGAGCAGACTTTTTCCATGGCCGCATGCAGACCAAGAACATGGTGTGCCCCAGCCCCCAACAAACAAATGGTGCTTCATATGATGAACTTAACATTCCAAGCCAGGGTCAAAAGGCTTCTCAGGGGTGGTGGGAGTGTAAAAGTCAGTAAGAAAAACTTGTTTCAACATCATAGGAAATGATCTTTTTAGGATACAATCTTCTTTTTGTATCTCCAGGATTAAATATTAACATGACGAGACTGGCATAAAAAAATCTCAGCACTCACATTTCATGGAGTAAGGCATAGCTATTGCCTTTTGATGCCCACTGTCCTTGAAGGCATATACGTTTACAGAAATCCTGTCTCTCCTTGCCCCTCTCCCCTAGTAGGTGACAAACTAAAATCTTATTTTATCAAAATGGAACCCAAGCCCACAAGGGTCCAAGAGTTTTCCTTCAATGGAGCTTTTCAATAGCATGGCATTGTTTCATTCAGAATAGTACATTTGACACAATTCTACTTATCTGAGTAACTTCCTTGTAATTCATTCACTACCTCTCAGTAGTCAAGGCTGTGTGTGTGTCCATATTAAAGTCCCACCAAAGGCTTCACAAAGGGGACATCGAGTGGGGGATGCTGTCCTAAAGCTTCGGTCATAGCCTGATTAAAGGACAAGAAGGGGAAGGAAGTCATCCCGTGGCAGCCAGCACAGCAACCCCACAGTTCTCATTTTGTGACTGGATACACTGCATAGACAGCTGCATAGGTCACACCCTAAAACAACAGGTTGTTAGTGTCTGGGGCTACAAGCAGAAACAAAAGGCAGTCTTACTGATGATTCAGTTCATTTATTTGATCGCTAGTAATTAATACCATTGTGTAATTTTTATTTATTAAAATAAGCATTTTCTGCTTTCATTTTTATTTTAAAATATAAAATTAAATTAAGAATTTTACCAGATGCTACCTCTTTCTAGCATTAAACTCAAAATCAGCTATTGTGCTTGTGGGAATAATTTGCTTATGCAGTTGTGAACCCAGGATCTCACACGTTAAGCAAGGGCTTTCCACTGAGCTACACCTCATCCTCTTAATTAGTATTTTAAACTTCATTTTCACAGGTCTTATATTTTGTTTATATTTACTGTGTGCTGTAGTCAGGCTTTGCAAGGGAACAGAGTTAACACAGGACACATAATACATAGGAGAATTTTATAATACTCGCTGAAAAAGTCAAATACAGAAGAGTGCAAGCGCTCTGTCCATGCCCTAGAAACCCAAAGAGTCCAGCTGAGGCCCTAGACTCCATGGCAGCGTCTTCCACGAGTCCAGCTGGAGGCTGAGAACCTACAACAATGTATCATGCAAGGCTATACCCATGATCTGCAATGGGAAGGCACCAATGTCAGCAGTGGAAGCTAGGAAGTCGTGCTAATGGGATGAAGGATCTGTGCTAGCAGGCTGAGGGATCTGTACCTATGCTAGGAAGCAACACTCAAGGTAAGGACCAGAGCTCCCTTGAAGAGAGCTGCAGCCATCCTCAATGACAGCGAAGATCTGAGCTCCTCTAATGATAAAAACAGCTGAGTTCGTATCAGGAAAACCAGCGTGACAAGCTTTCCCAGGAGAATCAACAGCACACCATCTCCCCCTCCAGGTCTCCTCTTGTGCTGTTGTCAAAATCCTCAGGTGGGCCTTCCACGTACAGAACCACAGTGATTCAGTTCAGTAGGTGTTACAGGTTAATCATTAGTTAATCTACCACACTGTGCAATTTATTTCCTTTTTATAGTTACTTAAAACCGACAAGCAGATTTATGTTTATACCTGGATACCACTAAAAATGGTAGTTCATCCAAAAATTCTTTTTAAAGAATCATACACTGGCCAAATTTTGAGACAGAAAACACTCATTTTTTAATCAAGCAGGTTGGAATCTAAGATTTAAACTAGGTCTGTGCTCGGAATCTGGCAGAGACCACTTAGATGTAGTTTCCCTCCTACTGAAAGGACAAGAAGACAGTTGTACACAACATCCCTGCCTGGACTAGAAAGTGAACGGCCAGCTGCATTCCTTCCCACTCTACCCAGGTAGGCTTGCTGAGTACTGTTTGGTCAGAAAGAGAAGAAAGACAGTAATTTAAAAATAAATAAGAAAATAGTGCTACAAATAGAAATAGATACTATAAACTCCTTTTACTATTGGTATAGTTTCCAGACTACTACCTATGATCTCTTTGTCTAAAATCTACAGTAACCGATTTTGTTTCATGTTCTCAGACCCCTGTAAAACCTTTCTGACCCAATACTTCAGGACCTTCTCAGTCTCACAGATGCTCACAAGACATCTGATCAGAGTCCATGCATTGTTCGTGGCTATTTTACATTCCCTCTTGTAGCTCTAAAACAACCAGTACTCCTGCTACCACTGGGTGGACACCCCCCCACACTGCCCCACGCGCCCTACGCTCTGGGCAGTTGAGTTGAGAGCAGTGAAGTAGAAGAGGTAGAGGAGAGGGCCCCCCTCATTTTTATGTAACATGCTGTTAGCAGGATGCCAGAGCACAATAAGCTTATGGTTTGGTTTCCTACAGCCTTGCTGATATTCAATTTTGTAAAAATTATCTCATTTTACCTTATTTAAATTATATTAACATTTTTATCTATTCCCACTTGCTAGAAAGTTACTAATAATTTCAAGGTCATAGAAAACTGGCAGTAAGGCAGATAATTCTTGTCATAAAAATGTAATTTGTGTCTGGCAGAATGCAAAAGGATTATAGTGCTTTGTACGCTTATGGACCAGTTTTGCATATATTAAGCAAATGCACTCTAAGGTTCCTGCTGAATTTATATATTTGATTGTCCTTCAGATGCTTCTTCAAGCCAAGTATAACATCTTGCAGGTTTCCTTGAGTTAATGAGTTAAATAAAATCATTCACATATATTCATTTTATGACTCATGACTTACCTTAATATCCATAACCTAGGCTTACTTTGATCACTACACTAAAGATTGAACTGAATTACTGTCCTTACGGAGGTCAGGGAATAGGTAAGGAGAAAGAGAGGAACACCCTGATTTTTCCAGATAAAACCAATGACAGTGCATTGCAAGAAGCAGCCCCCAGCAAGCACCCTGCGAGCACTATGGAATTGGTGCCAACTGAAGGACCTTTGGGACAAGCTGGGCCCAAGAGGAGAGAGGCAAATGACTCTCAAGCCTGAAGAGAGACACAGAAGCCTGAGCTATGTCCCCACCCTCAATCCCTATCCCCAGTATCTTTGGAGAGGAGCTCTTCAAGAGGCAATTAAGTTACAATGAAGTCAATAAGGTAAGAGTCCAGTCCAGTATGGCTGGTGTCTGGATAAGAAGAAAAAATTCAGGAGAAGCATACACAGAGTGAAGACCATGAGAAGACGGTCATCTACAGGCCAAGAAGAAAGACCTTCCTTAGAAGAACCAAACTCACCGACACCTTCATCTTGGATGTCTGCCCTCCGGAACTGTGAGAAAATAAATCTGTTTAAACTACCTAGTCAGTGGTACAGTACCTTGCTGTGGCAGACCTAGAAAACTAACACAGGTCTAAAGACCTGGAGACTTTTGGAAAGCCAAAACCAATACGAAAGTCATGCTTTGTCATGTCAACCTAGTCATCTCCAAAATTTTAGATGTAATTAAGTTATTCATCAGTAAGATTACTTACTTTTTAGTGAAGCATTATTTCCCACCATTCCTACTCCAAATTTCTTCATTTTCTCTCAGCTCATCCAAGGCATTTTACCTGTAACTCTTATAATGAAATGCATGTCCATGTTGAAAATATCTTTCAACCACTACTCATTTTCCCATCACTTGTTTGAGAACACCTCAAAAGCTGGGATGATGGCTGCACCCCTCGTGTGCCCTAGTAGGTAACATTACTAGGTCTGGTACTAGTAGGTAATGTTACTAGGTGCCTGATATCTAGTAGGTAACGTTACTAGGTCTGGTACCTGGTAGATAGGTCACCAAATGTGAAGCAAAGAGTTTAATAGGTAAATAAATAAATGGGAAAAAGCTACTTTAAGCTAAACAATAACTTGAGGGATTTTTTTTTGAGAAATTAGGAACAGCTAGCTAAAACTATTTCTTTATTCTTTAAGTCAACACTGCAGTGAAGCAAGCAATCACCACTCAAAAGCAATTGCACAAGCTGTGTGTGGCTGTACATGTCTGTAATCCCAGCACTCAGCAGGCTGAAGCAAGAAGATCGCCATGAATACAAAGCCAACCTGGGCTACACAGTGAGTTCACAGACAGACTAAACTATGAACTACTATGTCTTTAGGAGCTACTTGTTTGCTTTGTATGGTCTACTCTAAAGTGGGTGGTAAACATTTTCTTTTAATGGCCATGCTGATTTGAATGTGTCCAGCCCACAGTGGCAAGGTGGGAAATCCAGGCAAAAAGTAGATCTTGAAAACTTATTGCAATAGTGCTGGGAGACAGGCCCTAAAGGGAGGTGTTTAGATCATGAGGGATCTACCCTCATGGAATGGAATGTACTGCTCATTACAAAAGAGCCTGAGGCTACAAGTTCAGCCTCTTTCTCACTCTCTCTCTCTCTCTCCCCACCCCCACTATGGAATTATGTAGCAAGAAGGCCCTTACCACAAATGATCCCTTAATCTTGGACTTCCCAGCCTACAGTACCATGAACCAGTAAATTTCTACTCATACACAGTCTCAGGTATCATGTTATATGACACAACATGGACTGAAACCGCCAGACAGTAAATACTTTAGTCCCCATTGCAATCACAACTTCACTTTGTCTGAGGGCTGAGAGCTGTGGCTATAGCTTAGTGGTAAAGAACATGCTCAGTATGAACCAGGCCCTGGGTTCCATCACTGGCACCAAAACAAGATAGAAAAATCCTTTGCCATCAAAGTACAAAAACAGCTATTAACATCAAGTAAAAGAATGAGCATGGCCGTGTTTCACTAAAGCTTTGGATAGTAAAATTGAATTTCATATAATTTCCATGTCACAAAATATTATTCTTCTTTTGAGTTTTTACAACTACTCAAAAATACAAAATAATTCTGAGCTTCTGGCCATACAAATTTGATGCGTGGGCTACGTGGCCCTGATATAAATTGTCTTCCCCTCCACCTTGTCTGTCCCCCCCAAACCTCCATCTAATCCTTTTATCCCAGGCAAATTGTGATATTCAAATGTGAGTGTCTCTAGAAAGCGCTGGATGCTCTCAGTAGTCCTTGGCAGCTCAGTGTGAACTGGGAAAAATCACAGTTTTTCCTCAGAGGCCAGGGAGCAAATAAGATTGAGGATACACAAAAGGAAATAAAACAGGGCCAGGTTCAACTCAGCAAGACCTTCCCAGTAGCCTCACTTTCAACATGGTGTTGCACTTTTCTGCTCAGTTCAAGTCTGTTTTTCTTTTTTCTCTCACCAGAATAAATATTATTTCAGATAAACTGAAGAAACAGTTGATGTTGTCTTGAGCCACACATTTCCACATGTGCAACTTCCTGACCTCAAATTCAGCCCCGTGAAGGCTGGGTCTGAGCTCGGTGTGAAGAAAAGAGGACTCACAACCAGTATGATCTGGTGTGGTGCCAGTATGCACAGAATTAGAAGATGGATTATCGTGGATTTGTTTTCCTTTAGGAATTAGGGCTGGCACTGGCTTAGCTTCAGTGTCGCAGAGGTATTAACTGAAATGCATTTCTATCTTAACAGCCACATCCCTTTTAGCCTTGGTGACTTTGGAATGACTTCCAAAGCAATCTCATCAGCACAGGTTGGCAGATTAAGGCTCATTTCATGTCAGAACCATAGGCTATGAGAGAGGAGTGAGCTGCACTGGGCCTCCCACCACAAGGAGCAAAGCGAACTGTATGAGGTGGGCCAACACAAGTTGGGTGAAGTGTGGACTGGATTTCCACCAGTCATGGCAGCAAGAAGATTCAAAGCAGCAGAAAGTGTTCAAGACAAAGTAAAAGTGCTGCCACTGTGGCCAGTCATGTACATGCTTAAGGGCTGTGTAGTGTCAGATCTGAAATCTTCTCCCTTTTCTTTTTACCTGTTTAGTGAAGTCATTAGCACATTTGTACATAGCACTTAGAAAAGCTCCCTTGAAATGGTCCTCTCCTTAATTCAACTCCTGGGATCCTCAACCTGCTCATCTGCAATATGAAGTCCTCGCCCCAGGCTTCCCGTAAAGATTACGTGAGATAACATGTGTAGACGTTTTATAAATTTGACAAACATTAGCTTTTGTTTTCATCCCTCTCCGTGTCTGCTGACCCAAAGAGAAACATGTCCTGTTCACCTGGCTGGAAGCCGGGGAGTGGACAATCAAGCGAGCTACACAGGACAGAGTGCCCTCTGGTCATCTTCTCGCCTCTTGTCCTCATCAATAAACACTTAATAAAGGCATGTGCATAAGAATGGGAGACATATAGTTCACAACAGAAACCCAAATTTCTTTACAGAACAAGACTGAAACTATCTTTTCTGATGCAGTTAAATGTGTTAGTAAACTACCTTCTTTCTCTGCCCCATGCCAGCCATAATAGTTCTGTACAGATCATTTGTCCTGTAGTTCAAACACACAGAGAAAATTCCCTACACAGACACAGACACACACACACACACACACACACACACACACACACACACACAGAATCAGCTTTGCAAATAGCTAGGCACCATATTCTGCAGAATGGAATGGCCACCAGGGCTATTCTGCAGTATCTTTCTATTAAATTGTGTTCCCCTGGATCCTGTCACTGTGGAGTCATTCATTTAAACTGCAGAATTATCCCCCTTTGAAAACAAATACCCCTTTAAAAAACAATATTTTGTCACCTTTAAATATTAAGAAGTTCATGTAAATTTTTTATTACACCTTTTCTAAGGTAGGATGCCAAGGGCTGCTTTGAGGCTGCTGGTTTGGGAGGGGGCATAGAGACAGGGAGTAGGATTTAGAAAGAAGAGAGATGAGTACTATAAGCACCCAACATCTCCTGATGCATTTTATTTGTACAGTCCTAGTCTACATGCCTTGGTGATGACAATCACTGAACAGTGAGTACACATCAGGATCC
Source organism: Dinomys branickii (assembly GCA_004027595.1). Taxonomy (NCBI): domain Eukaryota; kingdom Metazoa; phylum Chordata; class Mammalia; order Rodentia; family Dinomyidae; genus Dinomys; species Dinomys branickii. Next base: position 8,647 of record PVLD010000113.1, on the reverse strand, counting down.
ATGGTTGCAGGCAACACATCAAGCAGATTAAAGCAGAAGAGGAATTAATTGAAAGGAGACTGGGCAGCTCACAGAATCACCCAGAAGTCTACTGAATAGGGCTCAGAAACAAGAAAGAGCAAGGAATATTCGAGTGCATCCTGGACCACAGGCAAAAAATCATGTCATAATACCAGTCTGAAATGGGATTGAGCCATATAAACCATGGTGATACATGTTTTACTGCCCCCGTTCCCTGGAGAGCCCTCCTTCTGGGGGTTCGCAGCTGGCCTTGCAGCTTTGTGTCCAGTGTACCCTGGGACATGCTCAATTGATGGTCAAGTTTAGGTCTCGTGTCTGGGCCCTACCTGTTTAGCTGGGGATCAAACTGATGCTTTCCATCCTGAGTGAAAGGTGTGCTCTGTCTTCCACCAAGACTCAGAGAGTAAATAATTCCTCCAGATACAGAAAGGGGGTAATATGCAAATAGTCCACAAGATGACAAAGGACCCTTACTCACTTACTATGCAATAGGCACTATACTTGATTCCAAGAATAAGACACAGTGACGGTCCTCAAGGAACCGAGTGTCTAATGAGAGATACAGACATGTAAATGAAATACACTGTTTTGCTCATTATTACGGTGTTTAGTACGGGTGTAAAGAATGACTGGATCTTGCCGACTCTCTGGGAATTAGAAGGGCCATAGACAGGAAATACCACTTGAAATGAGTCCTGAAGGATCAAGAGGATTTGTCCCCTGAAGAAGAACAGGAAGTGAAGTCCCCCTCATAGGGAAAGGGAAAAGAAAAGCTTATAAAAAGACACACAGCAATAAAAAGTGAACTACTCAGAACTCTTGGTTAGAGGTTTAGACTTACTCGAGTAAACTTAATCCAGAAAAAAGAATTTCTGAGATAGACAGCCAGCAGTAGCACCAATAACAGAAACTCTAGGAACCAAGATTAGAAAACCGGCCACAGTGGAAGGAAAACAAAGTACTCAAACCAGAGCCAATGCTTCAACCCTGGAGCAACATAGCAGGCCTTAGAAAAACTGGGCAGGGACCGTACTGTAGCCCTTGAACACTGAATGCTGCTGCTATGGTCTTCAGCAGAATAGGTCCCAAATGACCCCTGCATTTTAGTGTCCTGGGACAGAGTCTCATCTGACCAGATGGGCACCCGGAGCAGATAGGGCACTGCCCTGTCCTTGCAGCCCAACTCACACCTTGGGATGCTCTCCAAATAGGAAAGGTGCTCCTAAGATACACAGAAAAGGGAAATAAAACCAAACAACACAGAACGAGAATCCCTTCCAAAGGGTATGGCCTAATCTGAGATACTAAGATATTTCACTTTTATATCTTAGGCCATGTGAAGCAAGTGGTATAAGATGAGGTTGAAGAGGCAAGAAATTCAGCAGGAAAGGTTTATAAGACCACCTCAATTAATTTGAACTTTCTCTTGGAAGATAGTAAGGTCAGCAGAGGTATGAATTACCCGTGTCCTGGGACTTGCTAGACTCTCTCAGTTTCTAAACTGCACATGCCTAGAATGGTGAGCTGGTAGCTCAGCACTGCCCTGGCACAATCATCCTCCATAGTCAGCTAATCCTAGACTGTGAGCAAGCTTTGATTCTCACCCACCTCAGCTGGTCCTCCTGCTTCCCATCAGGAAAGGAGCTAGGAATGCAGAGCAGATGGGACTGAGAAAATCCGGGATGTGAGGAGATTCTAGGACCCCAGAGTACGGCTACTTCTCCTTATCATTCATGCATTTATTTTAATGTTAGCTAACTACCCACTGCTGATGGAGACCCGCTCTAGATTCTGTGGGATTGTCAAAAGTGAAGAAGATGTAAGTATCAACTGAGGGAATTTCAGCGGAATGAGGACGACACAACGTGAAGTCCAGCGAACAAGTGTGTGCAGCCCATGGGAGCATACTTACAACCACTGTCCATCACTGCAGGCCAGCCCTGCAGGCTAAGTGCAAAAGGAAAGAAAGCAGGTGGTGGGCAAGAAATAACAGAGGAGGCTGCTTTGCACAGTATGGTGATGCACACCACTAATCCTAATACTCTGGGAGGCTGAGGCAGGAGGATAGCAAGTTGAAGCCCACCCTGGGTAATCTTGTAACTTAGGAAAACCCTTCACAAAAGGGGAGAGTTGGGAATATAGCATGAAGTTTCCTGGCTTCAATCCCCCAATAGTGAAAAAAAAAACAAAAAAATGAAAAGGTTTCTTGCAGAAACTGATTCTTAAGCTGGGTATTAAAAGAAAAGCAGGATATGGATTCCTCAAAGGAGAGGAAAGAAAGTATTGCATTATGGGAGAAGCTCAGTGGCAAAGGCCCTAAAGGAGAGGCAGACAGACAGTGGACACAGACCGGCTTCCGAGATTGTCTTCTCTCTGGCTGAGTGGCTCAGCAGCAGGATGTGAGAGATGAAAGCAGAGGGTACAGGATGTCATTACTGCTGGGGACTTGAATATAAGGCTAAGGGGCTTCTTATTTAGTGCAGCTGTGCATTCCTATGTGAGTGGATGACTTGTCAAACTGATATTCCAAGGAGATCAGTCATGGGATTGATTTATACCATGTCCCAGGACAGAAGAACTGAAGACCTAATCCATTGAGGAAGGTATAGTAGTTTAGGGGATAAATGGTCAAGGCCCTGGAAAAGGGAGTGAGTGCGAAAGAAGGGAAGAAGTCAAATCTGAAAAGCGTGCGAAAAGAAAAATAAGATGTCACGGTAGGATCCAGGCTCCAAGGCAGAATCAGAAAACCGAAAACAGTACAAAGCTCCAAAGCCTCCAGGAGCTTTGGAGAACAGTAGTGCCTCTGATTATTACAAAGATGCAGAAGTGCTAATCTGCGTGGAGAGGTGTCATGGTTACTTTTCTCTCATTGCTGAGACAAAATACCCAATACTCAAAGTTAAGGAAGGAAAGGTTTATTTAGCTTACAGTTTGTGGAGGTTTCAGTCCATACTTGGCTGGTTCTGAGGCAGAGTGGCACATGGGAGAGAGCAAACATTCATGGCAGCAGAGCACAGCAAAAACAACCAGAGCAAAAGGGAGGAATGGCTGCAAGCAGCCTCTTTCACTCCCTTTCATTGTAAACAGGCTCCCCCCACCTAGAGGGCATGTAGCTCTCACACAGCCTCCATGCCCTAGAGCTCAGGCTGTACACAAAGTAGGCACACTGGTGTCCTGCTGAGTCACTCAGCCAAACCTCTAAAAGAAGGAAGACTTAGCAGGTCAGCTGTAAAATGTACTAAAAGGAAATGATGAACACCTCTTATCTGACAACACCTGGACACGTTGACTCTAAGGTCCATTAGTTCTAGTCTAATTGTGATGGTACAGGAAGGGGAGTTGAATGGACAAAAAGGTAATAAATACTTTTCATGCATACACTTTTGAAGATGAGATCCTAAAATATGTAGATGACATGTCTTGATCTGTGCACTAGCTTATAATTTCATGTTGAGCTCTTGCATTTGTGACCCTCTTTATATTTTTCAAAAAGATTCCCGTATATTTTTTTCCTGTGGATTTCTAACTGTGTGTAATAAACAAGGCAGATATCTCTAAGAATTACTTCTGTTGGAGACAGAGGTGCAGCCAGGTAAAATGACTGGCTCAAAGACCACAGAGCTAAGCACTGATCCATCAATCTCTGGTTGTAAATTTCTGCCACTAGCCCAAGCTGTATTTCTTATATGGTAGATACTGCGAGTCAGTGACTTACTATAGCATTACTGATAGCCTCCTATGACTTGGCTGCTATGCTATGCTATTTAAATACACTGTTTCCTTTAATTCTCCCACCATCCTGCAGAGTAAGTGTCATGTTTATGCATTTCACAGATCAGAAAACTGAAACTGAAGTTCAAAGAGCTTTTGAAACTTGCTGTCACATACCTGGTAAGTGGCAGAGATGGGATTTGAACTTGGCCTGATTCCAGAGTCTGTATCTGTCAACCCACACCATACTGCAAAGTCCCACTTCTAATAAAGGGACCTTATATACTTGTCTGAACAAAGTTCTCCCTTTGCCCTTCTTTCCTTGGCCAAGTAAATCAAATTTCGTTTTCCTCCTGATTTCTGCAACACTGTTGATTAGTAATACTATGTTCTGTCCTCTGGCTTTTTAGATGAAGAACTCAGAATTAATTTGGTCAAGGTTTTGGTAAATAAACACACATTCACATGCACAATTAATTGTGGTATTGTAGCAGAAAATATACTTCAATTTCTTAGTTGCCCAGGTAATAGTTCCTGTTCCAGATTTGGTAGCTCCTGTTTCTTACAAACAGATAGTCACAATGATGCACATTGTATAAACCAATCCCCAGTTGACAAGCCACCCTGCCTCTGTATTTCTGGCTATTTTATCCCATATAAGCCCTAGACCACCAGAGATCAGGGCCTGATAGTCTGGGAATGATCCCAATCAGTGCCCATTCATGTAAATAAATCCACCTCCAAATCCTGGGTGTATTTCTGCTTGCTGTTGCAATATGTCAGGTTTATTAAGAACCACCCAGCAGAGTGGCACTGCACAGTTCAGAATGTGACTGTGGATTATCATCAGGTAGGCCAGTAAACTGAAGGGGAAGGCCCACCCCAGATCTGGATGGCATCAACCAATAGGCTTGTATCCTTCATAGAATAAAAAGAGAAAGGGGAAGGGAGTGTCCCCATTTTGGAAGAACTTTTGTCTTCTCTGTTTCCTTGGGATACTGGTGTCCAGTTTCTCCAGCCTTAATGCAGATTTGCACCTGGAACTCTGGTGAGTTCCCAGACCTCAGATCTCGGGACTGCTGGGACATCCTCGATTTCTCTCTTTCTGCAACTTCCATCTTCTTGGGTTCAGCAAGTAGGAAGCCCCAAGTCTTTAGTGCTCAAATGGCCACTGTGGACTCAGCTCTGATCACACCAGCCTACCAAATAAGTCCTCTGTATAATGATACATATATTTTATATTGATTCTGTTTTCTACAAACTCTAATACGCTTTGAGTATATATTTATCTATGCAGATAGACAGACCTATAGATATATACACATATACAACTGTGCATAGGAATATTTAAATGTATTTCTAGAAATGTAAAATACCAGATAAATATAGGCATGTATGTTTGTGTTTCTGTGTGTGTGTGTGTGTGTGTGTGTGTGTGTGTAGTGTCTGCAATGCAAGCCAGGTCCTTGTGCATGCTAAGCTTGAACACTACTACTGAACTACACCCTTAGTCTGCTGCTTTAGTCCTTTTACGTGTTGTTTACATAGAAGTCTAACGTTACTGACATGCTTTAGATATTGCACTTTAGATATAGCACTGAGATAAGCTTAAAGAAAGAAAAGAAATTGGAGCTTATCAGTGATAAGCTCCCAGCACTGCACAAGGTGATTTACATACATCACCCCATTTAAATTTTATTCACACACTAAGACATAGACATTATTTTTCCTATTTTATATATGAGTAAGCCAGATTCCAGGAAAATTAAATCACTCTACAATGTCGTGACACTAAAAAGAGGCAGAGCTGGGACTTAAATTTAGGATCTGGTAGTATCTAAGTTCATGGTTTTGTGGTATTCAACACTATTTCCACCTCAGTAACTAAGAGACAAGTTTTTAGAAAAGAGTTTGTATAACATGTCGTCAGGTAGAGCTAGATTCTGGGAGATTTTTGGTTTTTCATTTTTTGTCATTTTTGAGACAGGATTTTACTATGCAGTTTAGGCTTGCCTTGAACACGCTTTATAGCCCTGGTGGACCTCAAACTCAGCAGTCTTCCTGTCTCAGCCTCCTGAGTGCTGGGATTACAAATGTGCACCACCACGCCAGGCCAGGTAGAGCTAGATTCTGGAGGATATATTTTATGTGCTTTATAACCAAGATATTTAAGATCAGGACTTTTCTTTAATGATAGAAAGTGCTATGGTTTGTGTCACCCATCAATAATGAATTAATTCATTACTCAGGGAGGTTAGGTTCTTTATAAAAGGACAGGTTCGGTTTCCTTTTCACTTTCTTTCACCCTATGTTTGCCTTCAGCCGTAACAGAGGATGATCCAGGATGATGATACACAACAGAAGGCCCTCACCACATCCCAGCTCCTTGATACTGGGTTTCCCAGACTCCAAACCATGAACCAATACATGTATGTTCATCATAAATGCCTCAGTTGGTGAGATACTGCCATGACAACACAGAAAGGACTAAGACAGGGAAAATGATTTCAATTGTAATTTTTCTCTTCTTTGAGGAATATAGGTAGGTTGAGATCCTCCTTGCTTTTCTGTTTCTTTTTTTTTTGCCATTAAATGTTTTATTTTGCCGTTTGCTTCTCACTCCCTTCCTCAAGATAAAGCAAAATAGTAATGCAGCATTCTGGGAGATTGAGGTCGGGAGGTTACGACTTAGAGAGTTAGAGCTCCACCTGAGGAATTTGGCAACCTAGCAAGACCTCTCTTAAAATAAAAAATTAAAGTTGTAGGAGTCTGGTGATGTAACTGAGTGCACAGGCTGTGGGTTCAATCCTCATTATAGCAAAAAAGAAAAAATATGCTCACCTGCAACAATTCGAGATTCTAAAGGGGAAAAAGTCATGCTTTCCTTTGATGGATGTACATGACAGTCCAGATTCACATTTCAGGATCTTGAAAGGAAATGAGAAAAATGAAGAGTCCTCATAAGCCTGGTGACTCTTTTCTAATGCTATAGGTCTCGCTGTTGCAATAATTATACCTCCCTAAAATTTAGTTTCAACAAGAATCAGTAGAAGAGAGAATCAATAGAGGGAGGAGGAGGAGAGAAGACGTAAAAAGAACTGGGATGTGTTACGTACCTGTACCAGCTCCTCACGATGAATGTCATCATTATGTGCTACAAACATGTGCTAATAAAAATGAAAATTAAAGAAAAAGAACCTTAGTCCATTCCTATAAATTCTGTCTTCTGGGTGCAAGCATTTCAGTGTCCACATCATTTTGCTCTTCTATTTCTATGGCTCCACACACTACCTAGTATATAGAACTGAAAACCTGAGCCTCACTATTGTAGTGTGATGGCTTCTCTACCTCTGCTACCTACCAAATGAGTTGCTTTACCACACAAAGCTTTCAAATGTGTATCATAAGAGGACCTATTTCATAGGGACATTGTGTGAATTAAAGGAATACTTAATAGAGTCACAACCACTAGAAAACAGTTATAAATTGTTATTATTGTCTAATGAAATATCAGAGGACATTCCCTGGGGCTATAGGGAAAATGGCTTGGGAGAATCATCTGGTGGGACTCACCAGGAGCCCTGCCTACTTAAGACATTGGCACTACCTGGACCTACAGTGAACTGTGTTCAGGCGATGCAGGTGCTGCAAATGCTAACATCCCAGGGGCTGAGTCCACACATGTGCCCCAACTTCACTCCCACTTCCTCACTTTTTGCTGGAATCAAACTGAGCACTGTGGGCATGCTAGTGGAGTGCTCTACTGCTGTGCTACCTCACCAGCCATGGTTTCTCCTTTTCTTGAGGCAGAGAACATTCAGCATCTCTGGAGGCAAACCTATGCCAGCAAGAGGCCCAAGAGGATGATAGAGCTGGCACCTGCAGGCTTCCCCAGACTGTGCCGAGGTTAACACCAAGCCTGTACCTCCTTCCTGGTAGCAGATGAGTGGATCAATACTTAATAGTGCAAGCAACAGGGAAGCACTCAGCTTTGGTTAGGTTATTAAAATAAATGGAACAGAAGTTGATTTTTTTACAGAAAGAATTTTATAGTATCTTCCAACTGTATCATGAATGAAATCAATAAGGCCTCCATCCCTGCCTCAAAGGATATTGTTTTAGTTACTTTTCCCATTACTGAGACAAAACACTCAACATCCAAATGTAATGGAGGAAAGGTTTATTTCAGCTCACTGTTTACCAAGGTTTCAGTCCAGAGTTAGTTGGCTCCAAGGCAGGGTGGCATGGCAGGAGGGCATCAAGAAAACCAGTCCATGGCAAAGCAGGGCAGGCAGAAGGCAGTAAGCAGAAAGCAACAACAGCAACAGGAGCAGCAACCTAATTGGCCTTTGTAGTTCATCCAAACTCCCTACCCTTTGGGCAGTGCCACCCCCTCCCAGGGTGGGGCACCCTTAATCCCAGCATCACACACTTAATCCACATTTTAGACCTAGCCACCTCCAAAAACACTCCACCTGTGACTGAATGAGGCTTTGAGAGGACATCTAGAAAAGCCACAACAGGTATCAATATTCCCGTTGAAGAAAAACTCTATGTGGTGCATAATGCCTCTACCATGAAACCTTACTTAGTCCCAGAAAGCAAGTCAACTTCCCTGGGGCTTCCAGGAGGACTAGCTGTGCTGTGACAAGTGTCTTCAGAAGTTTAGAAAGTCATCATGCAGGAGGCAGTATACCATGTGGCACCCAAGGGCATATTGTGCTTTGGATCTTAAATGTCCCTCCAAAGCTCATGTGTTAAAAGTTTGGTCCCCAGAGGATCCGGGGAAGATGGCGACCAGGTGAGCAGCAAGGGAGCGAACCTCCTTAATAAACACCACCAGCTCGAGACAGACTTGGCGAGCGTGAATGCCGGGACCTCGGCTGGGAAGTTTAAACTGGGCGTATTTCTCTGA